>CM053275.1:9679723-10279723 GCA_028583415.1 Protea cynaroides | reverse complement strand
AATTATAATTGGGTATTCACTACCTTGACCCCCCACGGTTCTCACACTAGTCACCACATTATAATACATATCCCTAACTATGTCCATATATTTGCTTAAAACATTTCTCTTCTCTAGTACTTGCCAGATTAACTCTCTAGGAACTCTGTCATAAGCATGTCTAGATCAATAAAGACCATATGGAGGTCCTTCTTGCCTTCTCTATATCTTTCCATGAGTCTCCTAAGTAAATAACTTATGTCGTGGATCTACTTGGCATAAAACCAAACTATAATAGAAAGCAAAAAAAATACAAACCAGAGGAGGAGAAACCTACCGGTCATCCTCGAAGTGAGTTCATGTTTCGTTTCTTATGTTCCTCTATGAATGTTCCGCATTTGTGTTTGTTAATCTTGTTAGAATCTTATACGAAAGCTGCAAGTTTGTTTTATAGAGATTCTATAATTTTTTATCCTCTGTTCATGCTTTTTTTTTAATGGTTTTTGTTCTTTGTCTGTGCATAGCATGAGGAATTGGTTAATCATAAAACAGCAATAGTAACCATATTACTCTTCAGAACTAATTTTACCATATCTATGCATTAAACAACCAATTTCATGTAACTTAAAGAGTATCTCAGCCATCTTAAATTCTTCAATGATATCTCTCACACCATAAGATAAATCAGCAAGCATCCTAAAATAGGTGACCAGTTCTGATACCACTTACAATCTTTCAAAACCTATCTAATTGGTTGTCTTAGACATGACACTAACTGTTAATCACCTCATTGGTAGAGAGTGATACAGATCCCAGAGACACAGCATCATGTAGAAGATTTGAAGGAATGTTCTGCAGTTATAAATGAGCTACAGCATTGCTCTTACAGTGCAGTTATTTCACATGCTTTTGGGTTTTGACCATGGTTGAAGGAGTTAATGTTCATCATTATTCATTCGCTATTCTTTCCCATATAGCATAGTTCTTGGTCAAGATTTTAAATGAGCATAGATTGATTGAAAAAAAAAGGTAAAAGGGGATGGCGTTTGGTATTCCTATGGAGAATTCTTTCATATCCATTATCCAGTTTTCTGAGGCATTTGGGAGGTACATACCAAAAGAATTTCCCAAGATTTGCAGTGATCAATTTTAGGAATTTGAGTAATTGTATCAATGTAAGCTGTTTTCAGTGAGTTTTCCAACACAATTTAGAAGCCTCAAGCTTTGAGTATTTCAAAAAGAAATGGAGGGGGGCTATTTTGTAAGTTTATGTGCATGCAAGTATTTATGTTCTTTCGTGATCAGTAGCTCTCCAAAGTTCATTTATTATACTTGTTCACTACTAAAAATTCAAAAGTTGTTTAAAGATAGTGGAAAGAGGGAATGAGGAGAGGAAGAAATAAGCACAGAAGCTGTATATTGTTGTGACTGAAGGACATGTAAGAAATAGTCTAAATAGTCTAGTTAAATATAAATAAGTAGAAGTACAACATGTAAATCCAACCAGAGACAGAACATTCCAAAGATATTCATCCTGAACAACAATTAAACATTAATAAACAATAAAAAAATAACAATAAAAAGAACAGGATACAGAAATAACACCTAGGAACCTACCTGCTAACTTCAAATAAAGGTATAGAAGAATGTATAGATACTCACATTCCAAGGGTATCAAATAGAGAAGCAAAAGGCAACCTCACAAGTGTCCCACTGTGTGCATTCCCTTCAATATCCATGCGATCAACTACAAGGAGAGATTCATTTACATAGATTATATAATGATAGAAATAATACAATGCCTCAATGAGGAAAGAACAGCAAGAAAACGATCTTACACTCAATATCTCTAGCATTTTCTAACGCCTTGCAGTATGGATTCTCAGAAAAAAATGAAGTATCTTTCAGAAGAGAATCCATAGTAGCATCATCCTCACTTTTATCTGGTATGGATTCATCCACCATGATGCATTTTCGATAATGAATAAGAATAAGTAAAACAAGAAGACTGTTTTCTGCCAACGGACTCCTTGAATCTCGACCACTTGAACTAACAAAAAAACTGAATGGCAATAAAACAAAATTTGCTGCAACCAAGAAAAGGAGCATGTATCAGTGGCTTCTACAGAGGCAAAACATATAGAAGTAAAGGTTATTGTTAAAACAGATCAGTTTCTCATTGCTATAACCACAAGATACATGGGCAGGGTATTGGATAAATCATAAGAGTGAATGTGTTTCTGTTAGCTGTATTAGAAACCAGCAGTCCAAGTGAAGGAGAAAAGTTATCTAACCAAAATACCACAGCAACCACCTGGCATCAAGATCACTGAGGTGTGGTGATGGATTTCAAGATAAATGAATTAGCATGACAAGAAAATTATTATGCTTAAAATGCAAGGTGAAAAAAGAATTATGAATACTTTATTGGCAGAAATATGGGGCTTGGGCATGGAAATGTTATTTCGACCCAGTTACTTTAGTCAGAAGAAGAGAAAACACCGATGAAAATGAGCCAACGTATTATAACTTTATCCAGATCTAATTGTAACATCAGCGAGATAAAGAGATGCAAAAGAAAAGCAGAGCTATTGAAAAAGCCTATCTTTACGTAAAGGGGGAAAATGCATAAGCCTCTTAAAAGTCATGAAATATAAAGCAAAAAACACTGTACCAGCTGCAGAACCAACTTTTTGTAGAACACCAAGCTGACTCCCACCAGAAACAATGGAATAGGATCTCCCATGTAAGGGAAAATGATGACGTGTGATATAATTAAGTAGTAGTTTGCGAACAACCACACCAACCAAAGAAGTTTCCTGTTAAGTAAAAGTGTAGCACCATGGGACTGTTACATTTAACTCTCCAAAATATTGAAAGGCACTTAAGAAAAGCCAAATCCATTCCATCACCTGACCCATTGCAGCATCAAGGAACGGGTGCACATCGTCTGGCCCAGGAGAAGGAGCATAACAAAGCTGTGTAGACATGGCTACAAGCATAAAGTTCAGCAGTTCATGGTGTAGGAGGTACGTGTGAGAACTTGCAACCAAACAGAGATTGATATAAAATTAGGAGCGCGACAGAATAAACTACTTATGAACACCAACAAATTTTTTGAAGAATCAAGATTCAAGATCATACCTTATATCAGACATGGCCATAAAACTAAGCACACCATGCATCACAAAATTTGCAGTGTTTTGATCTACATAAAACAGAAACAGAAGTAAGGTCCTTTCTTTTATCAAAGGGAAGAAAAACAATAAAAACAACCATCTATTGGACATAGAAAGATCCACCATGTAACAGGGAAAACTGAAAACTTGAAAAAGAAAAAAAGATAGATTTGAATTGGCAAGCCAAGCCAAGTGTGATGTAGATAGGTTCTAGCACAAGTATTCATGCCGGAACAAGCCCAAATCCTAGTCTAATGCATTAAATAAATAGCCCAATGGGTTATATGGATTATGAGCTGGGACTTATTATGTTTTCTTTTATATTAGGGAATATTATGACTATTTTAGAAGCCCACATATGGGTGACAAAGTGACCCATATGAATTGAGAAGCCTAAGGGTTGTTAGTGAAGTCAAAGAGTCATTAGTGGAGTTAGTTTCATTGAAAATGTGAAGATGATTACTTATCTTGAAAACAGTCCCATTGTAAGTCCTTTGAACTATTCAAGTCATTAAGTATAGCAGGAAGTTCCAATGAAGGTCTAGAACTATCTCAGCATCTCTATAAAAGGAGCTGCCTGTAAGCATTTGAATCAGACTTGAATGAAATAAGTCTATACTTTTTTGTGAGAAACAGAACCACAGTGAGACTTTTTTTTTTTTTTTTTTTTTTTTTTTTTTGGGGGGGGGTTAGGTAAAGCCCCAAGGAGAATCAAACTCATGACCTCTTCATTGGAGGTGAAGTGAGACGTTGTTCCTGGTGAGAACCTGGAGTGGTTAGTGAGAAGCCAGCCGCTGGGAGTGAGACTTTCTCATATCTTTTCTTCCATCAAGCAATTCATTACTTTCAATTATGGTTTCTAAATCTTCACTACGGTTCTGATTTTTTTTTCCTATTGAATTCCAATCCCAATCCTAAGGTGATTTGGATTCACATTAAAGTGGCAACGTGGATTGTTTAAGATAACATTAAACCCACCAAACTGTATTTCAGTAAGCAATTATCACAGGAAAACTAAGAAATAGGAGAACACAATAACACCACACAGAAAATTATACAAGTTACAAGAAAGTCCACAATGGTTGACCTCAATGTCTTACTATAAAGACAGACAACCGAACAAATTTGTGAAAAGAATGCCTTCACATGAACTTGACGGAGTAAAACATAGCCAGCGAGTACATTGCCTCACTAGGTCAGTGGAAAACAGAGTTGTTCAGTATTTTAGGGACAAATTCAATCTGATGAGATGTGGAACATTGGACCAATGTAACTTTTTCAGATAAACTTCCACAACCTTGCAGACATATAAAAGAGTACCTACAGAACTGTTCACAAATCAAAAAGACAAAAATCGAAGCCCAGCATCAAGTGATTGATAAATCAGATAACCAATTAGAATAATCTTTTAACAAACTGTTCACCAAAGGGAAGGTGGATGGCTTCTATTTGTTTGGTCAAGTCTTCCTTTTTTATCAGTAATTAACAGACAAGTGTACCAAATGATAACAATTTCATCAGAAGTAATCAAAGCAGCAGTGACCTCAGTAAAGATCTGTAGCCATTATTCCATACAGTAATTACTTACCACCCTGGAAATTTTCTAGCGCTGCTTCCCCTTCATCAAGCGATAGGCACAATTCCTCAAAGTTATCACCTTTGGAATTTTCAATTAAATATTTCAGAAATATAGACGATAGGCATGCTGCATTAGCAGCCTTGATATGTACCACTGATGGTCCATCAGGTACAGAAGTTGACATGGACTCTTGCAAACACCGAACTAGATGAATCAAAATCTTTGCAAGGTGCCTGGTATGATAGATGTTCTGTGCTGCAAAATATAGCAGCAAACCAAATAAGCACTCCACAAAGTCATTCAAAAGAATCTAGCAAGACAATAAAGTTCACAGAAAAAGGTTGAGGCAAGAGAATATTATAATACTACCATTACTGAACCAAACAGAAACTGCTAAAATGACATCAGTGTGTGTGTATTTTTACAAGTTAAAGTAAAGAGAATCATACTCAAATCGTTATAGAAAACATAAGTTCAACTTCTAAAACTGCATTAACACAAAGAAATATCAGCAATCACATTCTCAGACTCTGTTGATGACAATTTAATCCCTTAGTAGCTTGAAAATTCAGTTAAAACAAGATAACACTACAACAAAGCCTCAAACAGATCTTCAGGCTTGTTCTATTCATGTAGATAGGGGCATCTTTAATGCATTTAGAAGTACTAAACTATACCATATAATGCATTTACCAAGGGGAGACATTCATAACTTGAGAGAGAGAGAGAGAGAGAGAGAGAGAGTCTGTATAGAAGGCATGTGCTTTTAGACAACAACCTACCTTGGAGGGAGTTGGCACACTTCGTAACAACAGAAATAAAGAAATTGGTTAAAACCTTGTCAAATAGATAGTGCTGCCACAGAAACTCAAAATGAGGACTTGGTGGCAAATACCAAAGTAAAGGTTGCTGCTGATGGAAGATTCAATAATTTCTTAGATAAAGTAACAGGCAGGCAGAGTGTAGTTTTAATGTAATAAAGTGGGTTTAAGAGACCGAAGAAGCACAAGTTGCTAACTCAACCACTATCATGATTAGTCTGTCATGGTGGATTTCCTTCACAACACACAGCAGAACACTATTTTTCTGCAAGGGGAATGATGGAACATGGCGACGTACAAAGAAAAAAGAGGAAGAGAAACAGAAAATTATATCAATAAGGATTAGAAGCATATTAAAAGGTAAGCTTTAATGGTTGATAAACTTACAATTTTTTTCTGCTACATGGTACAAAACATAACAGTATCCAATGTGTAACAAGACGGCACTAAGCTACGGAGAGGGAAGCTAAAATATTGATTGCTCTTACATGAGAAACAAAAAAAATTTTGTTTAATTCTGTTCATTAAAGCAAACTGTAACAGCTTCTAAGACGAATGAGCAGACAACCCCAGAACCGACACGGAATGCGGTTCTACAGTGATGGGAGCCCGGGAAATTTGTACATTTTAATGAAGCACATTCAACTCGGCACTGTCTACCAGAAACAGTTCTCTTGGAAAGGATTTATAAACTGATGAGAAATGTCAGCATTGGATGACAAAGCAACAAAAGAGAGCTTTCGTTTGGTTGCCACACGTCATGATTCCATTTCAATTTATTTACTTGCCAGCAATACATGAGGCAAAGCTTAAATAAGGCCTTTTTAGGTTGGTTCTGAAGCATTTCTATTATCTATACTTAGTAATGAATTGCAATGATCCCATTTTAAGTGAAGAACATTCCCTATACGCACTCGGACGTAATGGAGAACAAAAACGAATGCATTTTAAATTTCACCACAGGTAAACAGTATTTTACTTAATTCACAGTCCAAGGAGTATAAGTGGTAACTAAGAGAACTACCGACCGAAAATCTCGCAAGCTTCGCGAACTAGATGATGCGGCCATTCGAGGAAGAGGGGAAGCTCGAGCAATTTATCCCAGAAATCCGAGGAGAGAGGGAACGATTTCTCACCCACGAATTCGCCGATTAGGTATTCTACCGTGTCCTGCGGCTTCGCGTTACTAAGCGGCGTCGAATGCCCAGCTCCCATCGAAGCTTTGAATCCTCCACCTCGATCAGAAACTGAATTCAGAGATCTTCCATCTGCAATTAATGAGCAACAACGCCATTGTCCGATGGGATAGAAGAAAGACGAGGAGAAACCGTAAGAACAGAGGAAGAAGACTGAGAAGGCTTGGATCTGTCAGTTCAGACAAAAATCGAAACCCCAAATCTCCTATGATCACTAAGAAGTAGAACAACAACACAGACAGCTTCGAAACGAAGGCTTAGAGAAGGTGGAGCCGGAGGGAGAGGAGAGAACAGGGGAAATTTTCTTCGGGAAGGAGAAGAAACATGAGAGCTCCTCCTTTGACGATGTGTCGCTAAACCTTCTTGTGCACACATTAATTGACAGAAATACCCTTCATCATTGAGACAAATTCTCGTCAATGATCAGGGAGTTTGTTGTCACTTCCAACACCCCAAGCTTTTTTCTTTTTTAGGTAATTACCAACACCCCCAATTTGCTGGTATTTAGAGAGTCGGCTGGAGAACGGATATGGCCCACCCAATTAATTCATTAGCAAGGAAACCCTGGTGGACGTATGATATGATATGACAAAAACAGATTAGCCGGAAAAAAAAATATAATAAAAAATGTGTATAAAAAGAGGATTGGAGTCAGGTTTACCATGGATGAACCCCAAGTTAAGAAAAGAGAACAAAAAAAATATTATTTTTATTACTTAATTATTAGTGTAGGGATTCTTTTTGGAATAAAATTTAAAGCATTTTTTTTTTTTTGAATAAAAGAAAATAAATTTTATTAAACAAAAATCAGCATAAAATAATTGTTTTGTTATATATAAGATGCAATAGGGAGAGGGGATACAAGAATATTTGATGGTGTCATTCAACTTATTTTGTTATATATAAGATGCAATATGGAATGTGTTTAAATGTGAATTCAGTCTTAAAATTTTATAATATATAATAAATTAAAAAAACAGAGAATAAAATTAAAAATACATTTAGATTGTAAAAATGGTGATAGTTAAATATTACATTTATATAGATGTTAAATGATAAAAAATAAAAAAAAAAAAATCATATAACAACAAAGCTAGCATCTACATTATTGGTTGGAAATTATGAAAACTTCATATCCTAAAAAAAGGTCGATACCTTTGAAAAAAAGAAAAATAATTTGAATTCACATGAAGTTTTTGAGGAAAAAAATCTCTATAAAACTTATTAATTGTAACCTATGTGGGATGAATAAAATACTTAAATTCAATTGAAACGATTAAGTCCAAATATAACCCAATTCAAGACCTTTGTTTTATAGGCAACTTGAATTATACTACACTTGTCTTATAAGATAAATTAATATCGAGCTATATTATCGACAACAATTTCTCTATAAGAAATTTAAAAAAAAATCTTGTTGGTTGTTATTTTCTAAGTTTGTGATTTTCGCAAAGTTTTTCCAAATCTTTGTATTTTTACAAACTATTTTACATCATTGAATTCTAGTAAAATCTCTCTCTCTCTCTCTCTCTCTCTCTCTCTCTCCCCCCCCCCCCCCCCCCCCCCCCCCCCCCCCCCCCCCCCCCCTCTCTCTCTCTCTCTCTCTCTCTCTCATATGAATGAATTTTCTTTATTTTTGCCCTCCCTTCAATGCACCAATGGAGCTATTTTTTTAAATGTAATTTCTTCCCCTCATTTTTTTTGGTAAACTCGTATTTTTACTTCATCCTCCCCTTATACTTCCTTCTTTGACAAAATATACATCTATCCCAAATAATAATGATGATGATAATACAATAAAATAATAATAAATCATAATTATATCCATTATCCAATTTGAATGAGTTTTCTTAATTTTTACTCTCCCTTCAATGCATCAATGGAATTATTTCTTTCAAACATAATTTCTTCCCCTCATATTTTTACTTCATACTTCCTTTATACTTCTTTTAATCAATAACAAAGATCATTCTTTGACAAAATATACATCTACTCAAAATTTTCCCAAATAATAATGATGATGATGATAAAATAAAGTAATAATAATAAAAAAATCATAATTATATCCATTATCCAATTTAATTAAAATTTTAATTCGGTAATATTTTGGTGCATTTCTTCTCAATTGTCATCATATATACCATTATTATTATTATTATTATTATTATTATTATTATTATTATTATTATAAAAGATGATCAACTCAAAAAGTAGGATCTTTCACCCAAAAAAAAAAAAGAAAAAAGAAAAAAAAAAATCTACAAACCAAATCATTTTTCTCCAATCAACCCTATTCATATTAATGTTATTATTATTCACCCCCTCCACGCTCTCCACCTGCAAATTGCAACCCATTTACAGGTTTTCTAATCTTAAAGTTTTAAATGGTATATACGATGATCACTGCGAAAAAATGCACCAAAATATATGGAGTGCAACTGCCAGTACTGCATGCTTCGTCTTCCAACCAAAGCAACCCAGATTTGCATTTTGCAGAACCACCGCCATTTACTTGACACAGCCTTTCAGTACCGACCAATGAAGTGCGTGCTTGCAGTAGGTAGCATAGGTTAACCTAAAACCAAGGCATGAAGAGTGATGAAAAGTGAAAACCCTAGAATCGTCTTTATTCACCCTAAAACAAAGGGAACACAAAGCTGGCAACTTGGCAGCTCATAGAGTCACGAGTCTCATGAGAGAGACTGAGCGGCATTAATGTAGGCCAGATCGACCTGCATCGACCTCGATCGAACCCACTAGTCTCTGAGTTCTAGGTTTTGTCATGAAACCTTATACCGTCGACCAAGTACGACCCAAAGCATTTTGTAACTGCGGCGGGCTCCGGAACCTTGAGGTGTCTGTCGATTTGCCATCGAAGTACATGGAGCAAATGTTACATCGTCGCCAGCTATCTCTCTGACCATGGTTTCATCCACCCTGCAACTGTCAAAAGAACTGAAAAGATATAAAGAGCAAACAAGTGCAGGAGAATCAAAAGATATCTAACCGACTAAAGCCATCTGACCTTTTAGGTTGAAATTTGGAGATAACACACATATCTTGAAGATTCTGAAGCCCAACCTCAACTTGCTCTTGCTGCCGAAAAGATCTACATTTCATTGCAACGTATAAAGGAAATGATTAAAGCCATCAAAACCAAAATCATCAATGAACAATAAAGATTGGGTACATGGTACATACTACGTACACAGGTACAATAGGAGAAAGAAAATCAATGTAGTTATGATATAGGGGCTTCCCCCAATTTCTTCCGAGTGGTATCTGGAATCTGCTCAAATTAAGATAGAAGAGAGGAGTGATGCAAAACAATGTTAGACAAAATACATTATAAACTAATTTAACACAAGATTATCAGATGATACATACAATAACGGGTTCCTTTTGATTACAGCTCCTTCATTGTCAATTTCCACTGAACAAGGTACCCTTTTTCATCCATGATAGAAGGAACCCAGATAAAATTTTCAGGAAAATCACACCTGCTCTATCCTTGCCTTGGACTAGAACCTAAGAAACCGAACTTATCAGCCAAAACATTCACATTCTCCTCTTCTCCCTCGGCAGTTGAGGGATCAGTTTCATCACTCAATGCCTCATTCAACAACTCTTCCCAGAATCTCTCATCAAATGCTTTACCTCCCTCACACTCAAGGTCCGTTTCTTGCTCTTCTTCTTCTTCTTTCTCCTTCCCGGCTTTACCCAATCCCTGCATCTCCATTGCCAGTTTCTCCAGCTCCGATACTTCGAATCCATATAGCTCCTCGAAGTCTTCTGGTTTGACCATGATTGGATTCTGTTTATCCCCTCCACTTTGGCTCGACTCGCCTACTTCAATGACATTGCTGGGTCCTTGTTCGATGGGCCTCCTCCGTTTCTTCGTGATCGCTTCTTCCAGTTCTTTTTTCCTCTCATGTTGGGCTAATTGTTGGATAAAAGCAGGGTTCTGCATTGCTCTTGCCAAGAAAGTCAGCATCTGTTTCTGCTTCAACTCTGTTCCTTCTAGTCTTCGCTCCATGTTTTGAAGGTAGGCACGGGTATTCTGCTGTTGCTGTCTCAATTTCACGAGTTCCATCATGAGTACCTGCTTGTCACGCGTGAGCTGGTCGATTTCTGAATCCAATCCATAACGACCCACTTCGATGCTTTGCTGCTGAGGTACAGTAGACTGAGAAGGTATCTTCCTCCTCTTGATGTTCTTCAATATATGCTTCTGACCTCTTAGAAATCCTTCATTGGCAAACTCCCACTTGTCTGGATCAACCTTTCTAAAGCCCTGCCAAACATCAAATTCCACATTTATGATCAATATCAAACAACCCATAAAATAAGAAAGCTGAACAATCCAAAACTTGGGACTTGCAGAGATTTGCAGAAGTGAGCAAAGCAGAATGAAGAATGAAGCAAATTACTTAATTCGAGAAGTGAAATTGATAATCAGCCTAGACATCTCGAGTAGCTTTCGGAATAGACTTTTTGAACAATTCACACAAAAAGAGTAATAATGTACTATTCTTTATCCTTTCTTTAGCTACTGGCCCAAAAAAGGGCCCCATTAAAGAGCAAAAAACAAAGGAAACCCTGCTTCTTGAAAATAGCACGGAATCTGTCAAATCTATAAGCAAACAGTAATCCCTTGTTCTATCGATCGTTCTCTACTTCACACGTAGAGCCTTGGACACCAAATTCATAACTCTGAGAGAGTAAATGTAAATGGCTGAAAAGAGGAAAAAACTTCTTACATAGGTGTTAAGCTGCCTGACGAAGCTCGAGAAATTGTTGTGCTTGAAGCATCTGGGAAGAAGATTCATGGAGAAAGTATGGGGATCCCAAACAACAAAGCTGTTGCCGGCAATGCTCCAAGAAACTATATGGTCAGTGTTTGGATCGTCGACCATATCGAACGTTTTTGTGAGGAAAGGTGGAGGACCCGTCTCGTTAAGACCTTCCAGCGGCTGTGGGGGAGGGAAAAACGGCTGCTCGCCTGGATTGGATGAACTCCCTTCAAGAAACTCTTCTTTCACTGGGCGTGGAGGATTCATGATTAGAAACAATCCGAATTGCCGGAATTAAATTTGATTGAAGGTTTCTTAAATGTCTGCAGGATTAGAAGCAGCAATGCGGTTGATTAATGGATTCACTAGAAGGGTTTGTATAGTTAGGGAGCTTTGTCCTAAACAGGTAAAATCGAATTGATTCTAAAAAAGATTACAGGTCGGATTAGAGAAGAAGAAACGGGAAACGGAAGCAATAAAAATAAAAAAAAAACCAACAAAAATTGCAGAAGAGAAAATACAGAAAGAATGAGTTTCGATCATCAACAGAGAAAACAGAATTGGGTTTTATTCCAACTAGATAAAATGAATCAGCTGTAATTGCAATTGCGAACTGCGAAATAAACGAAGAAAGAAAGATGAAATTGGATCTTGAGATACGTTGCCCTTTCCGTTGGCATAGGCCGTTGGGAGGGACGTTTCAGACAGTGCTGATCATCAGTGCCGTCGGTCATGAACGACCGACAAACTAATGACGCGGTGGGGGTGACACTTGGAAGTATAGAGCTTTATATGGATGCAACGAAGAAGCTTCTAGACCTGCTGGGCATCTTATTTTAATGTTTTCTTCTCTCGTCTTTTCTGTTTTGGGAAAGAGAGAGAAAATTCCTAGAAATAAAAATATCTCAGAAAGTTCTGGAACTTGGAGAGGATGGGAAGAAGGGTAATGGAAAGGAGGGTGGGACCCCTTATGAAGAACCGGGTTTTAAGGGGAGGTCAGACCAACTGACCTAGTTGTAGGTGTTTAAGGCAATCTGATTTCCTATCAGACCGGTGCTCCAAATCCAGACCCCACTTATAATTGGGTGACATCACTGAAAACCATCTTTCTAGAATTTCTTGTTCTCTCTTCCAGTCACAGAGAGAGTAGTTCTCTGTTTGGATATTTTTGCACCCAGAGGTGGGCCTTGGTAAAAGAGCAACCATCAACCAATCCGGAGCTTGGAATGAGAAAATGGGTTTTCCTTTTGGCAACCAAATCCTCTCCTGCGGTCCTGCCGCCTGCCAAGGGCCGGATTTCAGCCGGCCCACCCCCCAATGTATTGGCAGGCGGCCAGACTGAATCCCGGCCCCTGGATCTGCGGCAGGAACCTCCTGCCGCAGGAGACGATTTGGATCCTTCCTTTTGCCGTGATGGAAATGGAATATTCCCATTTTTATCTATCTGTCTTTAGTCAACGTGTAGGATTTAAGTGGCATTGAAATTTGTTTTTTTTGTTTTTTTGGTGCTAGATAGGGTTTGATTCGATCAAATCCAATAATAGGTAGGATTCCCTAAATTTTTTTTTTTTTTTTTTTTTTTGTTGATAGAAATAGGATTCCCTAAATGGAATAACCATTTTCAGGAGAGGGTCAAAGAATCCTATGGAAAAAGAAAATGATTGGTACGAGCTTTTTCTTAAAAAGAGAAAAAAAAATCTAAGAGTCAATAAATTCATTTATATAAACTAGCGATAGGCCATTGGGTTGACTCCAGTTGTTTGGAGTTCATACAGCGCAGCTCCTGATGTATTAAGATTTGCACTGAATGAACTCCGGGTGTTGGATCTCCTTAGAGATTTTTCCAGCAGCTGGAGACAATTTGAATCCGGTCTCAAAACACATATATAAAAAATATTCTGATATAAAAAAATAAAAAATAAAAAAAATATTATGAATTCACACTAATCCTAAAACAATAATAAAAATAAATTATATATATATATATATATATATATATATATATATATATATATATATATATATAATATATATATATATATATATATATATATATATATATATCACCCCGAAGTCGTCGGGTAGAGAACTTAGGGGTGCAAGATTGGCATGGCATGCCCAAATATTCCAAGCAGGAATCAACTTTAGCATGGCACGCCTACTGTGCACAATTAACCTAGAGATATTGAGATCCACATCGTCTCCCTCCCAGAGGTTCGGGAGGAGGGGGATGCCTCCTTTGGATGGTCGACACGTGGGGCTTGGGTGAATTCGTGTCCTCCATCGGAGCCGACACCTCTTGTAGGCTCGGTGTTGGCTCGGATGGAGGGCTCGGATTCACCCGAGCCTCAGGTATCGACCATCCAGCCAGGTCGCCGCCCCTCCTCCCTAATCTCTAGGAGGAGAGGATTTGAATCCGAGATATTGTGGGCATCTTTACACAAACTGTCTAGAAACCTTCTTAATAGCAAAACCGTCATAATTGTTCTAAATCTTGGAATCAAGTATGAGATTGATTTCCATCAATTTCAATTCGAATACCCTTAGAATTAGCCAGTCTTGGCCAGAATCAGCTACACGCGCCCTAGCTAAGTAAAACCCGCTTAAATGCTATAAACATTGAGTCGATTGATTATGCTCTAATTTCTAAATCCAATCCTTCATGAGCTATCAGTCAATCCCATAGTTCGGCATGTTGTGTTTCGGGCTTTCGTTGGAGGCTATGGTTGACTACTCTCATCTCAACTTTTTGTTGTCTATCGATTCACATATGTATCCATTAGGATATCCAGATACGAACTTCCAATAGATATTCAACTAATAAGAAAAAAAATAAGCAGCAAATAATCTTAAGGGTTCTTGACAACTCGACAGATTGTAGAGAATGAAGAAAAGAGAATCATGAGACTAAGACAACTAAAGACATGCACTGAGAACGTACAAAAGATACCCAAATAAAAGAGATGACAAAAGCATGAAAAAAGAGTAAAAGAAAAGCAAAAATTCATGTTCTATAATTGGTTGATATCGGGTGGATATCCAAACCTAACATAAACAAATGTGAATGCGTTGTCACATCGTATTCAATATGTATGTTTACATCCCTAGTCCTCATCCATGGGTAAGAAACGCTACCAATCCTACTTCCCTAATTGATGGGAGGTAACAGACCCGCTACAAAATGAATATGAACATGAGGAATGTGAAGCATTGATCTAGTGAATAATAGGATACAACTTAAGCCTCATGTACTATTATTAATTAGGAGGTCACTAGTAACTTAGTTGTAATATATGCATCGCAAACATTATCTTAAATATGAGATGAACATGAGATATAGAAATGTAAACAATTATAAAATGATTACTCAAATACTCTATGTATGCATCTATGAAATCACCAAAGTAAACATCAAAATCATCATTAAATTGATGTACCATAAGCGACACATGAACAATAGGGTTGAGTCGTAGTCACGACTACTCTCCTTAAAATTGTAGTTGTAGTCACCCCCTATGGTGCAAACTGGGTTATTTGCAAATCGATTTCCAAGATAAAACAATCCTTAAAAATTGAGACATGTTGCACTTACTTTCATGGTTTACTCAGAGATTCAGAAAACTACTATGCTCAATATGTAAAACCAAATCAACTCTAATGGGATTGTCAAAACCAAGTTCTTATTATTAATGGGTTAAACATTCTCAATTAATAGGAGAAGAAGATACACCACCAATGATTATCTCTAGCCAATGGTTGTCTCCAAATAGCGTGTCCAACCATCATGTTTCTATCAATAGAATAGACCATTTAGACATGTCACCAATAGTTACACCTATTAATCATTTATGTGCCTATTAAGAATTATGTGCCTATTAGGAAGAGAAACATCTCTTCAACATTAGTTGTAAATGTGTCTATTCAGAAATGACACATCCCTTCAACATTAGTTGTAAATAGTAAATTAATATTTTGAATCTAATAAAATTCAAAACATTAAAATTACAATAATCTCCCATAGATTCAAAATATTTAAAATATCCAATTGAGCATATTAAACATAGTAGGACCCATCATTATAGGTGTTTTTCGGACTTAAACCTACACTAGGCCTGATGGAATATGCTATAGAGTACGGGTGAAGTCAGACTAGAACATTTCCTCAGCGGTGTCGTCGACTAACCCACTATTCAAATCCTACTAGCTAGTACACGTTCATGATATTTCTTTTATCCTTTTGAATGGACATTTTATAGCAGCTGTGTCCCCATATCGGATTCATTGATGTTTAGAGAATTTACCTTTAAATTCTCATTGGTAGACGGCCTCCATCTCCTACATCCACTTAGGTCAACCCATAGTGTCGCCACAGTAAATACAATCCTACATTTCATGAGAGCCATCTTGATTAAGAGTCTAGAACTCATCTTATTTTCACTGTGGCGGTACTACTTCCCCATCTATTCAAAATAAGCTGATTTTAGTAGTACTAAATCAAGTCATCTGGTGATTTCGTTTTTACCTTTGAACCTAATTCAAAAAAATTCATATTCACGTAAGTTGGGTGTCCATCACATGACTTATGTCACAGACTTGTAGAGTGTTTATTCCTTTAAATGAATATCATCTTAGTGGTCAGAGACTAAGTACTAGTACTAGTTAGATTCATCTGACTATTAAGTAGCGCGCTACCTCCTTAACCTCTTTAGATATATATATAATCGACTAAGATAAAAATGTCTTACAAGTCTTTAAAGATAGTGCCACTGGTGTTATCTTATTGTTTCAATGAATCTTACCACCACCACATTCATCACATTTTAAAACAAAATGACATTTCCAAGTCTAAGCTTTTTCTTCTAGATTCCATGTTCAAGTAGAGATTAATCATTCTACTTAGACTTTATTCTTCATCCTTAGAGGAGTTTTACCATGAATAATGTGCATACTTATAAAACCTTCACATCATAGGTATTCAGAGTATACTATGGTGTGAGTATACTATGGTGTACTACCATTTATCATTATTCATGCACTTTCTTATTTCAAAATTAAACATAACATCGAATAATATAACTTTAATATATGACCAGAACATTATATTCATGCATATTATTCCCCAGCATCACCATATATACAACCATATAAATCAATAGTCTTTTATCCAACCAAAAATACTATGTCTAAAATTAAAATTGATTGGGTTAATCAATTTTTTCTCAAAACATAACTTGCCACCATTTGGAGTTATTCAAATCAATCCAATATTAATACCCAACCTCAAATATGAGCATGGTTACAAATATGTAAAATTAAACATTCAACCTGCTTAGATATACTACCATTTAACTTGAACATGCCAATAATGCATGATGATCATGGAACACATAAATTTATGGAACATCCCTATATAATTTTTTTTATAATGAGAAGTTATTAAAAGCATGCTACCATATCAAGCACTAAATATATTTATGCTATAACATTATGATGCAAAATTGTATATTTTAAACATCATAAATAATATCAAAGGTGCATGAAACATTCTTGAACCTCTTACATAAAGGCAGTAATACATTCATTACTCTGCAACCCATGTGACTAAGAAATAAACAGATATACCTACTAAGATCCAAACCTGACCATGAATTAGGCTATCAATGTGCTCAATAATGTACCAATTGCTTTAGTTCATTAACATGCCACCCGGTTATTGTTAAAGTGTTTATGACAATAACATTCATTGCCCCATTAAATGATGGGGATTTAATGGGGTGGATCGAATAATTGCCAGTTACCATAGGGAATAATAGTAAACCATGCCCAAAGACATCTAAGAGATTATTTTATTATGAATGAACTTTTTTTTACCATGTACACCATAACTACATCATCCGTGCTCGCGGATTTACGAATAATCATTTAAATCCCAAAAGTTGGAAAGATTCAATCCAAACAGTCAATTAAACGGTTAACAATTTATGAAGCCACCGTAACCCTTAAGAATGGACGGAAAACACAGGCCCTTCAATTATTGGATTGTTCCACGGAGAAACAGTACAAACAAACCATTATACCAAATCAGATTAAATATTTTTATTTTTCTTAGGCAGTCAGTGCACCATTTTTACCAAGAGGACTTTTGATCACCCTAAAATTCTCATCATAACCCCACGTAAACCCTCTTTCAAATGAATTAGTAAGAGTACTACCAAAAAAAGCAAGGGTCCTTTCTCGTTGGAGCCACCCAGTACATTTTGGGTTCCAAGCCTCAAGAGGCAACCTGCAGTTTGGGGCTAGTTTTCCGGAAGACCAAAATACTCTTGTTTAGACTAAATTTTTCAGCAGAGGGTAAAATAACCTTTATGCCCATACAGAATAAGACATTTTTTAACAGTAAATAGGGAAGGGGTATTTTGACAAAAATGACCATTTTACCCTTTTGCCAGGGCATTATAACAATGAAATTTCTAGCAGAATGAAGAGGACCTTTTGGTCATTCCTCAAAGTCAATAGAAAGACTGTTTTTCTGAGACAATTGCGAGAGATATTCATCAAATAGATCGAGAAGAGACTGAAGACAAAGTTTTGAAAGAGGAATTGAATAACTCCTTCCCATATCAAGAGAAAGGAATAGACAACACACCAAGTGAGAGAACTTAGCTATATAAGCTTGAATATGATGATATGAGATTGCTTGATGTCATGAGTTAAGAATGGTGACTGAAGTTATACTATAAAAATACATAACCTCATCAATGAAATGAGTAATGTGATAAGAAGTAGTGTATAGGGAAAAAAACGGATAATTTGTTGAGCCAAGAAGATGACAAGAAACTGCTAATCCGTTGAGTAAATGAAGACAAGAAATGGCTAATCTGTTGAGTCTGATTGTGTGACAAGAAATGCCTAACACACAAATTTTTTTATGCACATGTCATCGTTGTTGTTGTTGTTGTTGTTATTGTTTAAGCTAAGAAGGTTGTGAATCCTTCACTAAACTGTGAGCTCACACCTTCATCTTTGATAATTCAGAGATAGAGAACATTATACCAGAGGTTCCCATTGAGTTGGAACAATCATTGTAAGAGGAGGATAGAGCTTGAGTCCCAAGACTCCTAGAACTAGAGAGAGAGAAAGAAAGATTTTATTTTGAAAAAGAATGTAACAACTCTTATAACAGTAATATGATGAATAGTTGTGTAAATGTTTTTTTATATGATGTAGAGATAAGGGATACCCGTTAGGTATTTTCCCTAGTGACGAATGTATATTGAGTTAGCTTCTACTGCGTATATGAAGTGTAACGATTATGTTTATATAGAAGATGTGTTTATGCCTAGACACTTCTTTTGATGCTTTTTGTCTCAATGGAGACTTAGTTTATGAAAGAAGAAAAAGATAAAAAAACAAGCCTAGTTTCCAGTAGTATTTGTCGAACCTATCAATTCTGGTATCATGTGGCACCCCACCCTCATGCTCTCTCTCTTTCAACAAGAACAAAACATATACACAACAATACATAAAACAACAACATTGAGCAAAGCAAACCAATCAAAACTAATATAACCCATGGTCTGATAACCAACAAAACTCAAAGGATGCAAGAACAAAAGACAGAATTTTGAGTAATTAAACTTCTGTCATCTCATTAACTACAATTTTAAGAATTGTTATAATATATATACCACAAACATCATCTCAGATATGAGATGAACATGAGATATAGAATTGTAAATAATTATAAAAATAAGTTACTCAAATACTCCATGTATGCATCCATGAATGCACCAAAGTAGGCATCAAAACCACTATTAAATTGATGTACCACAAGCGGCAGTCAAATGAACAATAGGGTTGAGTCATAGTCAAGACTACTCTCCTTAAAATTTTAATTTCCCCCTGTAGTGTAAATCGAGCTCTTTGCAAATCAATTTCTAAAATAAAACAATCCTTAAAAACTAGAAAGTATTGCACCTACTTTCATGGTTTACTTAGATATTCAAAAAACTATGCTCAATAGGTAAAATCAAATCAACATTAATGGGATTGTCAAAATCAAGTTCTTATTATTAATGGGTTAACTGTCTCTATTTGTAGAAGAAAAAAAAAATACCTCATTAATGGTTATCTTCAACCAATGGTTGTCTCCAAAAAATGTATCCAAACATCATATCTCTACCAACAGATATGTCATCAGTAGTCACATCAATTAATTATTTAAGTGTATATTAAGAAGAGACACACCTCTTCAACACTACTTATAAAAATATCTATTAAGAAAAGATACATCTCTTCAACACCACTTGTAACTAATGAATTAATATTTTAAACCTAATAAAATTACAACAAACTCCCTTAATAATAATATCATAAAAGCTTGTTTATTATTAGTAATTCCATGAGGAAATAGGATTTTCTCCTGGAATGAGTCATGGATATACGTTGTACAGATTTGTTCTAACAGAACTCACTCAAATATACATCAGGATTGAGAATTACTCTCTTGTATGGTTTTATATCGGCCAACCAATAATATTGTGAATGAAATCAAAAGCACTATTTTTTTAGCTTCATTGTTTGGAATACGCTCCTATCATAATTAAGCATAGGAAATACTTTTTTTCTTTTTTCTTTTTTTTTTAATGAGTAGCATAGGAAGCACATTTGATCATCGCTGACAGCCATTAATCTCTCATCCATCTATGAAAATTTAGAATATTAAAAGAGTTTAGTCAACATTTCTCATAAACCCTTATTGATTAGGTTTAATTTTCTTTTTCGAATAAAAAAATATTTTTACTTCCCTACCCTTTTAATTTCTCTCTCATACCAACCCAACGTTACAGAACAAACCTGAAACCGGTTAAGGGGTGTAAGTTTGACCCTATCTGTCCAAACCCACCATGGTTTACTCTAAACCGGAACAAGACTATACTCTGACCACAAGGGGGAGTTAGGACTACGGATCATCCTAGGACTACAGGATTCAAACTCCATTGATGAATACTTTAACATACTTTTCCCATCTCCTACTCTCAACAAACAATTGAAAGAAATTGGTTTCCAACGCCCTGCGTATTTTCATCGAAATCTTAATCCGGGAAATATATTGTCTTTAGCGTTCTACTCCAAGGATTGATGGTTCAAAAATGATTTTCCAGCACAATCTAACTAACAAAGCTCAATTTTGTGAACAAGGTTCTGTCGAAAAACTGACGTCTACCTCTGCCGTTTTCGAAGAAGGCGAATCGCAGTCGTTACGGACGAGAAGCGAATGAACTGGACGACCAGGTTTTTTTTTTCTTTTTCCCGATCCATCTCTAATATCTCTCTCTCTCTGATTTCTCGCCCTCCATCCCTCTTCCCCCAAATCTCCAGCTTTCTCGGTCTCTCTCACTTTCCTATCATGATTAACCACTTAGCCCTACTGCTGCACAAAACCTCTCTCTCTCTCTCTCTCTCTCTCTCTCTCTCTCTCTCTCTCTCTCTCAGCATAACTCAAAAGCGTAAATCAAATTCCTTTACAGCTACTTGCCATCTCAAAATTTTTCTGTTCTTAATTTTTCAAGTTTCAACAGAACAACAAATCGAAACGTTTCCGCCCCTGTTCGTTCGGCTCTGTTTCAGTGAGCGTGTTTGTGTGTGTGACGGCAAACGAATCAAATATGTATTTACGCGAGAGAGAAACCCTAACCATTTTCGTGCAGGTGCGCGTCAACGGAAAACTGACGCCGCCGACGATCCGGCGACGGAAAGCTTTATTAGAAGGAGAACAGAGAACGCTGCTTGGAGTCCTGGACCTCCACCTGTAGAAGGAGGTTCTGGCTTTTGCCACGAATGTTTCTGTGATCATAATCCACCGTTTGTTTTTTTTTTCAATCGCTCTTCATATCCTACGAGATCCGTGAACTCTCTCGCCCTCTTTCACCATTTCTCCCCCCTCCATTTTCCAATCTTCCGTGTCTATGGCCAACCAAACATCTAGAATTTTCTGTAGTGAGTGGTAGCAAGCAACAGCACGTGCAGAAAAATATATATAAACAATTATTTAATATAGCACTCTGTACATTTTTCCATATAACATATCTAAACCTTATGAAACTGAAAAATAAAACCATACCACATACCACGCATTGCTACAGCATTTTTTTTTTTACTTTTTCTTACCTATTCAATAAAAAATTATTTTCTTTTCTTGGTTATATACTTTTAATTTTCTTTTCAATAAATTACACATATCTCCCCAGTTGTTTACACATAATCCAAGCAATTTTCAAACATTTCAAATAGTTAGTAGTATTTTTCTTAAATAAAAAAACTGATTTGATTAATCATTTTTTGATAAATAATAATGTATGGTGTCAAAGTTCCAGATTCCCTTTAATAGTAACCTCTAAAAAAAAATGTGTGACAAAGAGAGATCAGTCACTCAAAAAAAAGAACCTATCATGTATTGCTATATATACTATCACATATACACCACTTAATAATAGGGTTACATGTGAAAAAAAGTATTAGGAATAGTCTCACATTGCTAATGAGATTGGAATCGTGTGATTTTATATATGAAGAGTCCCTTCATTTACTAGTTTGAACTTTTAAATTGAAAAATACTTGACACAATCGTGTCATAATATACAAAAATTTAGTATATATATAAAAAATGTGAAGCTTTTTATGAGTGTCAATAAAAATTCCCTTTTAAAAATAGATATGTACTTGGGTCCCTATCTACTTTAATCATATTGTCTTTTTCTTGCATTAAATCGACACTAATCTCTCTAACACACAAATTAATTAGCTGCTGCTGATTGGCAGGCCCTTCAATTTTTAAATAAAAAAAGATCTTGATTTGATTATTTTTCTCAAATAAATAAAATATTAAATGATGAAGATTGTAATCGACACTGTCTGCTTACGGATGGCTCAACCACGTGATAGAAAAAGGCATATTTAAGATTATTTTATTTCATTAAAAGTTGAATGGTCTGCCAATCAGCAGCAGCTAACGGATCTTTCCAGTCTAATAACGATTTTTGTTTTATAACTTCAAGGGAATGGAGAAGAGCTACGGCGTACTATAGCGTTTATGACTTTGACTAATGGTTGGATGGGTCGGAACTTGCAAGGGATAGGAAAATGGTCGGCCACGGAATTTTCTAGAGCAGAGCTCTGGTTGGCACACAAGTTGCTCTTATTTTATTCACCCTTTTTATAAAATAAAAAAAACATCTAGAGATTGTCGGATGGTTTTTAAAACGGTGGGCCTTGAATATAAGGTGGGGTCGCACAAAAAGAGTGCGGTTTCGTAGGGTCGAATCAATCAATTGATCTGGCATCATTATCCCAAAATGATACAATATAATATTGTTACAAATTAAATGTTTTGTATTTTGTATTGGTTTTATGGGGATTCATATCCTCCCTCCTCCCAGTGGTTACGAAGGAGAAGGGACGTTCTTGTTGGATGATTGGTATTTGGGATTCAGATGAATTTAAGTCCTTTAAATCCATTTTAAGTGGATTCGTGTGTATCTCAATGCATTTTGAATGGATCAAAATATGTATCGATCCATTTTGAGTGGATGAGATCCTCATTATAGTTCATTACAAAGTGGTCTCACTAGAGAGGATCTCAATCCAAAAATGGATGGTAGTTTTTTCTTATTTTAATGCTTTTTACATGTCCTGTTGCTCCAAGTGTGGGTTCGTGTTAAATGTTTTATTTTATTTTTTTTAATAGAAAATGCTCTATTGTTATATATTAAGGCCATATTTTGTCTTCCGATGATTAGAGGATATGTGTCCATAAGTGTCAGCGTATTGAGCATGGACGCATGTCCTAGTTAGCTCAACTTGTCCCCTCATGCGAGACGGATTTATCATTATTAACAAGTTGCTTCTCGTCGGATTTATCATTATTAACAAGTCGCGTCTCGCCGACTCGTCATCTAAATAAAAGGACCACGTGGCCGCCCACTAGGTCATTCCTTGCATGTGTTTGTGATGCTTGGTCTGTCTAACTGTGGCAAGATGCGCATATGTGGTTCTTTAAATGTTCTTAGGATGATCACGTCAACGGTTATGAAGATTGGTAATCACAAACGATACAATATTAAGTTTAGTTATTGGATCTCTATTCTACGGTATCGCAAGGATGTCGTACACGCTCATGGCGGTTAGGTGGATAAGTTAGAAGTTTAATAGGAACTCCCTCTTAATCTATATAAGGTGGTAATTAGGTAAGAGGTAGACCATTCTGACACAATTAAGTTCTTGATTAATAGCCATCTCCGTTCTTCCTGAATTCTGTTCATCCCCACATCCTCCTAGCTAACCATTTTGGTATTGCTTTGGACTGTTTGCTCTGTTACTGCCTTCACCATCAGAACGGACACCAAGAATCTTATCCCTGTTCTATTAACTCCTTGTCTTTGTTTCGCAGGACATGAGTGAGTGAGCAGATTCAATTTTCAACAGCAACATTATATGATTAAAAGTTTAAAATTTTTGTTTCTTTAGTAAAGAAGGATATTATAAATTCATATTCCGTGATGTAACTGATGCTTCTTGCTTACACAAAACAAGAAGATGGGGAGCGGAATGTGACATAATTTGTTGAAATTAATCTAACAAAATAAAAAACAAATTATCACAAAAAGCAGAAATTTAGGTGATTCGAACTTTCACTATTTTCTTTACCCAAAAAAAAAAAAATAAATAAATAAATAAAAAAAATTTCACTATATTGTTATACAAAACCCTATACTTGTAAAATTAATGAAATACCTATATAGTTCAAAAATTTAGGACAAAAATTATTTTTTTTCACCATGTTTCAAAATTAACCCATAAAACCGTATTTAAATCCTCTCTTCCCAAAGGTTGGGAAGGAGGAGGGATGACAATTCCTTTAGATGGCTGACACCTAAAACTCAGGTGAATTCGAATCCTCCATTTGAATCGTTTCTTACTATAAGAGTGGTCTCGCTGGAAAAAGATCATTTGTAACGAAGTACCTGTGTAGTGAGGTTCACATCCACTCACTCAAAAGGATCAGCACGTATACTAATCCACTAAAAATGCATCGAGATATATACAGATCCACTTTGAGTGATGATATCCTCATTATACCTCAATACAGGGGTTAGCCTCACTACAGAGGATCCCAATCCATTTTTCCTCCACTTTTGGGTTTGAATTTATCAATCTAGTTAGTCTATATTTGTTAGAACAAAAATATCCAAAAACAAGTTTCGATATTGCCAATATACCTAAAACAATGACTACTTTTTCATCTTGACTTTTTATCTATCTTCGAATGTACATTTTTAATAGCCCTTAGTCTTTCTTGTGATAATGGCGAAGTTCGAGGGGCTTTGATAACGAAAACAATTTTATTTGTTGGTAAAAGAAAATTTTATCACTGAGCTGAATGGGAACATAGAGAGGTATTCATGATACAAAGCTCATTTAGCATAACAAAGACAATTAACAGTGGATCAAAGGACCTTTGCTTGTTTTTATGTTTCTACCCCTAATGACTTGTACACTTTCCAATCTTTGAGGGAAATCAATTTTTTTTTTATCCCTCCAAAGGTTCTATCTATTCAACAAATGTATGATTGATTGGGACAAAAAAAAAAAAACAAACAAAGAGAGGTTATTTGACACCTTCATGGGTATCAATAAGAAAAGTCCAACTGGTGTTTTAGTTGCATAAACCATTGAATTGATTTTGGATGAGCTAAGATGACTTTAATGAGCCCACTTTACCAACTAATGAAGAGGGGGAGTCAGATTCTACTCTGAAAAAAAAGAAAAGAAGGGGAGTCAGATATCATGTAGATTTACCTTGGATATCGAGCACTAGTAAAACTAAGGTCTTGTTTGTTCTATTGTGTAATTTTTCAAGTAAATGATATCTTCAAATCTAAAATTTTTCTTTTTTTCCTATTCATTTATTTGTATTTTATCTCAAAACAAACAATGGAAAATATTTTATAAAAAAAAAATTAATTATATTTCAAACGGAACCTAAGGAACATTCTCCAAAACCGATTCTTTTGTCTTCTTCTCTTCTTTTCAGCCTTGGAAATTCATGAAGGGCATTTATTTACGAGTCAAAGAGGCCATGCATTCCTGGGCCCGAGCAGGAGGATTCTAGGAAGAGATCTGTCTCTCAAATCAAATCTGCAAACTTTCCAGAATTTGGAGGGTGGCTTTAGTTTACAAATCAAACTATTCTCAAAGCCTTTATTTTTTTTTTTCTAAAAAATAATAAAAAAAAACTTGAAAAAGCTAATAATTAATGGTCCTTAAGAATTGTTATGATTTTTTTTTTTTTTTTGGTAAAACATGAATTCATTCATGAAAAAAAGAACTGGTTACAACCAAAGCTTTAGATCTATAGAGATCATAAAGCCTCGAAAAGGAAATAGGCCAGATTATTTTGATTTCATCTTGTAAAAAAAATACATTTGAATATATAAGAGGCTAAGCTAACGGATGAGTGTAGTTAGCCCAGATTTTTATCATTGTCACAATGATTTTCTATTTTCCTACATGTCACAAGGCATTTATTCACTAGGATAGATGTGTTAATTTTGACAGGTGGATAACAAGGAAGCAACCTCGATTAGTCATGTATCAGATTTCATAATCTATTTCAACCAAATACTTCATTTTGTATTGGCATATGCATCTTGTGTATTGTGAAAGCATATGACATAATACTCTAGACATCATCGTGTATTCTCCCAAGTCTCAACTCTAAACAAGAATCGATGATTTAGAATAAAAAACCATAAAAAAAATAGCTTAGACTTGTTTTGTGATTTCAAGAAACATCATATTTCATTGTTACATGCATAAGTATTTTTCTTTTCTAAGTTTGTAATTGAGGTTACACCTCCTACCAATAGGGGTGCAGCACGTGTCCAAAGAATCCAAGAAGGAGGCCCATGTTCCAAGTCAACCCGGGTCTACCGAGGGCGGAGACACAAAAGCAAGTATCATGAAGATACCATGATCCACAAAAAAAGAATCATAATTATCCTCACAGCACAAGATTGGATTAGGGAAAGAGACTCCTTATTTGGTAAGATCGCTTTGTAAGACATCATGGTGTCTCCTGTTGGCTCTTGCCTCTTGCCTCTTGCCTCTTGCCGAGCACCCATCAGATGACGATATAGGTGACGATCGGAAGATACAATTGGATACAAGGAAATATATCAGACGCAAGGAAGCAAAGACCGCATCACACGTGGCTCACACTCAGAGGATCCCCAGTACGTGGGACCCAGGGAGATCATCTGGATAAAACAACGAAAAGCATGATATTTGAAGATGTGACGCTGCGAAGCATGCAACATGCAGTAACAGCAGAGAAATCCAAACCTGCTAATGGAAGCACAAAATTCTGATACGCCACGCAAATTGCTGAATTCCTGAGATCTAACGCTCCCGTTCTCTATAAATTTTCATGGGAGAACGGCCGAGACAGTGAGAAGCGTAGATTGATCGTGTTTGCAGCTTGATACCTGACTGAACTTCAGAGAATTTTGAGAAACGAAAATGGCGATAGAGGTGAGTTTATTACTCTTCGAAGTTTCCCTTCAAAGGACCTTCATTAGCTTTCTGATTGTAATATCTGATAAAATTGCCAGGCATGGTACATTGATGAGAGTGCCGCAGATAAAAATCTTCCTCGTCATCGGAACCCACCGGAGTTCGTGTCGATGAGCAAGCTACTAGGTTAGGTTAACTCTTTTTTTTCTTCTTTAATTAATCATACGTCAGTCAGCTATCATTTATGATTTTAATTTCATCTGAATTCGATTTCGGCAGAATTGGGAGTCTTAAACTGGCGTTTGAACCCAAAGATTTACGAGAACGATGAGGATCTGCGAAATATTAGAGAAAGCAGAGGCTATAACTACATGGTTCGTACTTGATAATTTTCCACTCGCTTGATCTCCGTCATTCTGATTTTTCTTTTTTCTTTTTTAATTATAATGCAGGATATTCTGAATATATGCCCAGAGAAACTGGAGAATTATGAGGAAAAGGTGAAGAACTTCTACACAGAGCACATCCATGACAACGAAGAGATACGTTATTGTTTGGAAGGCAGTGGGTACTTTGATGTGAGGGATAAAGATGACCGCTGGATTCGTATCTGGATCAGGGAGGGCGACATGATCGTTTTGCCCGCCGGGATTTACCATCGTTTAGCTCTCGACACTGGTAACTACCTCCAGGTATGAATCGTATCCTCCATTGTCAATCTGTTATCATCACTGATGAGATTGAATTTTTTTTTTTTTTTTTTTTTTTGGCTAATGGGCTTTCACTGATGTGGTTGGAGCAGCTGATGCGGTTGTTCATAGGAGAGCCAGTGTGGACTCCATTTAACCGTCCACAAGAGGAACATCCGGCCAGGAAAGCCTACGTCCAGAACTTCACAGAAGAGACTCAGGAGAGTATCCGCATGCCAGCAGCCCTTGAGGCTCACTGAGCTTCTTCACTTCATTTGAAGAGTTCAGTCTTGCATTGTTTTGCTTGTCTCCGTGTGTATTTGTGTTTCTGTCTTGTGTCTGATGTATTGATATCAGCCTGTGTGAGACTCATCCTGGTCATTGTCTTACCCATCCATGGTTGTAGTCAAGGTTCTAAATATGGGGGGAATCGATCGATTACGGTCTAGCGATACCAATTATTTGAACCGTGGTTGTATCTATCTGAGAATCCACTTGTAATAAATTACTTTACCAATAAAACTTAAAAAAAAAATTTACTTTATCAATAAATAAATTTGTTTGTGGGAGATGTAGTCTCAAACATGTGTGATTTTTCAAGGAAAAAGATCATCATCTCCGATTGTCTGGTCTGTATAGTCGTGATCTAGCGGCTGGAGTCCCTCCAACGAGAGGATCCAAACCTATTTTTCGATTTATCTATTTCATCTTAAACATCTGATTCCAACAGTTAAATCAGTGAGGGAAAAAGCCCCAAGGATTCTTGATTGGAGGGGAATTGAGATCGGCCACGGCCTTTGCTGATCAGATTCAACTGATCTGATCCCGATTCCTCAAAACCTGCACAAGTCATGATATTAATTTTTTTTCTTTACCACAAATGTAATCAAACAATAGATTGGAACATGTACAGAATGAATAAGTAACCGGATTCAGTTTGTTGTCCCACCAAGATTCATTATTCAAGCCAGTTCATGGCACTTGAACTCTTGGTATGATCTACAATAAGCGCAGATAATTACATGGGAAAATAGATAATCAAGACTAGATCCTGATTTCTCCAATCCCACCCAGGGTTTAACTTTCAAGTGCACAGGATCAATCGGCCAATTCAGATCTTCCTCCCAAAATCCATGTTCCTACCTAGAACTCCAAATAGTAAATTTCACATCTCATCATCAACAAGAGCAGTATGCCCTTCTCATGTTGTCATCATACACATGTACTGCATACCGAATCACCAATACTACTAGTAAGTTGCCGATATATGTGGGAATGGGGGGGGGAGAGAGTTGATCACAGCAAGCACGATGATAGAATGTGTAATTGAAAGCTCAGAGGAACTTTATTAATAATGATGGGAAAAAACAATTCTGTACATCAAAGAAGGGTTAGAATCCGAAGGATTCTACTGTAGTTATTGGACCAATTTTAATGTTCAAGGGAACCCTTGACAAGAGAGAAGATGACAACTCCACCATATACAGATGCTTGCCGCAGATTCATCAGTTGTATAGGCAACCTGGAAATTTCTTCACCCTGTTGGACTTTGGAGGGTAGCTCAAGTTTAACCTCAGCCAATGGTTTTGTTCAGCAACAGGAGAACCAATATGAAGGCAGTCATTTGAAGCACAAACCTCGGATCCGGCAACCGATCAACAATTTGCTGCCACCTGTAAGTTCAACCAGTAGATAGCTTCTGATAAAGCCTGTTACCATTTCCAAAACCGTCATTACAGACGGAAAAGTGAAGAAAATATTGAAATCCAGTAAAAAAGTTTCAAACAATATAAATGTTCATATTAAAAATAATGGCAGTCTCAAAATAAATTTAATTGATTCGTGTCTTTTTAGATTTGCAGTAATTTTTTAACATGTTTTAACTCACAATTCATGAACTACTTAGCCAACATTACCACATTACGCCAGAAATTTAGCTTTTCAGGGAGATTTACTGTTGGTCAAGGAGGAATAATCAGTGGATTAGGTGATTCCACACGTACACAACTTTTTAATAGTCAATGGCTCTCTTCCGCATGGACTCAAAATATTGTTTACTGCACATGGCAAGACTAATACATGGTACCCTTGTGTCTTCATACTTTGTAACCATTTTTATGGAGAAAAGGGGGGGGGGGAAACAAAGCTAGAATACAGAAGAACCAGCAGAGCAGCTTGAAAGGGCTGGAAAACCTCAAGGAATACACAACAAGAAAAGGACCCACACACAAGTTATCCTTATTGGCAGATCTCCAAGAGAGAGAACTCATGACAGGAGCAAAGAGCTCTAGTTTTCTTAATATAATGCATGTATCCCATGGATCTCCTGACTGGGCTTGTAGCCACCCAATCATAAATTTGGAGTCACCATCTATGATCAAATGCAACCATCCATTGTGAAAAGCAACTTCGATTTCATAAATGGCTCTCCATAGAATTTGTTTGGTGGATGTGTTGCCCTTAATTTGAATAGCATGCAATAAAAAAGAGTAAGAGTTAATAATTTAATGTCAAGGTGCAAATCAATAGCTCCTTCAAAGTCGATCAGAATGATTTATGTTGGAGACAACCTAGTTTACATCCAGCATAAACGATCCACTGATAGAGGAACTATCTCTGTTTCTGAATTTCAGGGGATTTTCAAATGTCAAGTCAGATACTACACGTCTGTATCAAGTTATCAACCATGACAATACTGTTAAGCCAATACTCTACAGCTCATAACCAAAGGCATAAATAAAAAAAGTAAAGGGAGATGGTTCTCTGAGCAAGCAGGGTAACCTATGCCCCCCCGCAGAGATTTTTCTATTCATTTTTTCTCTCTCAGAAGAAGAATTAATAAAAAGTCCATATGATAGGATATAGGCACATAGCCTACACCGTTTGCTCAAGAGACTTCAAAAATAAAAATCCAAAATTGCCTGGGAAAGGATATTTTCCAAGAAAAACAAGTGAGCAATTCAATTGTAAATTCCAGGTTTTGAGTTTAAAAAAGCCTAAAGTTCTCAGTAATTCAGTGGTCTCTATTCTAGGGTGCCTGGAAATAACATATCTGACTAGTGACCAATAATCGGCTTTTCAAAACACTGACATATAAAAAATATTTACAAGAAAGTTAAGGACGACTGAATATTATCCAAATTTCAAATAACAAGAATCTAAAACCTTTGAAACACAAGTAAAAACAAAACATTCTCACCAATTTTCTTCATTAGAGGTGCTGCTTCCATGAATAGACTCTTCCTGAGCGAAGTCTTCCAATAAGGCACGTTGGCGTTCATTTAACGAGCTGAAACATAACACGAAAATGAAACTATACTATAGAAACAGCATGCTAGCACTGAAGTTACAAAGTGGTCAGCACAAAGCTTGCTAAAGTTGAAGCTGAAGTCACAAAGCTAATGTGACATCATCCAACACCACAATTATATGCATTTAAGACAATTACCAGAGTAAAAGCCACATTATCACATCTTCCTAACAACAGGTAGTGGTCCATTATTTCCTTGAAATAGCCATGTGATGCACAGTAGTTTGACTGCTAGAAACAGACTTCTAAAAACGGTGGGAAAGTTTGACACTTTTACTAACTACTCCTTGAGCAGTCTCATAACCAGTGTTCATAAATCTGGACCCGAATAGACAGTTGAAAAGGTAAGACAGTTGTCGGGACATGTGTGGGTCAGCTTGTTTATGCAAACACCAAAGCCCTTCATGTTTCAATTCCCTGCTTCATCAGTTGGATATATGTTGACTGGTTAGAGTGGGAAGGTACAGGTGCCCTGAGGACTTGGGTGTTGCCTCTAGTCATATATTTTGATGGTGTAGGAAGTTTCAGGTGGTTGCAGGATTAGAGGGCATTTATGGTTGTAGTGTTGTACCCCAGCATTGTACTTTATTCTGTTTTCTTGCTTTTCTTCTTTTTCTGTCTCTTCCTCTCTCCTTCAATAAAGTTTTTTTCTATTGCCAATGAAAACCAAATAAATAAATAGAGGCAAAAGTTTTCCTGGCCTACCGACCAGATAAGAGACTCCGTGGTCTGGAGTCATCCACCCTCAAAATGCACAAATCCCAACTGCTCCATATATAAGAATTTCCGTAATTGCCCCCATCCAATCCCTGCATCCTCGATTTCTCTGGTCTTCGGACCAGAGAAATTCTCCCCATAAATAAAAATAAAATAAAGAATACAGTTCAATTCAACTAAATTAAGGCTTTTCCCAACTAAGTGGGTTCTCTAAACAGGTTTAAAACCAAGTTTATTGTCAACCCAAAGCCATTGATATATTTTCTAACCACTTCCTTCGAAGTCATCTTTGATCTATACACTGTCTTTCTATTCCTCTAATACTGTATTGAATCATTCCTCCTTACCAGTAGACTCATTGGCATCTATTGCAAATGCCCATACCACATCAAACGCTGCTCCTTCAACTAGTCGTCTATCAGAGCCAACCTTAAATCACCTCGAATTTTAATTTCTCACTTTATCTTTTCTAGTTTTTCCATTTCTCCATCTCAACATTCTTGTATCAGCTACACTTATTTCACTTATAGAACATAAAAAGCAATTGAGTGTTCGGTAATTGAGTACAAAAATAAATGACTTACGTAGGGAGGCGTAAGCGGAAACGCACATATTGATCACCATGGTTTGTGAGGACACCCTGCTTTGGTAATCCTAACATATCTCATAAAAAACTAATAAAAGAATGCAAAAAGTACTTAAAAGAATAATAAAAAAAATTGAAAATTGTCATAGCAAATGAAAGCAGAAAATATTATGCAAGACGATACCTCTGCCTCTCAGTACCAAAAGTTGCCCATGCTGAACCCCCTTCGGTATCTGCAAGGAGCATATATTGAGACAAGGAAAAAAAAGACTATGAAGGAAACAGAGCAAGGGATGAGAAAAGTTTCCGCAAAGGGTATAATATGATGTCCATGGTATGGTAATTCAGAGGTCTACTTATCCACACATACACACTCCACACCCCACACACACACACACACACACACACACACACAGGTCCCTTGAAAAACAGAACATCTGAAATAAGTAACATGACATGGACAAATAAAAAGTGCATATGTAACAAATACTGCTTACATTTAGCTCACTTTCCCAGAAAAATATTAACCAATTCTTTGTCCCACATTAGCTATAGATATGCGGTCAAATTGTCACAGAAAAATCCATGTGAATTACCTTTAACCCTATACATTGAAACTAGAGACAATGGCAAGGAGGAACAGAATCTACTTCACTGAAGCTCATTTATTTTCATTCTCTCAAAGAACACGGAGTTCTATAATTTTATGGATTCCTAGGATGAAAAGGTAAGTTGTGATTAGTATAAACTGGCAATGAGATTATCATGCTAAATAAAACATTGGCATTCCGAATGGCTCTCATAATGAGGGCATCTTAATATGGCCCTAATATACCAAGAGGGAGATTTAGTGGTCCTGAATTCCGTTGAAAGGTAGGATCTAGGATCCTCTACTCACATGCAAGGTTTTAAGTATCGATACGATATGCCCCATATCCACCGATACATATCCGTATCGACAGTGGTCGATATAGTATCTCTTTTATTTAAACAAAAAATGTATCCACATGTATCAACCGTATCGAACTGATACAGCTCGATACACTTTGATACAGTCAATACACTCGATACGTATCGATACGTTTAAGTTTCCATTCTCGCAAAAAATAAGATACACTTACCGATACGGCTCGATACAAACCGATACACCTTGATACGAACCGATATGATTCGATACGGACGATACACACATATAAAGCTTCATACAACTGATTTTTTTTTTCACTTTTTTGGTCTCTTCTTCCTTGCTGAAAACCTACAGTTCATATGAATTGAAGATTGTAGCTCATCGAATATCATCAACTATGTCTTTAATCCTTTGAAATACTTTAAGATTGCTTTTTTTTTTTTGGTAGATAGATAATTTATTAACCTAAAAGGAGAGAACACAACAAGCAACCCCAGGTAAAGAGAGGAGGGAGGGGGGGGGGGGGATAGAGACCCAAGACCAGACAAAAGAAAACCAAACAAACAAAGACAACCCTAAGGGGGACCCCGCAAGCCACCACCCTAAATTTACATCAAACACTCAGATAGCAAGGAAAAACCAAATCCTGGCTGATGACTCAGGACCTTTAAAGCAAAGGATCTTTAGGATGAGCTAGATATCAATAATGCCGAGCTGACTGGCCCCCTTAAGATCCATTAACCCACTGATACTTAACCAATCATTTATAGCATTAGAGAGCTGCTGAAATATTTGGACCCCCCCCCCAATGTTCATTCCTATATTGCTTATTATAGTGTTTTTATGCTTAAAAATTGTGTTTTGCATGTTCCCTAATCATTCCCGTGTGTATCTTGTCCCGTGTCCTAGCGTGTCCACCGTATCTACAATACAATACGACACATCTCTTAAAATCGCATGACCGATATGCTACCGATACACAATACTTTAATCCTTGCTCATGTCAAATTTCAGGCGTAACAGAATTGGACACACGACAAAACAAAACTTTGAAATCCACTAAGTCTTAACTTTTGGGGGAAATTTTTTATTGAAAACTAATACACACTAAAATATACAAGAGAATACACCAATACATGAGTGGGTATGAGGTTCATTTTCGTTCCAAAATTTGACAAGTGGCCAATCTAGACCATGTCCTCTTGATGGTCAAAATCAACATCAGCTTCCATGTAGGAAGTCCTTCCTATGTTTGCAGTGCAAAGACCTTTTTTTTTTTTTTTTTTTTTTGCCTATTATATATGTGTGGTTCAAGTTGTCCTTTTTTCTTTTAAGTGGGGTGGGGGATTGATGTGTAGATATTTTTATTTTATATAAATTTGTGTAGTATATTTTAGTATAGGAAGAAATATGTAGAAGGATTAGAGGTTACTCTGCCTTGAGAAAGACCATGACATGTCTCACTTTGTGGCAAAGCCCATGGTCAAAGCCTCAAAGGTCAGTTGAGTTAATTACATAGAAAAATATCCAACCATCCAAATCAGTAGTCTGTAAAAGAAAGATGCAAGGGAAAGAACAAGATAATGAAATAGATGAAAAAAGCATAAAGAAAGCTGTACTTTTACTTGATGCTTCCCAGATAAGGTCGGCACATCAACCATACCACCAAGAATAGCCTGTAAGCAGAATTAAAAAAGAAAACATCAACCCTTTATCATGATAAATTCAAGACAAATTTTCACCATAAAGAAAAAGTCCAAAGTAAATTCATGTCTATGCACATAAAGCCGTGAAAAGAAGAGGGCAAATAATAACTATCTCAGATCCCGTAAGAAAAGGCACTTAAATAAACTAGAAGCCTTGACCTTGTAACCAGGCTGGGGATCTTTTTCTCCTTTATCGAAGCAAATTTGGCGGTTGAACTGGATGCATATAATGCTTTTTTGAAAGGCAAACAGCAAAACTCATTTAAAAAAGAGATGGGGAGAAATTTCAAAAGAAGCTAAAGGAATGTATGAAAAAAAACAACTAGAAGAACCCAAACAATGATTATAAAAGTATGATTTCTCCACCATAAGTTTTGGCTAGATTTTGTGCTGTTATTGTACCCACTCTAGGTGTATAGGAGAAAGATGTTAATACATAGTACAAGCTCCTGATTCTTTTTCACCACTGTAAAATTTCACATTTTCCTTTAGGCTCCATTGATTTTGACGAAAAATTTTACGTGTAACATTTTATATGTAAAAACAATTTCAATGTTTGTTTCCAAGAGGTAAAATATATTGATCTCTGAAGGGGGGAGGGAAAAAGAACTTCGTCTTTCTTTTACCTAGTGGAAACAAACTTTGAAAAAAAAAAATTACATATAAAATGTTATGTCAAAACAAACGGAGCCATATTGAAAAGCATTCATTTAGGGTTATCCATAGATATACTCCCCCACCCCCAAACAAAAAAGGGGCCCTTGAAAAACTGTGTGTAGTAGTATGTGTTGGGAATAATCACATGTTGGAAAACGCTAGGGCCTGAGATGCTTAATATACTAATTTGCTTCTCCACATAATAGCTAGGTTAGATACTTCAACAGTATTTAGAAAGTTGACTAAATATTTCTTTTCCATTACTGACCCTAACCCCAAATTGCTTCTTTCTTTGGCTTGCAAACCATTTCCCAATCAATTAAATAATCCCCTTCCTTTTTCTAATCAGGTTCCCTTGTCCTCTTATCTCCCTAGTAACACCTGATATCTTACAGGTCTTTGAACAATGATAAATGGTAAACTGGAAGATTGGCAAGGGTATGGTCTTTTAAGGTGATCGTTCCATCTAAGGTACTACTTCTTCGATAATCCAATCCCTCAGTGACAAGATCCCAAAACTCTACCACTTGAAGATTAACCACTAATGGAAGACCCAAACACTAAAGCAGTTAGATTTCCAACTCGTGTCCCGGCATAGCTTAATATGACCTTGTCTTCCTCGATCACGGATTGATCCCCATAACCCTAGACTTATCTAGGTTTACTTGAGGGCACTGATTGTCCCCAGCAATTCAGGACACCCCCATGGTTAGAAATGAGAACCAAAATCAATTGAGTTGATTAACTCTTTCTACCAGTAGCATTTTTTTAGGAGGGAACGATGAAATTTCTCACTAATCATGTAACTAACTACATGGCTAAAAAAAACACATTATATTGTATAAGAACTATCAAAAGAGATAATGTGGGCAAAATAATATATTAGCTACTAGAACTAGTAAGACTGAAAATTGAAAGATGAAAGAAATGGTTGAACAAGTTTCAGAGGGAGTCACAAAACTACATACAAAATAATGCTTCTCCAACTAAAAATTGGAAAAACTTACTATCAACACCTAAGAAATCAGTTCTCACCTGTGTAAAGCTAATATGATAATCCACATAAATATCAGCACCATCTCGAAGGAAAATAGGATCTTTATCAACCTGTAAAGCAAGATGGCATTACAGCTACAGAATAGACTAAGCTTCCCAACCTTAAAAGTATGACATTCAAAGCAATTCGAAATGAGATAGAGTAATAGGCGTAAAATAAATTTCTAGTACTACTTCACGATCTTCATAAAATGGACAAGAGTATATTGCTAAAGTGCAACTTACTAGACTACCTCTCTTGTAAAGGAAAGTTTCTACACAGCATAATAACAATAAACATTTCATTATAAACTAAAAATAAGTAAACATTTCATCCCTTCCATCACTAACAGAAGACGTTGAAGTGTAATAGAAAAGTCGATCATAAGTAGAAGTCCATATCTAGTGAGCATATAGATCAGCATGAAAATATGAATGGACATGCTGTCACTAATCAGATCAGATATAGCAAACCAAACATGCAAACACAAAAAGAAAATGTGTAAACTTAGTGAAAGATTCCGGACAATGTAGAAATCCTGCAAGTTTATGAACCTAAGAAAATAAACTAACTACAAACAAAATAACTTAACAACCAAAGAAATCCAAAAATAAATAAATAAATAAATCGTTGTAAACTCATACTTGCTATCAACTGACCAGGAGAACTCCAAAACAGAAGGCCTTCAGAAGAAACTTTGCGGAATTAAAGTAGATTTCAATAAGAATAGACCATCCAAATTTCAATACAATTGGACAGCTATAGAAAAGCCAAATAGCCTGGTCAACATGATTGTTCAAAACTCCACCAACATAAAACATAAATTTTAACGTCTTACAAACATCAGTAAATAGAAACTCAACAACCTCGTATTTTCTCAGATGGTAGGGATATTATAGTACAAATGGCCAACAGTCCAGAAAATATCAAACAAAATAAACTAACCAGGGTTCTGATCTTTGTGATGTTGTTGCCTGGATTTAATACTTCCAGTAAGTAAATTCACGAAAAAGATAATCCAGAATTACCCAATCATAAGGCCTATAGTTTGTTTAAATCCGTTAACTAATACTATTGTAAAGGAATGGGTCTGTTTACTAAAGCCCATTACCGACTAGTTTAAGTGTTTAAATATTTATGTGTTTAGTGATGGGCTTGATTATTTAGGCCCAATATCGATTTAATTAAGAGACCACGTGGCCTATCCTATCCCTTCTTACTTGCAACTAGGACTCTATGCTTTAGAGTCCTAGTCTCTCATCTTCTCCTTAAATAAAAATAAGACTGCTTCTCCTTATCCTTTTACATGGTTCAAAATCTCACCGAGATCTCGAGATTCTCGAAGTTCTCGAACAGGTGGAGACGAGATCTCACACGAGACCTGGTCTCGACCAGTCCTCGACTGATCTCAACATTTTCGACTAGTTCTCGACTAGTCTCGACATAATGTATGAATTATGATTGTATGGTTTACTTGACTATTTGGGTTTTTTCACTATGACAATTAACTAATTAAGTGCTACTATGCTTATTATTCTCCTAAAATATAATTTTACTGGTTCATTTGGTGTTCTTTGATCTCTTACTAGTGTAGCATTATGTAGAATAGCCAATATTACCTACCTTTACATTTGAACTTCAGACCGATACGGCCAGACATGAGTGTAAACCCAAACAACCACCATGTGTGTTATTTTTACAATTTTATGGTTTAAATGTGCATATGTAGAAATAAGGTTTTCCTGGAATATCAGGCCTTAAAAAGACCATTTGAGCCCCGAGACAGTTTAAACTCTCGCACAGAAAATACATGTTCTCCCCATGAACGAGATCTCGAAAATCTCGATTTTTCAGAGGGTCGAGACACCCTCGAGACTCGAGTTTTCGAACTACGCCTTTTAGTCATGAGAGTCCTTGTCATGTTGACATGTAGAACTCCTATTTATTTTGTAACTAGAACTCCTTATTATGTGGAGTCTAGTACCTATCACTTTACCCCTTTTATTCTATCTATAAATATTGACTGCTAAGACGAGTGGAACACACATCAATTCTCTCCATCTTCTCATATTTTTCTATTGAAAAAATTTCATCTAGACCCTATCAAAGATGGTTAACATCATCTACACCCACAAGAATGCAAAAACATCATCTACACCCCAAAACTTTGGTTGTGGTAATCAAAGAAGTCCACTCTGTCAGTTGATTCCCGTTAGATGCTGACGTTAGGTGATTTCAGAGACAATAATACCCTTTTGGTTTGTTGAAAAGACCATTATACCCTGTTGATATTTGTTACCCTTTTGACCTGTTCATTTCACCATCGACGGTGCTTTCATCATCCCCGACCATGCTGGGGATCAACTACAAGATCTAAACAGACAAAAGAAAACGATTCAGCTACCCATTTAAGATCTTCACAACCACCACCACCACTGTAGAACAAGAAGAACAGTCCGAACCAGAACCAGAATTCCGTTACGTGCTCAAAAACGTCACTTGTAGAGCTAAACCATGGGAGATTGTTGCAATCATCAGACCAAGCGGTGCATGCAAATCAACCCTTCTAGAAGTCCTCGTTGTTGTCCAAATCCCAAGAATGAGGTTTTGTATGCTTCAATCTCTAATTGGAGAGCTTAACCGACCCAAGAAAAAGAAAAAGAAAATACAGAAAATTTAGAATTTGAAAAGCTAATTCGAACTATTTTTTATTTCACTGTTCAACTATTGAATGCTTGTACATATACCAGTTAATTAGTTGTTTCTTTCAAATCTTCAAAACTCCAATTTCAAATCTAGAACCCTCTTCACGTGATTCAAGAAAGAAAAATGAAAATCCCTGTTTTTCTATTCTTGTCATCACTCAAATCTTTCACAAACTCTGATCTCATATGAAATCCCTGTTTCTTGAACTCAAAACTTCTGCAACACCTCTGTGATCTCATCTTCTTCTTTATAAAATTCAGTCATGGCGGATACTTTCGATGACGAGTGTGACTATCTCTTTAAGACGATTATGATAGGAAACTCTGCTGTTGGTAAATCGAACCTCCTCTCAAGGTTTTCTCGAGATCAATTCCGTCTCGATTCGAAGCCTACTATCGGAGTTGAATTTGCTTATCGGAATATCAAGATTGGCGATAAGATCATTAAAGTCCAAATATGGGATATAGCTGGTAAGAATTGAATGAATCAGGAAACAGGGGCTTTGCTCCTATGTTTTTTTCTCTCTAAATCTACTTCTACGCAATCACTGCTTGCGTTCTTGATCTATTTCTGCAACCTGTAAACTTTGATTCTTTGATTTTCCTCATATCAGTCACCATCGAAGCACCTCCCTGCTGAAATCTGAAAACCACCACCACCAACCACCGTTGGAATCCTTTGCATCAGAGACAAATCAGGTCGAACAGTCTTCATTGACTTCTCCAGTAATGAAGAAACTCCGCCCCCCAATAGCCAGGTATCATTCTGAGTTGTCGGGTTCTGCAGACCAAATCCATTAGGATCCCTCGTCATACCAGTTTCCAGCAACTCCATCGGCATAGAGGAGAGAGTCACTGCAGTATCCCTAGTGAATCTCGGCCTCGGCATCGCCATCGCAAACACAATCAACGAAGAACTAGAACCAAACAGCACCCCTGGAACGGGAATACCAGAAGTATCACCAGGTATCAACGCCATCGCATACACTCGACGAAGAACTAGAACCAAACGACATCCCTGAAACGGGTATACTAAAAAAGGGCGGAGGAGTTTTCGCAAGCTCGATCCAAATCGAATTTCAGTTGTACAAAGATGGGATTCACTAGTAACGTTGAACCATGTTTCATCCTACCGACTGTGATGATGACGGTGAGTGAAAAGGAAAGAAAGGGAGAAAATATAAGTTTGATTTGAAGGTCAAATTAGAAAATCAACATAATTTCTTAATTTTTTTAATTTATAATATGAGGGGTAAAACTGTATTTCAACAATTTTAGTAATTTTCGTCAGTTAAGTGGACCTAGGTGATGTTTTTGCAATCTTGTGGGTGTAGATGATGTTAGCAATCCTCGATGGGGTGTAGATGAAATTTTTTCTTTTCTATTTTGTTACAAAATCTTAATAAAAAGCTAATGATAAGGGGTAGAAGAGGATATGATAAGCCAGGCACTGGCCTTGTGCTAGTGATATTCGCTCGCATGTTATGCAATAGGCTCTTGCATCCATAGTTGTCAAGGGGCTGCCTAGGCGTCCGGGTGAGTCGGATCATAGTTTTAAATCTCGGCGAGATCTCGAAGATCTCGAGGAGCTCGAGACGAGATCTCGCCTCGATACAGTGTCTCGACCATCTCGACTAGTTCTCGAGCATTTCTTGACATTTTCGACAATTTCTCGACATTTCGACATTTCTCGACATTTTCGACCATTTCTCGACATTTTCGCCCAGTTCTCGACCATTTTTCGACTAATTCTTGACTGGTCTTGACATAATGCATGAATTATGATTGTATAGTCTACTTGACTACTAGTACTATGGGTTTTTTTTACTATGAGAATTAACTAATTAAGTGTTATTATGTTTATTCTTCTCCTAATATATCATTTTACTGGCTCATTTGGTCTTCTGTGATCTTCTAGTAGTGTTACATTATGTAGAATAGCTAATATTACCCTAGATTTACATTTGAATTTCAAGCCGACACTGCCAAACATGGGTGTAAACCCAAACAACCACCATGTGTGATTATTTATACAATTTTATGGTTTAAATATGTTTATATATGCTAAAATAGGGTTCCCCCAGAGTATCAAGCTTTAAAATTGTCATTTTAGGGTCGAAATGTACATTTTAAGCCTTCACGGCTTTTGTGCAATGTCTCGCCGAGATCTCAACCGAGATTTCCGAGATCTCGGTTTCTCAGAGGGTCGAGACACCCTCGAGAATCGAGATTTCAAACTATGAGTCAGATTAGGCAGTTGGTCGCCTTATTGTATCATGCCTTGACAACTATGCTTGCTACTAATGATTTGTTAGAGAGAGAGAGAGACAGAGAGAGACAGAGAGAGACAGACTGGATAACTCATACAGATCCAACGGACTTGACTAGAAACACTCTTGCCCCCATCCTATCATATTCTGTGATCTGCTGAGTCCTTGTCAAATGTTAACTGTGCTTGGGCCCACTCTTAAACAATAAAAATCTCTGCAAAAAAGAACAGTTGCAATTCTGTAATTCTCACAGCATTTCAGGACTCCAATACAGAGAATAAAATAATCCATGGAACGAACAGGTAAATAAATTGAGAAAGTGACCAGAATTACAACTCAGAATAGGAGTCATTATCAAAAAATTTCTCATAAGAGGGGCCTTTTAGAAAATAGAAGTAGCAGCAGGAGTGCTTAGCAAATAACAGAATTCTTTTGTCGAAGACAGGTCGACCCTAACCTTAAACGGATGAACGGAGACTGCCTCAAATTGAAAAATCTCACTGATAAGACTCCAATCAACCTGAACTTCAGATTTGGTTCAAATCTCAAAGGCCTCCTAGAAACACCCAATAATCCAAATAGCAGCTAAAGAAATTAATATAAATCCCTGAAAGTTGACACACAACAACGCAGGAGCAGAACCAGTTATGTTTTAAAACTCACAGCAGGGATGACCTTATAAGCTAAGACTCTAGGGTTTGGATTGCCCAAAGAAGAGTGAACACCAACCGAAATCCCAGGCCAAACTATGCTGGTACTGTGGATCCACAGGCCTTTCTTCTCAGTCAACAGTACCACCAAGAACAGAGGCTTCAAAATTATTGAAGAATATGGAAGAAGGAACAGAAAGAATAACAAGGAGATTAGAGTAGGGAAATATCAGTTCCCCATGAACTAAGCCAAAGTTGCCCATCAACCTTCGATGGTATGCCCTTCAAACCAAGAATTGAGAATCCTTCTCAACCGTAAACAAACCTCGGCCAATATCGATTACAACAGTAGATTTATAGAGTAAATGATGTAGGCTAACCTAGGGTCTCTAGTTTACCCTACTCTAACACGACAAACTAACAGAAGAATTAAAGAAATAATTAACTAATGTGTAGGGACTGTTATGGGCAGCAACACACATGACATGCTTACGAGATTAGTATCATGATAACCACAAGTAAAGAACAGTATAAAGCCAAGTAACATGATCAACTAAGCAATTATTAATTAGGTTTCATGTCATGTTCATAATAAGCCATAGGTTAAGAAGTACTAATGTGCAAAAGATTTCAAAGCTCCTAAAACTAACAAGATTAAATGCCTAATGATTAGATAAACCCATGAACATGTAAAAACAGTAACTTCCCAATAATTAAAGAGATGAAATCCTAATCATAACATGCTAAATATGAAGGCTCAGCTGTAACGATGCTATCAAAGTGGCTGCCCACGTTAGTAAGCACTAACTTGGCATTCACTATGGCAGAAATTACGTAGATTAGAGTTACAGCTCAACATAATGTGCTAGAACCAAAAATAAATAACCCAACAGCAGGTTGTACTATGATAATGATTAATAGAAGGGGTGAATATAAAGAAAACACTAAAAGAACTAGGGTTTTAGGTGCTGCCAGTGTTATAGCAGGATGTCTTGAATCAAGTCCAAATAACCAGAAAATAAAACAGCAAAGGAAAAGGGAAGAGAAGCACTGCCAAGAACAATATAAATAGGGGGAGGGGAATTCTGTAACGAGAAAAAGGGAGAGGGGAGAGATAGGAGAGAGTAGGGGAAGGGAATGAAACTGATCTGTCGGACAGATCAGAAAAGGGGGGGGGGGGATCGTACCTGTCCAGATCTAGGAGAGAAAAAAAAAGCCAAGAGAGATGATAGGAATGTACCTGCAAAAACAAATAGAGAAAAGAGAAACGAGAGAGAGAGAGAGAGAGAGAGAGAGAGAGAGAGAGAGAACACTTTGCCTTTTCTTATTCAATAATTATCATCTAATTTCATTAATTAAAAAAGAGCCTTTATAAGGCTTACAATCCTAATTAGAGTATAACTCTAAAGACTAATAAAAACAAACCAAATCATAAACCAACTAAACAACTAAAAAGGACCCACAGTTGGGACCCACAACTCTAACAAACTAAAGATCCCACCTCTCCAACAATAAAACAAAATAAAACAATAAAACAAAATAAAATAAATAGAATCCTAAATCCTAAATCTACTAGGACTCTTAGATGCCTCATCAGTAAACCCCTATGGAGAAAATTACAAACGTTCCTAAACTTTTCAAACTAACCCCCCCCCCGCAATTGGGAAAACCCAAACGGTCCACTAATGGGCCCACCCAAGCAAGAGAATTCTTAAATAAACTAGGAAGTTACCAGTGAAAGGGGACAAACCAAGAATAGATTTTTGTACTTTTTTTTAGACAAAAAGAAGAATTCCATTAAGCAAAATCAGCACGGGACAAACGTTGGCCGAGGGAGAAGGATTCAAGGGAATACATGAAAACGAGGCGGTAAAGTCCACCATACCCGAGACACCCTTAATCGAGAGACGCCATCAGCGAGAAGGTGGGCCTCATGATTAAGAGAGTGAGGAACGAGATACAAAATGAAAACAAGAACAAAAAAACACAGAAGTTGCAATTCAAAGAGAATTTGGACCTAATAAGCCCTAAAATGACAGGAAGGCAATTCAAATAAACAGCCAAATCTGCAAATCCAACGCTACGCGCAAGTAAAGTATCCCGAAAAAAAAAAACCAATACAAAATCCAGGCCTCAAAGTAAAATATACCCACGCATATGACATAAATACATGCATTATATAGTGTAGGTTATTACAGTAGATCTTATAGATCTATAGCACATTCAACTATATAAGTTATCCACCAATTAGATATATACCAAACATATGACTCACTTTTACGGAAACAAGCAAGAAGATAAAATTAAAAAGAGAAGATGTGGTTTCTCTTCCCTAACAAAATGGAAAAACTACCCAAGCCCGAGCCCGAGTGCGGGCTTAAATCACTTGGGTTGGGTTCAGGCTAGGCACGGTCATACCCGAAGTCAGGTTCTTCTAGACTTGGGCTGGAATCAGGCCACCCCTCCAGCCTTCCCAACCTGCCCAATGCCAGCCCTAATAACATTTGTCTATAAAGGGTACCATCAGCATATATGTAAAAACTGGACCAGATGGTAACCTTTCAGTTCAGTCAACATAGAATCGCCTAGGACTAAAATCAGAATCAGAAGCTGCCTGGTTTGGTTTGATGGTTTTCTTTTTCTACTTTAGGGAAAACGATCGCAACACTGGCGGTGTGAAATCCCATTGTATTCGAGGAGTCAAGGATTTGCTGGGAATACCGGATCGAAGAAGGGGCAGATCTAAATATGGTGCGGAAAAACCCAAATCGATATGAATGGAAGATGCCTCTGAAACTTCTTTTTCTCGGTCAGTCGAGGGAACAACCACAACGTTACGCCCCAAAATAGAACTATACGGAGCCCTTCCGAATGACTATAGTATAGTATACTACACGAGCCAAGAAAGAGTGTAGTAGACTCCATTCGCCCGTGGAGGTGAGTGGAGGAAGAATCCATCTACTTTGAATTTTAAAGAGAGGGTTCGAAAACATATTTATTCTGACTCAGAGGGAGAAATGCACTGGAGTACCAACGTGTACCATGCGCCTGAATATACACATATGGTAATGTTCATCTTTTACCAAAAACAAGTCGTTTTTGGATATTATCAGGAGGTCCGTGTAGATCCAGTATAGTCCCTTTTTCACTCCACAATTATTTCACTTTCACTACAAATATAACTATAAATGTAACTGTCACTGTAATTGTCGTGTGTGAATCCCTCACACTCTCTCCTCCCTAACATATGCACCCCCTGGTTGACAAACTGTGTGGCGCCCCCTCCCATGTCCCCATTTGCAGGTGTTGGGATTCCATCCACGCTGCCGGAGTGGCGATCCCCTGCCCTTTTATTTTATCATTAAATTTTAATCTTTCTTTAATTCATTTTTCATAATCAGAATTTAATCAATCAATTTAACCAGAACAGGGTCCTTTTCGCTTCGATGCCCAGGCCAGTTTTAAAAACTATTGTCATTAGCATACCGGATATGCAAAATAGCGTGCCATGGTTTCAACTTCTAAGGATCACCTGACACTGATCCATCTGATCCGGATAAACAAAGGATGAGACTGATCTGCTTCATTATATTTATACAATGCAGTTCAATTGATCACTCTAGCAATGTTGGGCTTTTTCACTCTAGATTGGCTTATCTGTCATTCGTGTGGTATGGCCCAGGACCGATCAAGGTTCAGACACTGATCCTTAGATAATTACTAATTTCCGTTTTATAAAACTTGAAGCCTTGGATTTTTCCAAACCTCTCCTCCTCACCATCTCTCTGCTTAAAACTTCAAACGGGAAGAGGTCTCCTTAACCAATTATATTTTAAATACCTAAAATACCTTAACAATGAAAATCAAAATAAAAAAAAAAATAGACACAAGACACAAGACTTGGCATATCTCATGAAAGATTCCCTCTTCCAACCATAGTTATCAAGGTGACGCCTATGGCCCTAGGCGTCCAAGCGCCTTGGACATCCAGCGACCCTACACGCCTTGGATCGCCTTGATAACTATGCTTCCAACAATCTAGTTTCCCAAGATATATTCTAGATCCTTTCTAGCATAAAATTTCATTGGAAGTTAATCAAATGGTTTAATATTCTTCAATTATCCCAACTCAAATAGGAAGCTTAAACTTCCTCTTATCCTCAATAACATTAGATAGATTCATAAATATATTGTTCGTTCTCAAACAAGGTGACACCCGTAGTGATAAAATCCTTGATTCAAGTTCAAACTAAAGCTTCTACTACAGATGATAAGAAACAAGTACCAGGTTTTACCTTAAAAATAAAATCCCGAACATAAATACACTTAAACTCAAATTAAGGGTAGAAGTTGTACCTTTAGTTTTATATAAAGAGTTCCAGGTTGAACTCCCCGTCCTCCACTATTGCCAGCTTTTGGTACATGAATTGTATCACCAGAATCCACGCCTGAACCATAAAAAGAAAAACAAGAAGAAATTAAGAATATCAAAATTCACTCATATTTACCTATCAAAAGCATTTTTGTGGCTCCCATTTAAACTTTTATAGTAAAAATATATCAACCTCTGTCAATTGATAAGTTGGATTAAAATAAGGAAAAAAAATTAGATGTACAAATGCACATAATTTGTGCCCAAAAATAACCTTCTTATACTGTAATTTTGACCCCAAAAAAAAAAAGAGTATCATTGAGGATCATAAACTAAACTATCATAATAAACAGCAACAGTTTAACATAGAATACATTATTATATTAGGAAGGAAATTGGGAGCATTGAGCGGGTTGAGTTACGTGGTCACTAGTCATAGACACCACGCTCACCACAAACCTGAGGTATATACCCAACCCCAGCTCATTTATAATCTGCAGGCTCAGGCAGCCTGCATAAAAGTTATTCAAAAGATTAGCAAAAGTTTTTCTAGACCTGCAAGTCCAGATGATATCTCCAGACCAGCACCAAGTTTTGCCATATGAAAGGGTGATGAGCCAATTTCGACCAAGTGGATATCTAGAACATGGTCTAGATTGTCCATATCTTACATTTCAAACTTGATTTAATCATATACGCTCCCCTGTATTTTTATATATCCTTGTATTTTCAGCCTTTCTTCTGTAAAAAGTTTCATTTCTTTGCTGGATTTTCAAAGCTTTATTTTGCCACTTAATCAACTCCATCTCTGCTGCAATTTGGCATGTAAGCGGGGGAACTTGGTTTTCCTTTTCACAAACTTTCAGTTCTATCCAAACTGCCACATGGCAGATATTTTAGCTTAGAATAAAAAATTTTCTCCCAAAAAAATTAAGAAAATAAATAACTTACCTTAATTTGACCTACACTAAACCATTTTAATTATAGGAAAAATGTTGGTGCCAGCTCACAAACTCTAGCCATGAAATAAGGAATCAGGCCTGAATTTAGGAAATAGAACAAGAGCTAGCGCAGGAGATTTTAGGAGATATCTCAAACAACCAAGGCTCAAATAGGGATCAAACTCCAGTCAAGTTCCCTACTATGGTAACCTAACAAAGGGCGTCCCAGTGCACGAGGCTCCCACTACTGCAGGATCTAGGGAGGGACAGAATGTATGCAGCCTTACCCCCACAACATGGAGAGGCTGTTAGCCTGTTTCCATACTCTGGTAACCTAACAATGGATTGAATGTGGCAGGAATCTCTCTACTCTGTGGGATGCAATTGGCCTAGAAGGGGGTGTCAGCCAGAACAGAGTGGGCGTTCTGGTCTGGGAAGTATCAGAGACTGGCAAGGGGGACTAATAATGGTCTTCAGCAAGCTAAGTGTATCAGGAGGAGAAGATATGAGGTAAAACAGGGACGGGTTGAGGGAGATATGGGAAGGAGAGGTATCGTCACGACCAGGTCTAGGGGCTACCACTGCTTGGAAGTGAACGAAAATATATGTCAAAACAGAGTGTTCACAAGCACAACAAAAGTTTTATCAAACTGACCTATCTATTGCAGAAATAACACCAAGATAGAATATAAAAGCAAAGGCAGGCAACAGACTGATCAACCATGGAAATTTTACCACAAAACACCAATCGAAATTGCCTCCTCAACAACCATGGTTTAAAATCTGGCCGAGATCTCGGTGTCCTAGGTGAACACCAAGACGAGAACCAGGGCGACAATGGTTCTCGGTCTCAATGCAAGTTCTCGCCTGAGATCTCGCCGAGATCTCGGGATATTTTGTGTTATCGGCAGTTTCTCGGCGAGATCTCGGGATATTGTGCTATCGGCAATTTCTCGGCAACTTCTCACCCGAGATCTGATGCAGGCTGGGATCCGCTGGATTGGAATCCTAGAGGATTTTATTTTCATTGGGATATATTTGTAATCTTTTTAATTTGAAAATTTTAATTAGATTTGATTGTAAGTCTTAGAGTTTTGTTAGGTTTCTTATTGTTACTCACGTCCCTTTTATTATTTTTATTTATTTATTTTAGATGTGGGTCCCTTATCCCTTAGATGTTGGTGAGTATTAGTATTTAAGTTGATTTCTAGTTAATAGTTGAGTTTAATTAGGACTCTTATATTAAAGTCATATTTGAGTTCTAATTGTGTTTTTTTTAGAGTTTCAGTCCAATTAGGATTGTAATTTTATTTAAAGACATTATTATTAATGAAATTAGTAATTGATGATTATTGAGAAGAAAGAAAAGAAGAGGCTCTCGACTCTCTCCCTCCCTACGGTATCCCTCTGATCTCTTTTTTTGAGTTCCCTTTCTCCCTTGCTGTTTCGATAGTTTCTTTCTCCTCTCTATATCTTTCTCTTTCTTGGTTTTCCCTCTCGATACCATAAGGTATATTCCTATATCTCTTTTGTTTTAATTCTTTATTTTGACTCCCTACAATTATCCCACCATCTCATTAATTATCCCTAAAATCATCCCACGTTACTATTTTGGTTCTCATCCCTTTTCCTCCCTTACCTGATAATAGTGTTTTTCATATTCTCCATTGATATTCCCTTTCATCCCTTTAAGTGAGATTCAGTCTCCATTAATTGGTATCAGAGCCTAGGTTGAGTATATGTTAGGGAAAATGACAAATTTTGAATGTTGGGAGGATATTTTAAAGGTTCATCTGCGTCAACAACAAGTAACCTTAAACCTTTTTCTTGAAGCCGTTTGAGGGTTTACAACAAATAGAAAGCGAGTGACTAGGTTAGAGCAATGTATGGGTATTCCACTCATAGCGAAGGATCTCTTGTTGCATCAAAAGAGGATCTAACCCCTCCACCCGATATGGAAGCATCGTATGTGAAGCCAATGTCAATGCGAGGTGTTTCCGGTAATTCTTGGCGACAAGGAAAAATTCTCTGATGTTCCTATGGTAGATGATTACAGTGAAGAGGTCACAAGCGAGGTTGTGATTGTGGTACAGGCTGAGGTTATGGCTCGGGAAACAAATTGCAACAAGCGTTCAAGAAGGATGTTTCGTGCTTTGATTTTGTTTTGCGATGAAGCGATCACGGAATATGTGATCCCATCGTCGTTCTTTGATGAATGGATCCCTCGACTTGCGGATTACATCCCCACCATTCGTATATTGCCGGAATTTTGTTACCGTCGATTGTCGCTGATGTATCTCCCATGAGAGTATTTCATTGTCTCTACAAAATTCGAGGACGAATTTTTTTAAGTGGGCGAGAATTGATGCAGGCTGGGATCCGCTGGATTGGAATCCTAGAGGATTTTATTTTCATTGGGATATATTTGTAATCTTTTTAATTTGAAAATTTTAATTAGATTTGATTGTAAGTCTTAGAGTTTTGTTAGGTTTCTTATTGTTACTCCGTCCCTTTTTTATTTTTATTTATTTATTTTAGATGTGGGTCCCTTATCCCTTGATGTTGGTGAGTATTAGTATTTAAGTTGATTTCTAGTTAATAGTTGAGTTTAATTAGGACTCTTATATTAAAGTCATATTTGAGTTCTAATTGTGTTTTTTTTAGAGTTTCAGTCCAATTAGGATTGTAATTTTATTTAAAGACATTATTATTAATGAAATTAGTAATTGATGATTATTGAGAAGAAAGAAAAGAAGAGGCTCTCGACTCTCTCCCTCCCTACGGTATCCCTCTGATCTCTTTTTTTGAGTTCCCTTTCTCCCTTGCTGTTTCGATAGTTTCTTTCTCCTCTCTATATCTTTCTCTTTCTTGGTTTTCCCTCTCGTACCATAAGGTATATTCCTATTCTCTTTGTTTTTTCTTTATTTTGACTCCCTACAATTATCCCACCATCTCATTAATTATCCCTAAAATCATCCCACGTTACTATTTTGGTTCTCATCCTTTTTCCTCCCTTACCTGATAATAGTGTTTTTCATATTCTCCATTGATATTCCCTTTCATCCCTTTAAGTGAGATTCAGTCTCCATTAAGATCTCACTGGGATATTTTGTGTTATCGAATGCAAAATGCAGCTCTCAAACCATGTTGTTTTTACACTGTCTCGGCGAGATCTCGGTTTTCCAAGAGGCCGAGACACCTACGAGAACCGAGATTTTAAACCTTGTCAGCAACTCCAACAGTACTAATTCATTCATCTCAAAGCCTACTGCATTACATAGCATATCAGACAGCTTAATAGACTAACTACTTCCTATCTATTTCTAAGCATGTTTGTAAATTAGAAATTTAGGTGACTTGTGAACCAACGAATCTGAAAATAGAAACTTTCTAGAGTTTCTAGAACAAGATTCTCAAGCTCGCTTAAAATAGAAACTACTATGACTGAAAATATAAAATAGAATTATAGAACTAAGCCCATCATATGAGCTTATAGAACTAGCCCATTACAACAGAAACCCCAAAAAATACTTAGCCTATGAATAATTTAATCCATTCGGCTTTTGAATTTAGACATGATCAAGCCCAATCAAACAGATTTGCAGCCTCATCAAATGTCTGGTCCAGGATCCATGTCCAAGCCCAAGCCTATACAGTAGCAGGGAAAACCCAACAACAATCAGGACTAATCAATCACAGATAGAGTGGGTTAGGGTGGGTCAGGTTGAGAATTGTCATACCTAGTACATGTTAGCAGCATGGTACAAATAAATTTCCAGACAATCAATCAACAAAGTTAGCATTCAGGAATCTTTCTACAAAACAAAGTTATTCCACCAGGCTAATGCCTTATTTATATGGAGATGAGTGCAGAAGACTAACCTGCTGGAATTGTAACTATAACCTCCTTGACACCTTCAACGACACCAGAACCTTTGCATGATATACAATATTCCTGCACTGAATAAATAATCATTAAAGATAATTTTTTTACCATCAACAAAACAATTGGCTATAAGTTATTTAGTCCTATCTGAGACAGACCTTAATAATTCGTCCAAATCCTTTGCAAGTACTACACGTTGATGTGAATGGAGGAATTGTAACCTGAATGAAGATTTGGCAAACATTATAAGAGCAATCAACCATTTAAAGTGATAAAATACTTGCCTCTTGCGGTGATTCATGAAAAAAAAAAAAAAGTTCTGTACTCAAAATGAATCCTTCTAGAAGGAATGTTAAACAAAAATATCAAAAAAAAAAAAAATCCTTCTAGAAGGATTAACTCAATCGTGTTACCCCTAAGGATATCTAAAGCACTTACCCTCCCACTGCCTCTACATGTTGGGCATACTTCCGCCTTGGCATCAATTGGACGGCCATGTCCATCTGCATCCCAAGATACACAAACACGAAGAAAAACATTATTTTCAAATGCAAGAAACAATTTCTGTCATGAATAAGAATGTATGAAAACGATATAAGCATGAGCAGGATCGAAGTGCTTAAACCTTGTTCTGAAGAATGAACTATCTCAGTATCACTAGGAAATTCTAAAGTTGATAACCAAGATTTTAAGTTTCAAAAATTCATCTAGGGAAGATATTATACTCATATTTTAGTTCATTGCAACAATAAGAAATAGTCAAAATAGAACAGAGTTCCTACCTTCGTCTTACTCAAAGTTTCTTTAACTTTGGACAAACTAATTCTAAAAAAGCTTCTGTCGCATGAGTTTCTTTGGTGCCACTTTCTTCTCCTAAATTATTACTACATGTTTGATTTTCCTGTAATAATTTTGAAAATAATGTTCTCATCCTTGTGTAACCTCCCCAATCTTCGGTCTCCTAAAGACTTCTCGTCGAAGGACAGGTACCGCTCTTCTCTCAAAAGAAGAGAAAAGGGATGGAAGCATCATAGCACTACTTCTCGAAGATCGGAGTGTTGAACTTCGGGACCGAAATCGAATTGGTTTTTGTTTTGCCTCAAAACTCAACAGGTAAGGGCAATAGAGCACAAGAAAGTGAAATGGATTCACATAATGATGAGGACATCACAGCAGCCTATCAGCAGGAGTTACGTTTTTTATTACAGCATTTTCATTTCTACTTATTTTTTCTATTTCTGAAACTATTTATTTCTATTTATGTATTTCTGTTTCTTCTTTTCTTTTCTTTTCTTTTTTTTTGTATTTTGAATTTTTTTTTTTTTTTTTTTGCAGCATGTACCCCCCCCCCCCCTCACATGTTCACTTTCCCCTTACCGTTATTTTTTGAATTTCTTTAGTTTCAGGACGGTGTATTGCCTTAGGCAGTTCCTGAACTCCCCTACCCCAACCCCCCCTCTTTTCCAAAACAGTTTTTCCCCCTTTGGCCTTTAAGTGCCATCTATAATTATTATGCAATAAAAATGAAAGAACTGAAAACTCTCTTTGGGCTGTAAGTCAGTCTCTCTCTTCTCTCTCTCATTTTCTCTTCTCTTCTACTTCCCCCCACCCACAACAATATCAATTTCTGATTCCCTACCCCTCTCCTTCTCTCTTCTTATTTTTCAATGCTCATTTTCTGAATTCAAACAATCCTTCCCCACTGCCAACAAAATTAATTCCTGTCTCTTCCTGCCTTTTTTTTTTAAAGGTAAGTTAAATACACTATTGTAATTTCCTTTGCAGCATCCAGTTTCTATTGTTTCTGCTAATAGACATTCAGTAGCCTTTTAATTTTTCTGTCTTTTCTGTCAATTATAGACAGTAAACTTTCTGTTTCAGGTTCTATTTTTTTTTTCTTTATTTCTGCCACTATAAACAGTATATGCTCTGTTCATGTACTGTTTTAGCTATCTGTTACTGTTAACAGCACTTCACCACCGTATAGCACCCTATACTGGTCTTCATGTTTCAGCAACAAATTCTGGTTAGTATTCTATTTTCTCTAAATTGAATTGTCACTGAATTACATGAAAACTGGTTTCTTAGGCACTAAAATATAGCTGTTATCATTTTAAGAATAATGAAATTTCCTGCATAACAATACTTGTCAAATGCCGTCTTTTATTACTGAATTCTATTTCATTCTTTCTTTCTTTTTTTCTAACGACGGGTATCCAGGCCTTTAGCCTGACTAGTCCCACAGGCCCATGCTGACCCCACAACCGCATGGACCGGGTCATTCCGAGGTTGAATGAGAACCATTCCACTTGCACCCATAGCAGGAAATACACAGATTAGGATTAATTGTTCATTAGTTGATAATTCAGCTCTACTCTCTAAATGGATGTCATGTAAGTTGCTGCCTTTGTCCAAACTAGCTAGCTATTAGGTAATTTAATACCTTGTCTAGCTGTAAGTGTAGGAAACCCCAAACCTAGGTTGGCTACATCACATAATCAACATATGATATGCTAAGTGTTAGACATGGTATGCCTGCTGATTACAGTTTGCAGCACCATTTCTAAGTATCTGTGTATAATATGAAAGAAGAATTTGTGTGCCACTGAATTACCTCATGGGTGCAATTGTGTTTTTAAAATGGAAATTTGATGTCTTCAAGGAGAACTGGAAAGATTCTAGTTAGTAGAAGTAACTATTCTAATTTTTTTTTTTTTTTCCCTTTTGACAAGCAAAGGAGGAAGTTCTTTCAATTTAAAAAAAGAATGATGTTCTCTTTTCAGGATAGTCAACAAGACGAAAGTATTATTAAGGGAAATGGGGGAGGAAGAGGAAACAAAACACGTCCATACAGAGCAAGAAGAAAAAATGAGTGTTAGAACCACCCCCAACCCCCCCCCCCAACAAAAAAAAAAAAAAGAAAAAAAAGCAGCCAGACTATCCACAAAATTAAAAACACTCCATGCCTAGCCAAAATGATGCAGGATCCTAGGTTGAAAACCCTAATTAGATCCGCTAGTAGGCCCACCTAAACATTAAGCAAGCTTGATTCAAATAACAGTGGCAGAATCGTAAATAAATCCAAAACTCAACCAGAAATGCCAGACTTGTAATTAATCAGAAGTCTGAAATAACTGTAAAGAACCAAACAGAGCTTTAGGATGAAATTAAAGTTAAAGAAGTATGGATAAACTTGGAAGGAAGCATGAAATTGGACAAAACAGAATTATTTTATAAGAGGGCATAATAGGAAATTCAGTAATAAAGGGTCTTCTTCTACATTCGTTGGAGACCAGTTCACGAACAGGATATAAGAGGCGAAAACCCAGATCTGTTGGGGGAGAGAAATCTCAGTCAACTTAGTGTTGCTTGATCTGAAACTTCAGGGAGGTGATCGCAAGACATAGGCCGACTGTTTCCCATGGATATTGGAGCCCATCGGTGAGATTAAATGAAGAAAGAGATTCTGCAACTCAACTGGGCGGTAAGAGTGAACCAGATCTGGTTGCAGCTCTTCAAACCTCACTAAAGAAGAACTGTTGAAGATGAAACCCAAGGGGTTGGGTCGTTCTTATTGGTTGATGGTGCTCTCAAGGTTTCAAGTTGAAAGGAGGAGTGATGAAGGAGATTTAGGGACTTCTATTGGGGCTGGGTTTACCGCAGAACAGGGGAGGAGGTTTCGGTTGCAGGGGCTGGGGAGAGGGAAGATGGAAGAAGGGAAAGCAAGGGAGGGAAAAGGAAGAAGAAGAGGAAAAGAGGAAGGAAGAGGAAGAAAAGGAAAGAACTAATCAGACCAGGGGAAGTGGTCGATTCAGATCACTGAGACGAGAGAAAGAGAGGGAAAGCTTCAAATTTCTGCCGCAGGCACCATCTCAATAACAAATCATCATTCTATTCCATTCTTCGAATCTTCTCTACTCATTACTCTATTACATGTCTCTTTATAAAAGAAATAACATTCCTAAACTAATTTGAAATAAACTTAGAAAGTAAATAACATCTTTATGAAATAAAATCTAACCTCTATGGCATAAAATAGAAATAATAAATAAGAAAAACCCTAATAGTGAAACTTCCTATTCTAATTAATCATCTACCAACCCTTTCCAGACCAAAAGGTTGGATTGGGTTTGAGCCGGTTCAGGTTTGGCTTGGGTAGCCAAATTGGCTCGTGTCGATCCATCCAAGACACTACTACTGCATCACAAAACCCAACAGGCAACCACATAGCCCCCACCTATGCCTTCATAAATTACCAAATCAACTGCACAAGAAAAAAAATATAAAGAAGTTAAACAAAACTAGTAAATATGATTTCTTGCCACTGAACAGCTAATGATCTTACAATTAATAAAGTAACAGAACCTTGGAGCTTCCCAAGTTCTGCGTTCAAGCATATAACCCACTTATTGTCCAAAGTAAACGACCAATCTTCCCAAAAGATATATCAAACCAAGAAGAGCTAAAGAGTTATCCTCCTTTCAGCATATAATACACCTACTAGCCAGCCTAAACCCCCCATCATCTTCTAGATGTTCCAAGATCTCCACCACAACCCAAGCATAGGACGTCAACCATAAAAGGAGCGGCCAAACACAAATGTTTTATATAAACAACATCATCTGGCAGCCTTCTGCAAAAAAATCATAATAAACATTGACAACAGACAAACCTCTAGCACCATCCCTCCAAACTGTAATCGTAAACTTCAATTTGGTGGCCATCATTTTGCACCCAAATGAAATATTTTGTTGCTTCAGCAACTTAGCTTAAAATTTTCAGGAAAATGCTTCAGTTAATATAAAAAAATAGAGAGGTGGTTTTCATGGACGGCACATACACTAAGGATCCAGAGTTGTCATGGCAGTAAGACGAGCCAAGGTGGTCACAGGCGCTTTGACTCTAGGCAGGCATCTAGGCAACTAAAACATGCTGTCTAAAGTGGGGGGTTTTGGTGCAAAATGTTAAGTTTTGGGGGGCTTTAAGTGTGAAATACTCAAGGTACTAAATCTCGTCGAGATCTTGAAAATCTTGAGGATCTCAACGAGGTCGAGACAAGATCACATACAATACCCAAAAACAGCATTTCTCAACTGTTTCTCAACTGAGACCTGCAGAGAATAGTTCAGAGAACAATATACAGGAACAACATTTATTTATGTCTAATATCCTGTAAGTAAATGAACTAAAATTGCCTCGATTATTTGGTCTAAAGATTCCATCTTGAATCTTGATTCAATCTTTCCATAAAATTTTCATCAGCTTAGATGAAAGACATGGTAAGGTTCAAGGGTCAAGGTGTATCCAACCATAGGATATACTGATATACATGGTAATTCTTCATACACTTCAAATAGATAAAAGAAGGGGGGGGGGGGAGGGGGGACAAACAGCTCCTAATATCACGAGAATGGAAATGATTCAAATGGAGACAAATCATCCCCAATGGAGACGTCAGCATACGGATTGTATTAATGGAAAATTTTTTAAGAGGAAAAAAAAAACCATGGAAATGTTTATACCAATGAAATGATTTTTTTCAGGCTCTCATAAATCAGGTGCATATAAAAGGTCATTAGAACAAAGTTGCGTCGCAGTCATGGGTGCGGTTATGTTAAGTGAAAAGTTTGTCATTACCCATGATTCCATAAGTTAAGGCATTGCACCATAGTTGTCAAGGCACCAAGGCGAACCAAGATGTTGGAAGCCTGACGGGATGCCCGATTTTCCAAGGCATCACAACGGCACCTGGACACCTAGGCGACGCCTTGACAACTATGAAGAAAAAAAAAAATAGTTACAATGCTTTCCCTTCTACAATAGATGGAAAGCTTATTGTTCTATCAGAACACAAATGATAACCACACACAGTGACAACCAAAGCAACCAATATAAAAAATAATAAACAAAAAATAAACTTGTTCGGCAGTAAAAAGAAGAAATTTTCTAGAACAAAGAAAAAAGGAAAAGAAAATGTGGAGGGGCCAAACCCCCCCCCAAAAAAAAAAAAAAAAAAAAAAAAAGGTCAAACACAACAAACACCTTCAACCCCCAGAAGCTCAGCCCCAAGAATTCACTTCACAAACTCATCAACTAAACAACAGAGAGATAAAGAAAAGAAAGGGATTATGAAACATGGAATATTAGTAAAAGAAAAAAAAAAAAAAAAAAAAGATTTCAATTGGTGAAATGTCCCAATTACAAATCTAAACTGGAATTAGCTTTTACTCACTGCAGGAATCACAAGGAACATAAGCATCAAACGACAGACGTTTTGTGCAGCCGTTAGCAGCTTCAGAAAAAGAGAGAGACAGATCCGCCTATAAAATGCCAAAAAATATCAATTGGCTTCGAGTCAAGATAAATAATGTTGTCCAATTATCATGTCCTTGATGCAAGATATTTTGACCTGTATATCAGTCGCATAATTTTCTGTCTCGTTTTCAAATATCTGGGAGCATCAACAGAAACTGTTAGAATGTAGATAGCAAACCACTAAACCAGGGAACTGTATCATGCAGAGGATGAAAACAAGGAGACCAAAAGATACCTCGGAGAAAATTTTCTGAAATGAATCAGAGAAATGATCTCGATATGCATAAGAACCATAAGTAAACCCCTCTGAATCTGCAGTAGAATAGTCTCTTTTCTTGGAACTGTTTAGCTCCTTCAGTGGACAGCAGAGAATGAGAGAATTAAGTAAAATTAGATCTTTGATTGAAAGATTGACTTCTAACTAGTTAAAAGGAAACTGCACCCCTCACACGGACAGCAACAAAACGAAATATGACTTTTTACTGATTCAAAACAAGAAAGGTAGCAAAGCCATCACATCTTGCAATTATCGTGCATGAAAAAGAGTCGTTACCCTATCATATTGTGCTCTCTGCTCGGGGTCTCGCAAGGTCTGGAATTTACCTTCCACAAGACAAGAATGCAATTAAATTATGAAACAGAAAGCAAATAAATGACGCAAAGATTCAACAATTCAATGACTACAATACCCAAAAAATGAAAAAAGAAGTTCAATAACTATGATATTTACAATAGGGAAAGATATATAATACAAATTCACTCCAAACACGGACCTCATAAGCATTTCTTATCTCTTGAAATTTCCTCTTTGCCGCAGGATTATTCTTGTTTGCATCTGGATGATATTTTTTTGCAAGCTGCATAGTGGTCACAGATCACAAACTTAAATCCTTTTAACATTAGGCCTGTCATAAATTAGACCTGAAAGCAGGTAGCCCACCAGTCCACAGTTCACACAAGTACAAAACTAAATTTCACACTGACACAATCAAGCAGAAGGCATGGTTTCTCTCATTCAAAATTGTATGGTCATTGGTCAAGTAAATTGTATAACGTAAATCTGACGATGCCCTAATAGCCATTGAGTTCCTCATCAAGATGAACCATCCCAGCCAAGAAGGAGAGACTTTGAGACTTTCAAAGCCTAGCTGACAACCAACACCCACTTTAAAGATCATCTGATCCCTTCTTAACAATAAGATCTATATTTGTTTTCAATAACTCTAGCAGATAAATGTAATTGTAAAAATGAAGTGGAAGACAAACATCATAATAAAGATGCAGGCATGATTGCAAAATCTAGTGCCATACATTTCACAGGTGATGCTATTGCTTTTTTCTTCTTTTTTTTTTTTTTGAAAACCCGAAATAAGTGATACACAGTTAAACCCATTATTTTGCCTGGATAGGCTATGACATACCTCATGAAAGGCCTTCTTGATTTCATCTCGACTAGCATTTTTGGGGACACCAAGGATTTCATAGTGGTTCTTTCCTATTGAGTGACTTACTCCTGGAAAAAGAAAGAAAGCAACTAAGGAGCAAGCAAAAAGTTGAAAGACCATCTAAAATTCGATCTCATTAGAAAAGGCATTTCCTTATAACAAATATTAAAAAATGTAATCGGTAGAATTCAAAGGTTTAAAACCTGTAGCATGAAAATAACGCCCCATCAACAATAGTCTCGTGACAGAAAAACTGGTAGGTCTTCCAACAGATTCAAAACTGCAACCATGAAAAGCTGAACACCAACGGGGAGAGAGAAAGAGAGGGTTGGGGGGGAGATAAGATTGAATAGTTAGTACCTAAGATTTAAGATTAAAAAAACATTAATATTAACCTCGTTAACAAATGAGCAAAAATGGAAATCATCCATCTTACACATAGAATATAAAGCATTTGTCAGATGTTGAGTTGGGGAAAAGAGAGAGAGAGAGAGAGAGAGAGAGAGAGAGAGAGATGATTTTCAAAGAAACAACAAAACACCCTATGGATCCTTCTTTCTTTTCACTTCCCAGGATGACCGCCAAAATAAACCATTAAGAATAGATGCAAACTGGAAAGAGGCTGGTAGGTCAGAAAAGAAGCTAACCCCTCCTGCCCAGAAGGATCACACAGATATGAAAAGGTTTTGACTTTCAACTAGCCTAAAACATTTGCCACATACCTGATCTACTCTGACTGATTTTGCAAAAGATCTTGGAGATCTCCACTCCACCAGATACACTGAGTTATAAGTTTCTATCTAATGGTCGAATGTTAGTGAAGTCTTTTGGTCTCAACAAGGGACAAAATCTGTTCAAATCGGCAAAATCGTAGTTGCCAAGGCATTGGAGAGGTGCCTAGGCGCCTATCCGTACCCAAGGCGTTGTAAGGGTACATCTTCCATAAAAGGATTTATACAAATGGGAGGGGATTAGAGCATCATTTTTTATTATTTTTAATACATATGCATGATTCCATACATTATGGTGTATATATGTACTTTATACATCCAATAAAAATGTTACAAATGGCATCAATAGAAATAAATAAATAAAGCGTAATACAATAAAGCGACCAACCACCCAGGGGTTGAAAAATCGCCTGAAAGCCTAGGGGATGCCTTGACAATTATGGGCAAAATTGGTAAATATTTAAGCAAAACCTGTCGAAATTGATGAAATATTTTGGTTTCATTAGAGTTGAAATCCCCTCCTAGGAAAATCTTGAACATTAGTAACCAAAATCATTATGCCAGACCAGAAACATCCTGTTTTGTGGAGACCAGAGCATAGCGAACCTCAGACTGATAAATTTGCCAAGGATAGGCAAGGAGGAACATTTTTTTATAGAGGGCTTTCTATTCTACTATGAATCTTTTGTGCTGGCTGATTTGACATTGCTTTCCTTTTTGGTGATATAGCAATTTTGTTGTATTTTCCTTTGTATTTTCCTTCTTGTCCATCCCATTATTCTCCTTTCTTTCTTTCTACTTCTTCTTCTTCTTCTTCTTCTTCTTCTTTTTTTTTTTTCGTGTTAAGCATAAAGAAAAAAGTTTTCAATAATTAAATGACATGACGAACACAGCCGTCCACTAGAAGAAAATATGAGAATAAAACAGAAGGGGAAAAAAAGAGAGAAAATTAGAAGTCAGCATATTCAAGCTCATGACTCCCAATGAACACCAAAACTGGATCCATTCATCCCAGTGAATTCCCATTTGTTGCACCCTATTCTATAAGACATAATCTGGGTACTTCTCTTCCTCTCTTAAAAAAATTCTTCCATTTCTCTAATACCAACTTCACCTTTTTGGAAATATATAACCGGTGGCACACCCCCCCAAAAAAAAAAAAAAAGGGGGAAAGAAAATGGTGCAAACACAGAGTAGGGAAGAAAAAACTATTATAATAAGGAGAGGAGGTGGATGGATTCCATCATGGACATCATTGAATAAAGGGACTGTAGACATTATTCAACAGCATTAACGATAATTTGTTTTCCAACCATACAACTGAATGATTAATGCCTTCTCGCAGTAATTTGGCAAGAGAACAGAAAAAAACTGAATTGCTGATATTTATCCAGATCAGTGATATCCACTAATAAAACAAATGGGAAGAAAGTTTCCATTAGAGGTGGAGAGTTTCAATTCCAAGAGAAGATAGAAATAATACTGATATTCCCATGTTAACACTGAGAGAGGGGTGAACCAATGTCTTTTAAAATTCTTCATTGCAGAAATGAGGAATTGCTCAAAGGTCACCATCGTTGCATGGTAACCACCAGAGATAATATTGACGTCGTGTCCTTGTCCCCATTGGAGCCTCAATGAAGTCCAAATCGTCACCCGGAGTTCTTGAAGCAACATAGGAACAAACCTTAGGCTTGCATCCCTCTTCTTCTTCCTCCTAATTCTTACTTCCTTGTCTCTCTCTCTCTCTTCTTCCTCTTTTTTTTCTTCTCTTTCTTAGGCTCACACTACCAACCTTCAATGAAGCTCTCAACACTTCATTTATGCCCAAAAACTCTTCACAAGTCTTCAATAGCCTTCCATGGAGCTTGAATGCTATCAAGAGTTTGGTGAAGAACTTGAATGCCCAAAATCAAAGCCCAACAATCCCTACTAGGTTTTTCTTGAAAAGCAAGGTCTCTTGACTCTAAAAACACTCTCTTCCATAGTTGTGCGCCAAGGCAAACCAAGGCACAAGAGGGGTGCCTAAGTGCCTAGGCTCCAATAAGGCGTCCAAGGCGCACGCATTCTTATATTCCCTTACTCTACTTACCACACTTCAAAATCAACCTAGGCAATGCAATAAGATATTAACATGACTACTACCACTGGCATCCATTGTATATTATATGTAAGACAACAAGGTAAAAGACTAAAAGTCTGAAACATCCATAAAAAAGAAGAAATTTTTATTATTAATTATTAAAGCAATTGAACAATCATGAATCTACAAAGTACACAGATTAATAAGTAAACATGTGAAGTAACAAGTAACGAAGTAAACAATATATTCGGGGCAGTAAAAAGTAACAACTAACAAGTAAATAGATCATGTAATGATGAATCATGTAAAAATAAGCATTTGGACTAAGTAATTAAATACATATACAAAAATTGAAGTAGATTAATAATTTAATAATCCAATGTACCATGACTTGTTTCAATAGTCAAATAAAAGTTTAATAACTGGAATCAATATACTTCCATAAGAGATTAAAAAAAAGATATAAAAAAGGCAATCATTTCAGGCAATAAGGTGTCCAAGGCTCCTTGGGCGACGCCTAGGCATCGCACAGTGAGCCAAGGTGCCCGCCTTTCTAACATGTAATGTAATAAGGCGCCCAGCCCCAGAAGCTCGCCTTGTCGCCTAGGCGACGCCTTGACAATTATGCTCTCTCTACATGCCGGTGTGTAAAGCTTTGAATTCTAAAAGGGGGGGAAGAACTAGGCTCAATTTGGACTACTCAATTTGAAGTTCAGTCATCCGATCGAGAAATAGTGAAACAATCCAGATTTCACAGGATAGCAAGATTTCGAATCTCAAGACGTTCAGAAAAGTCACGAGCCGGCGAGACATTTTATGACCGTCCGATTCGGGCATTAAATCTATTGGTTGAATCTCAGTTGTTCAATAGGCTTTAGGTTCATGATGGATCCACAAGAATCAGGAGAACCGATAGCCAATCAAACGGAATCTCAGCACATGTGTACGTGCGCAAGAAATGCACTGAATCAACACCCGATCCTTTGTGTGATGGTGTACGAAACTCTCTGTCCATGACCAATACAAAGCTCACGGAGGAATCTTCAACGGCGTCGTTTTTACGCCTTAATTGGAGACATCTGATCCAAATTGTGCTGACGTGGCTCAATGTGAACCATCAATCGGATTATTCCTCAACTTTTCATATTTTAAAAATATAAAAAAAAATAAAAAAAAAAAAAAAAAAAAACTCCAACTTTTTGAAATTGCAAATAACCTTGTAAAATTACAGAAAGGTCCCTCGAATTTTTTATAATTGCAAATAAGCTCTTGGCCAAAATCGCATCTAGACCCTTAATTTTTAGTATCTACAAATAAGCACAAGTGGTCTCAGTAAACTTCCAAAGAGTGATTTATTTTCTGCTGTCTTTGAGGCACTACATCGAACAACTTGTGGCAATACAATGTGTGTGTGGCCATGGCAGCACATGCTGCGCAGCCGTGGCTGTTGAGTGGCCTCGGGTGCCACCTCAATACCTTGCCCACACCATTGCCACATCATCACTTGGGCCCACCTGGACCACACCACTTTGGGCCCACCTTAGCTACATGGACCCTATAATAAAATAGAAAAGGAAGGCTACCAAGGCATAGAGCCATGAGAGAGAGAGAGAGACAGAGATAGTACAAAGGAGGGAGAGAGTGTTAATAATCCTTTATCCTACTATTGTATATACAGAATTAGAAAAGGAAGAAAAACAGGACCTAGTACTCTATCCCAGTTACAATCCAACTAGGTAGAAAGACCTAATCAACAAGACCAATTCTTAGTCTACTTAAGACACAACCGATAAGGGGCCTTTATAATTAGGCCCACTACAAACATAACAAAATAAAGTCTATCGGTAATAGGCCTGACTATCGGACCCATTACCTACATTATTTATTATAATTAAAGGGGGGGAAAGGACCTAAGTTAAGTGGACCCATTCCCTTACAATAACAGCCCTTATATCTTAATAGGCCCCACTTGGGCTACTTCCGCATTTTGCTTCTTTTATGTGCAGCAATTCAGAAACAGCCACAACTTCTTCATATGATCTCTTACCCTAGCGATTTCAATTGCATTGCATAGCTGACTCGATGCTCTACAACTTTCATGTTCAAGGACCCATCCAACTCAGCTGTGGGACCACTCAAATTGGCCTCAAAGTGAATACATCTGCGTGAACATTTCAAACGAGTATGCCAAGCGTGTAGACTTCACCCGAAGCTGCCAAACATTGTAACACACTGCCGTACATGCTCAGGTACATCCGGATCACTGCCAAACTGTCACATCACTGCCAATTCACTGTTTGACTTGCCAAGCCACTGCCAACCACTTCCAAATCTGCCCGACACTGCCAAACACTGTCGGACATGCTCAACCTCTTTAAACTGGTTGTATCTCAGCCACTGCATACCGCCAATCACTGCAGTACATGTCACTGTTGCCACTGCTGCCGTTCTGAGTCTAGTTCATCCACATAACTCACCATGTCACTACCACTGACTGAGTGATGTGTCTGCCAACTGTGATAACAGTGTTGTGTCCCATATAGTGAACTCACTCACCAACTCTGTGTGTTGACAACAATGGCAACTACACTAGGACTCAACAAATACATTACAAAGGTACTGTTTTACACATATCATCCATTGACTGTGCCTTGCAATTTGCTTATTGAAGCTGATTCTTCGTGGGCACTTATAATAAAGCCATGGAACAAATATCATTAGGGTTTTGTGAAGCACAATTGTTGCCAATGCTCTTTAATCAATATAAGCCCATTTGGAATTTGGTAACCTTAATGAGGTTGCATAATGGTGAGGCAGTGGGTGCTTACTCAGGTCCAATGGTAGGAGACTCTACGAAAATCTTAACTTTCTTCACCTCAATTTGGGTTGGGCAATATGCTTACAAGGGGTATTAGTCACATCACTGTAGAAAGAGACTCGGGCTATGTTGTACTATTCCCCATCTCCATTTGATAAAATGGTAAATAAAACTAAATAGTAATAGAAATGACAAATTAAGAATAACCAATGAACTAATTAGCAGACTAACTAAATCATACACAGTTTGAAATGTTATAATACCATGAAACTAATTAAATTATTACACTGCTATGATTGCAATTCTAGATATGTAAGCGCAAACAATCCACGGTTCGACACAAGATTACAGCATCAAGTACTAATTAAAATGATGAATGTGAGAGAATGTGCGACAGAAGAAATCACATCAAGAAGGACAGTCGCGTTAAAAGGAGCAGAGAATTTACTCCGGGTTCCAAAAAAAGCTTGGCGTAACAATGAAATTCCGCGTTGCCGAACTCCATGATCCACGGGTAATTCAACAGACAACGGCGACGTGAACTGCCGATGAAACTGCAATAAACAAAGGTGCCATTAAAATGGAACAAATCACCCAGACTCCAGATGAACCAAAGACGGTCTAAGCGTGAAAAGTGCGAGTTCAGTTACTCACACGTCGAACCTGGAACAAGGGCTTCGAGGTAAAACCTAGCCAACTGAATCTGCCCATTACGGCGCCCAGCCAATTCGCGCTTTGTCTCCGAAAGCGTTCGCGAAGATCGTCTGCGCCCGCTGTCTAAGGTGCCTCCTAATCGCGGGAGAGTTCGAATCTCCCAATAGTTAACCTTGTTGCGCATTGTTAGAATCGAACCTGCGCCGGTCAAGAGTTTACTAATCCTTACTAAAAAAATAAAAATAAATCTACCAAATTAAAATTTACATTTGCGCTTATTAGCACCGACGCCCACAATAAGTCGGAATGACACTTGGCCACATGGGGGGACAGCGAACCTCCTGCCAAGAGGCCAAGTAACTTGCTAACACTCAGCCACTTGTTTGCTATAGAGCCGGTGTTAGGATGCGCCACTTGTAAAAAAAATAATAAATATAAATTTGAGAGAAATTTATTCGTACCATACGTAGAAAGTCCAAGTACAATGGTTATCCTGAAGTTCATAATAATTACATGTATCATCTTTACATGCCAAACGTTGTTGATATCAGAACGAATTCAACTTTCAAAAATCAAAAATACCTTTGGCTCTTTTTTGTTTGTATTATATAATATATTATATAATATATTATAAAATTTATAATTATTTGGTATGATTTTTAACGTCTATTTATAATTAAAATAAATCAATATAATTCATTATGTACAAATAAGTGAGTAATTGTTTATCATTATTAGAATAATCTATTAGGTGATTGTTTATATTTCTCATTATATAATGTATTATGTTTAGTGGTATCAAATGATCATTATTTATTACTCATAATCTATTATCATAATTGATTTGTCTAAAATAACTCATAATACATTATATAATACAAACCAAATAGAGCCGAATATTGTGAAAAAACAAAACTAACCTTCACTTATTTTTCCCTTTTTCCCCCTTTTTTTTTTTTTTTTTTTGTTCTTTGATTCTAATGACAAATACAAAAAGAGAGATTCTCATGAAGATTTTCTCACTGGCAACTTCTAGCTACATGAACTGGTTTGCCTTGAACTTGCTAATGCCTGCACACAGAGAAGCAAAACAACAACGGTGATGGTTGGGTTGGATAACCTTTAGACCACTTTGACGTCTAAGTTAGTCCGTGAACAAAGCAGTATCGAACAGACAATAAGGGTGGTTGTTTCTTTTAATTAGTGGGGACAGACAGTCGTCTTTCAGCAAAATTGCAGTAGGAATTGGGGGAAGAAAGTTGTGGATCTGTTACCTTTGTCTGTTCTTGGTCTATAGGTCTAGAGTGATCGAGTGAGCTTGGATAGAAGCTACCAATTAAGGTAGGAAATCGGCTCGGAAGTCATGACTCTCGCTTCATAAGAGAAGCCAGTTGGAATCCTTCACATTTACGCCATCTTAGACCACAAGATCCATTATTTTCATATTTGTCCCTCAAGGTCAACCCTCTGATCTCAAGGACATATGGACTTTCCTTATCAACCTCGGTGATTTCTCATGCCGAAAAATCCTTGCGAATAAGGCTTCCTTGTATGGATTGATCACCTATCATTTGACGGCTTGCCAAGCTTCAAGGCTGGAGTGGATTATGGGATTCACTTGGATCTCCGTACTCTTCCCTCTTGCGTTCCTATCCACGGCGGTTAAGGGATGACTTGGACTATTATGCCCACAAGTACACGTGGCACTATATTAGTGTAATCCCCATAATAGTGAGTAACCATTTCGTGTGTAGTTGGTGCCAACAGTATTGTTATGTAATTACTAGTTTCTTGTTGGAATTCATTGTCACTAATCCGATTCTTCTTAATGCTTTCTGTTTATAGTGTTTCCTCTCTTTTTTTAAGTAAACTTGAAAGCATGGCTGCTTATTTATTTGGGTTAATTTATGTGATTGTTCATGCTATTCTTCATTAATTCTTGATTCCTTTTAAGATGTTTTCATGTGGTTGAAAAAAATTATGAAATGAGTTGTTCTTATTTTTATTTATTTTATTTTTTTTATAAAATGATTTCATTTTCTTACTTGGCCAAATCTAGGGTTCCGAGGACGATAACCAGACTTTCATCCCAGGGAAGAAGGGGAATGGTTCATCAAAGATATTGACTGTTGTAATATCGCCAGCGCTTGTGCTTAATGGTGGTGAAGGGGTCTCTCAAACAAGGGAGAAGGAGAGGGAGAGATAGAGAGAGAGAGCATGTCGGGGGTGGGGTTGGGGGGTGGGTCATCGGAGGGAGAGAGGTTTTTTTTTTTTTTTTTTTTTTTTAAGACAATCTTCACACTTTGGTTATGGTAGCCTACAATCTTGGATTCCATTCACGCCGGCAAGGATTCCGTTGGAGTTTATGCAGTTGAAGAAGTTAAAGGAGTTTTTAATATAAGCATTTGGGAGAGTTAATTTGGGCATTTTATTTTTTTATATTTTTTAGAAGGTTAAAAAAGTCATTCAACCCATTTTGCTTGTAAATGCAACAAGGGTAAAATTATCTTTGAATTTATTTATTTAACATTGTTAATCAACAGGGTGCGGTCGTAATTGTTGTGAACTTTAAGATAGTCATGTATTTGGACTTTAGCACAGGGACGATATGAGTAAAATTCTCTAAATTTTACTAAACCCATAAGAAAGCACACAACAAGCAAACCATCAAAGGTAGAGCTAAAGGGAGAGACATTACCTAGCCTTTGTTTTTCCGCAAGTTTGGCATCTATGCCCCCCTACCTCCAAACAGTATGGAAGCCGAGACAAAAATGAACTGAGCAAAGGCTAATACAAAGCCAACCCAACAAGACTAAGCCCATAAAAAAAAACAGTCCAAAAGCACACCAACTAACCAATGAGAGAGAAACCCCAACTACAATAAAAGGGACATAACTCCGAATTGAATAAGGCCATCGATACCACATAAAAGCTCACCCATCTTCGAGATAATCGGGAGGCCTTCAATGGCAGTTGTTTCTTCTCAAAAAAGAAAAGGTAAAACTGTGATCATTGTCCTAACAAGAAGGGACCTTTGGAGGCACCAAGGATGAGTCCTCATTGTTCGAGGACTCCTGATCATTTAGGCTCCTTACAAGGTTATCCGGTTTAGAGTACTGATCAACGGATGAGGAGAGCTAATGGGGATGGGATGGGGGGTTAGCCCCACACTTTCAAACCCAACCTGCAAACCAGATCCAACCCAAAAACAACCAGCCTAAACTAGAGAAAAGCAATAGGAATAGGGGATCGATTCACAAAAGGAAACACAGAGGCAAGGGAAGTTGCGATCTTCAAGGGGGGAAGAAGAAAACAGGGGAGGGAAGTTAGTTGTTGTAGGGGAAGAGCCATAGGGGTAGGAGGGTTGCTTGGATAGGTTGCTTCTTACTAACAATGAGGATAATAGAAAAAAAAAACATTGGAAGTCATAGCAGGATGAAGAGTCATAAGGCCAGAACCATAAGGGGAAAGACTAGGAAACGAGGAAGTATGGGCTGCAAGGGAGGAGGGAGAAGAAGCCAATGTGGTGGAGGGATCAGACCTTGTGAGAGTTGATGAGGAAGAAGGGTTTGCAAAACAGACTACAACATCAAGCCCGCATCAAGCCCGCTCACCTTGGATAGAGCAACGAATCTGTTTTGTGAAGCTTCAACCAAATCACAACTGAAAAGACCTAAAATTTTACCATTTTGATGCAAAAACTTACTTATATTCATTCTATAAATACTTAAGCTCTCTTTGGGATGTATTATAGAATTACTTATATAATACATTATGATATATGTAGTTGTTTGGTATGATTTACGATATTTATTAATATTTAAAATAAATTAATATGATTTATAATCTATAAATAGGTTAGAAGGTGTTTATCATTATTATGATAATTTATTATTACTTCTTTATGTTTAGTGGTATTAAACAATTATTATTTATGATTCATAATTTATATTTATAAATAATTTATTATAAATAATTTGTAAACATAAATATAAATTGTACCAAAAGCCTTAAAGTTTTCTACTCATAACCTCTTTTCAACAGATTAAGAAGAAAAAAAAAAAAAAGTAGATTGAGAATGTGCCTACATTCTTGCCACGACATATATTAATTTGACAAATTCATATAGTTGAATGGGAGGACATTGTGTAATTTCATGTTATTGCCTCAAATACCGAGTGTTGATTTAAACATATGAATATTTGATTCATGTTGTATTTCTTTGTACTTTCAAGTGTTTTGGGAGATGGTCCCTACTACTACTATAAGAAAAATCACCACATAATTTTACCAAAAAAAAAAACCACATACAATTTATTATTATTTTTCGGTTGTAAAATCACCACATCAGTGGCCACATGCAAGATGATATCGTCAATGGGATTCAAATCGTCTCTTCCCTGAATTTCAGGGAGAAGAAAGACGCCCCTGTCGGATGGCCGACACGTGGCTCTTAGGAAAATCCAAGCCTCACGTTCTAGTCGACACTCAGCCAACAAGCTGAGCCGACAGGGGGTGTTGGCTCGAATATGGGGCTCAGATTTTCCCGAAAGTTACGTGTCGACCATCCGACAAGGGTGTTTCCCTCCTCCTTGAAGTACAGGGAGGAGACGATTCGAATCCATCGTCAATGAGGGTTCATAATGGATAGAGGAGGGAGAGATAAATAATTAAAAAAATGAATGAGAGACATATTATGGGGACATCATAGAATCTTTTCCTTTCCCACACGAAAAGATAAAAATAAATAAATAAATAAAATAAAGGCAAGAGGAGGACCATAAATGAAAAATTGAATTATGCTAGATACAACTGTAAGAATAAATAGGATTTTTTGCTGTTTGCTCTATTTGTTTCGATGTAAATTTTTACGTGTAATATTTTATTTGTAAAAAATAAATTTCAAAATTTGTTCCCAATAGGTAAAAGAAAGGTGAAGTTCTTTCTCCGTCCCCTTATAAATCACTATATTTTATCTTTTGGAAATAAACATCGATATTTTTTTACATATAAAATGTTACAAATAAAATTTTACAGTAAAATTTTACATCAAATCAAACGGAGTAATTATGTAAAACGTGAAAAAGACACTAGAAAAGTAGAATCTCTATACATGGCAGAAAATTTTCATGTAAAATAGCATGGGGATTGTTTTCATATACAGGCCATGTATGTACAATGTCAGGGCATCAACTCTTCATTTAATAGGAGAGGGGTATTTTTATGATTTTATATTTTCATTTGATAGTTGAAAGTACAACCGTATACATATATGGAACCTTTTGCCAAAAATGAGTATCCGCATCCACTCATCTGAGTCTAGGAGGACAGTGGCAGTCTTACTCGGATGGCCACCACGTGGCTCTCGGGTGAATCCTAGACCCACGCTCAAGCCGACACCCAACCGACAAGCTGAGCCGGCAGGGGATGTCTTCTGGAATGTGGGTCTCGGATTCACCCAAAAGCCACGTGGTGACCATTCGGATAAGACTGCTAAGTCAGAAGATATGAATCCCAAAAATGATATTATTGAAAAATTTTATAATGAAACAAACAGGGCTTTAACATCCCATGCAACGACTTTTTTTGGGGGATCGAAAATGTAACGGCTCCTAATTTATAGCGAAACGGCCCTGAACCCAATTTAGAACATGAAGTACCGAAACTGACCTCAACTACTACATCCCAGATACAATTAACCTGGACGGATTTGAACTACATTCAAAGAAAGAAGATATGAATCCCAAAAATGATATTCCTGAAAAATTTTATAATGAAACAAACAGAGCTTTAACATCCCATGCAACGGCTTTTTTTGGGGGATCGAACATGTAATGGCTCCTAATTTATAGCAAAACGGCCCCGAACCCAATTTAGAACATAAAGTACCGAAACTGACCTCCACTACTACATCCTAGATACAATTAACCTGGACGGATTTGAACTACATTCAAAGAAAGAAGATATGAATCCCAAAAATGATATTCCTGAAAAAATTTATAATGAAACAAACAGGGTTTTAACATCCCATGCAACGGCTTTTTTTGGGGGATCGAACATGTAACGGCTCCTAATTTATAGCGAAACGGCCTCAAACCCAATTTAGAACATGAAGTACCGAAACTGACCTCAACTACTACATCCCATATACAATTAACCTGGACGGATTTGAACTACATTCAAAGAAAGAAGATATGAATCCCAAAAATGATATTTTTGAAAAAATTTATAATGAAACAAACAGGGCTTTAACATCCCATGCAACGGCTTTTTTTGGTGGATCGAACATGTAACGGCTCCTAATTTATGGCGAAACGGCCCCGAACCCAATTTAGAACATGAAATACCGAAACTGACCTCAACTACTACATCTCAGATACAATTAACCTGGATGGATTTGAACTACATTCAAAGAAAGAAGATATGAATCCCAAAAATGATATTCCTGAAAAATTTTATAATGAAAGAAACAGGCTTTAACATCCCATGCAACGGCTTTTTTTGGGGGATCGAACATGTAACGGCTCCTAATTTATAGCAAAACGGCCCCGAACCCAATTTAGAACATGAAGTACCGAAACTGACCTCAACTACTACATCCGAGATACAATTAACCTGGACGGATTTGAACTACATTCAAAGAAAGAAGATATGAATCCCAAAAATGATATTCCTGAAAAATTTTATAATGAAATAAACAGGGCTTTAACATCCCATGCAACGACTTTTTTGGGGGATCGAACATGTAACGGCTCCTAATTTATAGCGAAACGGCCCCGAACCCAATTTAGAACATGAAATACCGAAACTGACCTCAACTACTACATCCCAGATACAATTAACCTGGACGGATTTGAACTACATTCAAAGAAAGAAGATATGAATCCCAAAAATGATATTCCTGAAAATTTTTATAATGAAACAAACAGGGCTTTAACATCCCATGCAACGGCTTTTTTTGGGGGATCGAACATGTAACGGCTCCTAATTTATAGCAAAACGGCCCCGAACCCAATTTAGAACATGAAGTACCGAAACTGACCTCAACTACTACATCCCAGATACAATTAACCTGGACGGATTTGAGATACAATTAACCTGGACGGATTTGAATTACATTCAAAGAAAGAAGATATGAATCCCAAAAATAGATATGAATCCCAAAAATGATATTCCTGAAAAAATTTATAATGAAATAAACAGGGCTTTAACATCCCATGCAACGGTTTTTTTTGGGGGATCGAACATGTAACGGCTCCTAATTTATAGCGAAACGGCCCCGAACCCAATTTAGAACATGAAGTACCGAAACTGACCTCAACTACTACATCCCAGATACAATTAACCTGGACGGAATTAAACTACATTCAAAGAAAGAAGATATGAATCCCAAAAATGATATTCCTGAAAAATTTTATAATGGCTTTTTTTGGGGGATCGAACATGAAACGGCTCCTAATTTATAGCAAAATGGCCCCCAACCCAATTTAGAACATGAAGTACCGAAAGAATCCCAAAAATAGATATGAATCCCAAAAATGATATTCTTGAAAATTTTTATAATGAAATAAACAGGGCTTTAACATCCCATGCACGCTTTTTTGGGGGATCGAACATGTACGGCTCTAATTTATAGCGAAACGGCCCCGAACCCAATTTAGAACATGAAGTACCGAACCGACCTCAACTACTACATCCCGGATACAATTAACCCGCGGAATTAAACTACATTCAAAGAAAGAAGATTGAATCCCAAAATGTATTCTGAAAATTTTATAATGGCTTTTGGGGATCGAACATGAACGGCTCTAATTTATAGCAAATGGCCCCCAACCCAATTTAGAACATGAAGTCCAAACCGACCTCAACTACTACTCCCGATACAATTAACCTGCGGTTTGGATACAATTAACCTGGACGGGTTTGAAATACATTCAAAGAAAGAAGATATGAATCCCAAAAATAGATATGAATCCCAAAAATGATATTCTTGAAAAATTTTATAATGAAATAAACAGGGCTTTAACATCCCATGCAACGGCTTTTTTTGGGGGATCGAACATGTAACGGCTCCTAATTTATAGCGAAACGGCCCCGAACCCAATTTAGAACATGAAGTACCGAAACTGACCTCAACCACTACATCCCAGATACAATTAACCTGGACGGATTTGAACTACATTCAAAGAAAGAAGATATGAATCCCAAAAATGATATTCCTGAAAAATTTTATAATGGCTTTTTTTGAGGGATCGAACATGTAACGGCTCCTAATTTATAGCAAAACGGCCTCAAACCCAATTTAGAACATGAAGTATCGAAACTGACCTCAACTACTACATACATCCCAGATACAATTAACCTGGACGGATTTGAACTACATTCAAAGAAAGGTCAAAGAGTGTATGCAAAGACACAAAAGGTAAGTAATATCTTTTCCTCCTTAATCGACGGACTAAAAATTCAGTTTTTCCCTTGTGCTTATGGCATCACGTTCGTTGACACTCATCCCTCTAGGTCACGAGGAAAGGGTCCGGAGCTTCCACACCCCTTCCTCGCTGTCCCTCGTTTTCATATAAGGTTTCCTCGCGTACCCATTTAACTTCGATCATCTCCGAGAAGCAGGAAGGACCGGCATAGAGCAGAGATGGGAGCTTCATTGAAGGTAAACTTACAAGTTAGAACTTCGGTGGGATATGATGCTGACCCTGCTCGCAAAACAGCAGCGATTATGCTTCTTTATATTATATGTTGTTGGACTTCTTTTTTTTTCTTTCCAAAATGGTTATGTTCAATAAACCCCCAGAGGATTTTCTTCTTTTTGATTCTCTTTAACTATAGATATGTAACTGGCAACATCAATTCACATTCTTACTAATAGTCCGATATTAATCCAACAGATTGAGATTTCGGCTTAGCAGTTGTTATTGTTCTTTAGTTCTTTAGTTCTATCTTCCCCATGCCTTATTGGTAAAACGACAATGTTTTAATTTCAATAATGTCCTTTCATGATTTGCTGTGAGGTTTTGGTTGCTCATGTTGAAGTTTTTGCTTTATTAGTTTATAGTATACATACAAAACTGAGAGCCAGTTCTGTTATGCTGGAAGGGCAAAAAAATTTCACTACTTGATTGGTGAGATTGAATTTTTCTTGTATAGAACATGCTTGATGTCTTTTTAGAGAGGATAAATCACAAATTTGTTCTCCCTCGTATAGTGAAGTGATATGGGTTAATCAAGCCAATATGCTGGCATGCTTGTGTCTGCTACGTCACTGAAACCCCAGGTCTTTGATGAAAAATTTCAGATTTAAAGTATGATGTGTTTGTTTAACTGGCAGGGGGATTTTTCTTCATCCAAAAGGCAGATCAATCTAGTATCCGAATTCAATTAGGAAATAAGTTTATGTTTCTGAGAATTTTGTTGATTGTGGTCTGAGTGATGAAGAAATCATGGCTATTTCCTTTGATCAATTTGCAGAGAGTTTGCATCGATTTTTAATCATTTGCATGACTTCCAAGTGTGAGGAGATATTTCCTTTTGTTTTGTTCATTAGGTTTCCCGAAGATGTATCACCTGGATACAAATATGTTGTGGTATCAGATATGTACATAAAGCAATATTTTGAAACTGATCCCTCAGTTAACTCTGCCCATTCTGCCTGTGATTGGATGGAGAACTTGAGTATTGGATTGATTAGACTCAGCCAATCCAATCCCAATACTTAAAACCATCATATTAGAGATGCCATGTTCACTGATGCCAACCATTGTGTTATATGAACAGGTTCTTTTTATTCTATCAAGTAGAGTAAGAAGTAGCTTATCTATGCAAACTTTTTCATTTTTGGACATGAGGTGGAAGTTTGAGCAGAAAAGGCTTTGGTAACCTCAGCCATAGCTGGTTAGCCTAATTGTGGAGGAGGGTGGGGATTTAACATGAAGTAACATAAAAATTATACAGAAAATTATCCTAGCATTCGTGAAAACATTGAAAGGTAGACTGTTCATAATGAAGTGTTGGCATCATTTTTCACTAGAACAAATGAACTAGCACCGTAAAAGCTAAAATATTCAGAAACTAGAAAAGCATGCATGTCTCTAGTTGTTGCAGTATATTATTGCTTGCATGCATGGCACACACCTGGGTGTTTGTGTGTAAGCTTATTCACAAATCATCTAGTGAGAGCTGCAGGAGGTTCACTAGCTTGTGTTTTAAGTGCAGAAAAGTACTATCCCACCATCCCTGGTCACTGGACATCGTTACTAGTTCTGATTCCCATGGCTTTTTTCATCATAATGAGAAATGAAAGGTCTCCGGTTGGAGTTCTGGACAAATCTTTTGCTAATTGCTGGTCTACTTGAGAAAGCTTGGGTTGTGGAGTTAAGAGGGGTATGTGAAGCGGAAGGATCAGCTTGCTTTGTTATTTCTCGATGTGTATGAGGGATTCATAAGTGATGTTCATCAAACCCCTTGGCATATTTTATACGGGTTAGCAGGAGCTTCCGTAGAGACGGAAAATGAGCTGCATTCTCTCTTAGGACTTGTAATGTGTTGGCCTTTTTATCTTGTAGCTCAATCACCAGATCTATGACCGAAAACTCCATCGCACAATAAGCATGCACAAAAATAGCTCCACAAACGTATTTCAAATTCTTAACATACGGTTGTTCTTGATTGAATTGTTGCTCGGTTGCTCCCAAGGAAATTGTAATATTAGAAAGAAACAGAGGTGTATCAGGTAATGTTCTAAAATTATCTTCCTCGCAGGATGGTAGGGAGGAAGTCATCCAAGCTTGGTACATGGATGATAGTGATGAGGACCAGAGACTTCCCCATCACCGAGATCCTGAGGAGTATGTGTCATTGGATCAACTTGCAGGTACACATCATACAAAAGTTTATAGCATCAAACTTTCAAAATACATGAATCTTTGAACTAATTTGTGGAGACAATTATGTCAACCTTGCAGAACTAGGTGTTCTTAGCTGGCGTTTAGATGCAGATAATTACGAAACTGACGAGGAATTGAAGAAGATCCGTGAAGCCCGTGGATATTCCTATTTGGTTTTCCTCATAAACTCATATAAATTACTTAGTTAGAGTTTTGTTTTGTATGGACAAAGAGTTGTCTCCTTGGTATCATGGCAAATTTATTTTGTGGTTGATTTTCTTTAGGATTTCTGTGAGGTATCCCGTGAAAAGCTACCAAATTATGAGGAGAAGATTAAGAGCTTCTTTGAAGAACATCTTCACACTGACGAGGAAATCCGTTATTGTGTGGCAGGAAGCGGTATAATTATCTACTCTTTTGGTTTTGGCTTTGGCTTTATATTACTTAAAATATGAACATTTGAGTCAGGCCTTTCTATCTCTACTTTATTTTGAAGGTTACTTTGATGTGAGGAACCGAGAAGAGCGCTGGATCCGCATATGGGTGAAGAAAGGGGCTTTGATTGTTTTACCAGCTGGGTGTTATCACCGCTTCACATTGGATAGCAATAACTACATCAAGGTACAAACTTCTGCTTCCTTTGTTTACCACCATAAAGCATGCATACGAAAAGATTAGTTATCTTTTATTTTGGATAATGATGATCTTATAACGGGGAGAAATACTGAAGAAACACAAACCACCAATGACAAGGAAAGAGATTGGAAACTGAAATGAAATGTAAGGTACCACATATGTGTCAATAATTAGTGGCTCAGACCCCTAATTAAACAAAAGAATAGTAGCTATTCTATTAAAGAAGCAGAAATCTCACGTGCACATTGCAGGCGGATGATTTTGTATAGCGGAGGTGAACAAGAAAAAAGAAAAATGCTGGGCCTACAATGTGCACCCATGATTATATAACATTAACTTTCCCAACCAAGAAGAGTAGCGAATTCCATGTGCTCAAATCCCGTTCAGGTGGAAACCTTATGAAAACACACTTTAAGCAACCAATTGATAATACTTTCCCTCTTTTGTTTGCTCGTTCTATAAGATGTAGTTATTTCTTTCCCTCCAAACGACCCCTCTGATAGCGAACAGTTGAAGCATCTGAATTCCCCCAGTTACCCATTGGTTTTATTTTCCACCAAGCTAGGTGATCTATGACGGTGTTTGGGCAGAGTGACGGCAGACCAAGCCACATAAAGGACGAGCCAAAAAGGGTGGGCCCGATAACTGGAGTACAAGGACAGTAAATTAGACATGGTGATCTGATTTAGCGTTGTGCTTGTACTTTGTACTGGAAAAAACATTTGCAAGATGACTCAGAAAATTTTGTTATTGTTTAGGCATTTGTGTTGTGGAGAGATACCTGTCAAAATAAAAAAAAAAATTGAAGGCAGACTAAATTATCCCTAACACCAAGAATAAAGCTAAACACAAAGCCGAAGTGAACTTCGCTTTCCCTCATTCCCACTGCCCAGTGTAAACTCCCTGGTGGGATCGTGGTGGCAACCTGCATTGCTGTTGGTTGAATTGCTGTTTTTAGTATTCAGTCTAGATTGTTTTGTCAACTCTATTGGTGATTGTCCTTATTCCATGCGCTTGAAAGCAGATTATTTTGACAAAAGTGAATTGCAAATACATGCCACGGTACAACCTTTTCATTAAATATCTGGGGCTTCTTTTCTTCTCTTGAACATACATGGCAAAAGGGTGAAGGCAAACTGAAATGCACTTATTTCCAATTGTGAAACTAACAAAAAATGCTTAGCACAAAATCGTCCACATTTGGTGAGTATAAGTTGAATTGAGATTTAGGTTGTTCATCCTTGGGATTTTCTCATATACATTTTTCTTTTGTTCTAAATAATATACTTGCATGCCTTTGTGACATGTAAAGTAACTACAAATTCTTAATAGAGTTGATGTTTCTTAATGATATATTCTTGTAGGCTATGCGGCTCTTTGTGGGAGATCCAGTGTGGACTCCATTTAATCGCCCTCATGATCATCTGCCAGCAAGGTAATGATCCTGTACGGTGTTGTTATTATTATTGTTAATTCTTTCGTTGGATTTTAAGTTGCTTCCATCATATTCTGAGAGAGCGCTTTTGTATCCTACAGGAAAGAGTATGTTGAAGCTTTTATTAGGAAGGATGTCTCCAGCCAAACTGTTGATGCAGCTGCTTAAAATCTCTTTTACATCCTATATCTCAGAGAACCTTGTGCGAACATATAATATAAAATCTAAGACAACATACACCTAAAATAAATATTTGTTCCTATTATTGTTGTGCTGTTTGTTTTTTTAAGTGTGAAGGCAACTGTTTCAACTTCTAGTTCTGGACTCATTTGGATTTATAGGTTTTATGGTTTCTCTTGTACTTATGTGGATATGGGTTTTATGGTTTCCCTAGCTATAGAAATGTTTTTTATGTTGTAGCGGTTAGGAATTTTCTCATAGTATGGTAGCTGCACCGGCAAGTGTCGAAGGCTCCCAGTTGATCTCACTCATACAGTGTGGCACGTTCTGGGGTAATCATAGTGGGAGTTTTACTGCCTGTTCGCATGAAACTCATGATTCTATCCCATTCCCAGCCTTCAAATGTTACCGGTGGCCAAACCTTTGGGTAGAAATATCAATTGTCATGTAGGAAGCTGGGTGTTCAAACCTGTGTTTGGTAGCGAGTGCTTGGGTTGACCTTTGACCTTTGAAAGTGCACTTGAATCTAGAACGGCTAATATGAACTGCTTTAGCCGAACTTCTCTCCCCCTCCCTCCCTCGTCGCCTTCTCAACCTCAAGTGCCTGTCATTGGCCTAACTTTCTGGCCATGTCTACATCATGGTCTAGTTGGAAGTGGGTTCAGGTGCTTAAAGGTCCATGCTTCCCTATAGAGAACATGCAGACAAAAGTGAAAAAGAGATTCCTCATGGATTTGGAATAGCATCTGTAAAGAAAGACTGATGTAGGATGGAATAATCTGGGTGCATAGAATGGTTTCTCAATTAAAATTTAGATTAATGTACGAGTGCCTGGCAGGGAATGATATCATTGCCTTCTCTCTCCCTTTTGTTTCGGGAGCGCCAGTCTCAGTTTATAGATTAATCCACCCTAGAGAGATGGAAAGATAACAAGTTTGGGTCCCTTTAAAATAGGGTTATTAATTTGGAATGTTAAAGCTCCCCCAAGGGTAAAGACATTTTTTCTACGGAAATGTTTGTCAAAACTCAAAAAGATAAGAGGGAACAGTCAAATGGCACACTATTTTGTATGTAGGAATTCGCTTGGTGACTTGGAGGTTGCTGTCTCTCTCCCCTCCTCTTCCTCAACTATGTAATGAAACCCTTGCTATTAGAGCAGCCTTACAGCATGCAGTTGAGAAGGAATGAAATTCTATCATCATTGAAATGACAGTCTGGACATTATCTCAGCTATCCAAAAGGTCTCTACTTCGGATGACTCTGAGTCTCAAGTGATTGTAGATGACATTCTTATTTTAAGTTCCAATTTTTTTAGTTGTTTGTTTGCTTTTGTTCCTAGGGGAGAGAATCAAGTTGCTCACACCCTAGCCAAGATGGCCACCACCTATTCAGGAAAGATGGTTTGGTTGTTTTCCCCTCCTTGACATCCTTTGATTAGTGATGATGCCTTGACTTGTTCTCGATTGCTAATTCAATGATTTTCTCCATGACCAAAAAAAAAAAAAAAAAAAAAAAAAAAGGCACACTATTTTAGGGAAAGAGACGTCCTCATGCAGAGTGCTCACTTCTAGCGGCACCCTTCTCGAACCAACGGCTATAGTTTATGCTTCAGGGCTTGTTGCCACTGATGTTTAAGCGTCTCTTTCTGATCCAGTTCTATATCCCATGCTGCTGGGAGTGTCTCTATTTTTAACCATTCGGAGCAAGCATCATACCATTTTATGCTCAAACAATCCATAGGAGGAAAGGTGGGAAAACATGGCCTGATGTGAAAACCTATTCGAAACAAACCTTTTCAATCAGTAATGATTTGATTCAGTAGCAGCTCTTACCACAGATGCGTATTTCAAACCGACCAACATATAGGAGGCCTTACCCAGACTGGATTGATACTGCATATGCCTTGCCTAGGGTTACAAAGTGCCCAGAACAATTCTCTCTCTTTTTTTGTGCTCTTGCTCAGATAGCTCTCACTATTGGTTGGTTAATGATTAGTTCAGATCATTATGTTCACTCTTCTTTCTTTGGATCAAGGGCCTTGGAAAGATTTTAAGTCCATTTGTCACGCAATGTTCTTTGCCTGCATACTAGGTGCTCTTGATTCTTCAGCCAGCGCCGGTTGGAAGACCCAAGAACTAAAAGTTTGAAATTGATTCTGGTACCTTTCCAATAGTATATATCTCTTGACCTCTGGGCAAATCATCTGTGGCATCCCTGGAACGTGAGAAACGCTTTCGTCACAGTGGAACAAGGCCAGATATGATCTCGGTTCCTCTGTTTGCTTTTGCCACCCCGAGGGGATTCATTGAAGCCAACAAGCTTCAAGCTCCTATCTTGTTGGACAACAGTCCAGCCCAGGTTCATGGTTTTAATCTCAGAAGGTCACGTATTTCATTTAACATAAAAAATTCTTGGAGGTGTCTGGGGCATGATTATTAGGGGTCCTGCTACTGGTTTTGTGTCCTCTGAAGCTTATAAAACCAGCATCGGAACCCCATCATTCAGCTATGCGCACTTTATTAAAGAGGAAGAGGGGGGGATCTCAAGTCCAAAGGACCGAAACAAAAATGGATCAACCCAGAGTAGAATAGCAAAACATACTCAATTGACCATGCCCATACATGATTCATTGTAATAATGGCAAACAAATATCCACCAATTTTATAACTAAAATTAGTGTTCCAGCCTTCCAGGAAATTCCACAGAAATGAGCCTTGGGGGACGTCGTTCCAATCCAGAACAACTATCTGGATCTGAACTGCCCAACATTTTAAGCCTTGAAATAGTCATTGCACAGCTCAGGTCCAGGCCAGTGTGGACCAACCAAGCAACCCCACCTTTAACCTATTGGTGATGCTTCATCGCTTCTGTGTCAATTAGAGGGGTTCAGTATGTAACCAAGGCACTGACAGAGAAGCAAAAGTGAGCTTTATTGATAGGTAAAGGTTAGTTTCCTGGCATGTCTTAACCATCATGGATCCTGCAATTGCTTTCGGGTCTCTCAACATCTATTGAGATGTGATCAGAGTTGTTCCGTTCATATTTTTCTGTTTCCCTTTCCCTCCAGAATATTTTACTAATCCATATTGCTATCAATTGATTTCTCCATTGCAAGGGCAGCAAAAGAAGGATTCTGTCCTATGGAAGGAGAGAAAAAAATTCCAGCCAATATGATTGTAAAATTTTCTTAGTCCTCCAAGATTATAACTTCATCATTTAATATTAATTTTTTTTTCTGAAAAAAACAAAAACCATTAAATTACTTGAAAACCATCAAAATATAGATTACATGTGGGGAGAGAAAAAGAATATAAACACAGGGATGCTCACATCTAAGGTAGTATACACTTTTTCTCTTAAACCTTTTCAGGGCTCCTGGCTGTTTACACGGCTGTGAAGCTCCAGCATCTCTTGATGATTGGGGTCAACAGACAGAGCAGCTCGGCAGTCACGCAGAGCACCTGAGACATCTCCAATGTGCTCATGGAATGCTGCCCGAAGGTGTAGAAGGTGAAGGTCAGCTTTGAATGCAATTGCCCTTGACAGCTCTGCAATTGCCTCCTTTTCCTTGTTGCTGTCCATCAAAACTGCTTCAACAAAATCCCACAGCAATTTCAGTGTTAACTTGAATGAGAAGACCTGCCTAGCCAATGAACTAAATTAGACAAATAAAGGAAAAAGGTTCTAAAGGACCCATGTAATGTGTGAATAAAGAGCAAGGCTACTGTACTGTCAAACATTCACCGGCATCATCAGCATTATCAACACAGTACAACACATGCAGCAGAATGAGATGCATGTCCTTCTTGCATGCAGCAGAATGAGATGCATGTCCTTCTTGGTCTCATGACTCTCACCCTCCACAAGTATGAGAGGTGGTGACTACTTAAGACACCATTTCACATTTGCAAGGTAAAATAGTACGAATGGTCCAGAGAAAGTAAAAAAGATGTTATGAGTGATTTTTGGTTTAAAAATGGATAGGCCCTACTCCAACATACTTGTTGCAAGCAACTATTTACTCATATGGTCTACAGAGATACAAACTTTGAATTGAAAAGGTAGGCACACTAATTTCATTTTCCATGAGTGACACCAGCGACTGTAGAAGTGTCAAAGCTGCAAATATACAGTAGGGAAGGCAAAAAATATGACCTGCAGCTCGGTATCTGTATGGATAGACTCGGAGTGGATCTAATTGTGTGACCATCTCCAGATCTGCCTTTGTGAGTTCACGTTCACAATACTCGGACCTCTTCTCATAGGCTGATGCATTGTTATGAGCCTTCTCGATAAGCTTAGTCATTTCCTCATATGCAGCATTTCGATCATTTCGGAGGAAATGGACACGAGCAAGACCCTGGTGGGCTCGGGTATGCCGAATTTTTAGAGCGTTAATGTAGCAATCAGCAGCTAAGTCCAGCATCCCACAGTCAACATACACGCTGCCAAGATTGTTTAATGCCTGAAAAGATACAGGTACAGAAAAGGATTAACAGAGTAGAAATCTGACTCTATTTACTATATATATATATATATATATATATATATGTTTCATTACCAAGACATCACAATGCATCATGGCAAAAAATTAATCAATCTAGACTGTTTCAGTGGTAGGCCAACTGTGGCAACATCAGCACTACCTTTGCAATTTTATGTTCTGTTCTTTGAGACTTCTTTGGTAGGCCACCGGTTGATTTTGAAAGTTATGAAAGTTGAGAAACAAGAATCAAAATTTTGTAATGGATGAGAGCATCAACTACAGCCTGCTTTCACATAGGCAGGATCAAGGTTCAAGTAAGTAGAATCGGCAACGGGATCGGCCTCTGCTGATTCTGATTTATCCGGAATCGGCCTGAACCCAAAAAATACAGTACAAATTGGCCGATCCGTATTAGCAAGAATCAGAATTGGGATCGGTCGATTCCACCAATTCCATCTGCTTCCTCAATCCATGGGCAGGATCACAACAACGATGGATGGTTCATCAGATTGATGAGCTTCTAAAATCAAAACTAACATTCTGAGGCGTATTCACCCCAAAAAAAAAAAAAAAATTCTGAGGCAAAAAGATGTGCAAACGAAATGAAATGGGGTAGGAAATGTCAAGATTGGGGTAAACATGAGATAGCCCTGCAGCTATGAATGTAGAATTGAATATTGAAAGAGGTGCAGATGTAGCATCTATAGGACATTAGGACCATATGCAGGAGGAATTGAGAGACATATCAGATGACAGCTATAACTCCCATAGAAAAAGGATAGAACTAAGAAATGGGGTAGGAAATGGCCTGACAGCGAATAAGAATGGGATGACCCTGCAGCTATGAATCTAGAATTAAAGAGTTGCAGGCTATAGGAACATATATTGCAGGAATTGAAGTCACTAAAAAGCCTAAATGATCTAAAATTTTGAGGGATAAAGGGTAGTAAGCTGATATAAATGGTGAATTGAGAGTTTTTTTCTTTTTTGGATAGGTAGGCCCCAAGGAGTTGAACTCATGGCCTCTTTGAGGTGTTGGCTTTTATCAACTGAGCTAACCCCTTGGGGTTTAAAAGGTATGGTATTTTAGTGGGATAAAATACCATACGTATTGAGATTTCTTAGTTGTTGTGATTGTTTTAGTGGGGTAAAGTTGTCGGGAGTCAATCAATGACAAATACCCCCTAATTTATGAATTCCCGGTAATGCCCCCTCCCATCTCTGCTACCTTTGATTTCTCTTGTCTTCGAACCAGAGAACCTCCTCATTTTCTTATTGACACCCCTTGAGATGTCTTGTAAGCTCTTTTTTGGCCCTCTCAATATAACACACTTCTTACAAGAAGGGTAAAATTTTGTCATTTCACATGTGTACTTGAAACACGTACAAGACAATGTCAACTCTTAAGAATGATATAATGGTAAGTATGTTTTTAAATAATTTTACAATTCATTTTTTACCTCTAACTTAAAGAACTTTTGGGAATAAGACAAGGGCAATAAAAAAAGGTTATATGTTCTAAATATACCTACAAAGGTGTCATTCAAACAGTTCCAATATATATAACAGATGGTCCCTAGAACTCACATACAGCAAATATATTGTAAATGGGCATTTGAGAACTCATATTACAATCAGCAAGGTCAGGTCATTTTATCCACATCCGAACAATGATACTCCAGATAGATCACAATGATTGAGTGGTTCAGATTGATCACACAATGATTGAGTGGTTCAGATTGATCACATCTGCAGAGAGAGGGAGATGGTTTAGGGCTCAAACATTTCTCTTTCTCCTCTTCATTGCCGTTTTCCTTTTGGTGATATTGCACTTTGTACTGAATTATCACTACACAACCACACAAATTGCAGGGATAGAAGTTACTGGTAGAAGAAGTAATTCTTCATGCTATACAAGTCAAGGATACAAAGGATCAATGTGGGTATCATCTTATAGAGTATCGTCCTCCCTCATTAACTATTTCCAATAAAAGCAAGGTGATAATGTCATTAAAAACCAGAACTGGAGGCTGAAGCTTAACAATTCAGCGCACACAAGTTTCAGATAATCAGGAAGAAGGGTAAAAAATATACCTGTCCCTTGCGTAGCCTGTCTGAAGGGCACTTTAATGCATCTTCAAGTAGTGAAACAACAGTTGAAGAGGATGAAGGATCAAGGCTAGAGTCTGCCAAAGCATAGGCTTTCAAAAAGAAGGCCTCAAAGGATCTCTTAAGGTTGATTGATTCTTCAGCTTTTCGGAGACCTTCCTCGCAATGACCTGTATCATACAGGATCCATCCCTCATAAACCAGGCGTTCATGTTCACTTGATGCATGTTGGCGTGCCAGTTGTAGGCTTCGCATGGCCGCATCAGGACAGTTCAACCTGATAAAGCAAAACCATTGGGTTTTTATCTTCCTCAAAGCAAGCATAATATTAACAAGTAGAAAACACAAGGAATGAGACCTTCAGATACTAGAGTATACCTAAGGAGAAGTAGAGACTGTCTGAAGTATAGAACACCCTTTGCCGCATCAGACTCAAGCATCTGATAGATAACAGAGAGAGACCCAATATCATCAACTGAAGACCACCGGTCATACAGTTGCAACCAACAATCTGCGGTAGTCCAATTCTCGACATGCTCACGCACAAGAGTACGCAGTTGAGAAGCTGCCACCCGTCCCTCAAACATCCTATATTCCGGAGACAGTGTAAGAATCGCCTGAACATCACATAAGGCTGCCTGGTAATTCTCAAGTGCAAGATAGAAAAAGAACCGGAGCTCCAAGCAATCGAAGGCTAGTTTAAAACCAAGAATCCTATTGATCTCTGCTAAGGCAGCCTCAACATTTTGTTTCCTCATCAAGGATGCAGATCGATACATGTATGGGTAGTTAAGCATGGGATCCAATTCTGTTGCCTTACAGAGGTCTTCCCACCTCTTGTCACCTTCACAGTATAGTGACCTCTCCTGATACATCCACCCAAGGGGGTTGTAGGAGGAGATCACAGAGCTTAGCTTGTCATATGACCAAAGTTTATAGCCCTTCATAGAGCTGACTCTAGCCAAACCTGCAACAGAATAAATATGGCCCTCACTGAAAGCGGCCTCAAAGGACTGCTCAGCCTTGGCATACTCCTTCCTCAAAAGCCTCACACATCCCAATTGATGAAAAGCTAACTGTCTCTGCCTACTAGTTACTGCGGACTCTACAAACTGTTCCAAGAATGCCACGGTTATATCTGATCGGGGATCTTGGTTCATGGCAGTCTCACTCAATAAACAGTAGAGCGAAAATGCGGCAGGTCCAACCATAATCAATCTTTTGCATTGATCAGCATTGCTAAATATATTAACCACTCGATCATCATTCAAACAGTCAGGCAGTTCACGTAGAAACACTTGCAAGCATGAGGAGGCAAGGAGAGGGGAACTCTCTTCAAGGGCATACTCCATGAGGTCAACTGCATCTTGCCTTGAGAAAACCGAAGATGCAAGTTTCCCATCACAAGCAGCTTTAAGTCTTTCACAGCAAAACTTATTGGAAAATATTAAGATTTCCAAAAGTAAAGATGGAGGAATTCCCTCTAAACTGCCTGTTTGGCTGAACTCACTGATCAACCTCATAGTTATAGGGGAGATTCCATTTTCAGACAAATCTACGACTTCCTGATTTGATTCCATGAAACACCCATTCAGCATAGCATGGAATGGAGCAGACAGAGCAGCAATCTTCTGCCTATCACAGGCTATTTTCTCTTCCCCGATTTGAAAGAAGACTGTAATTGTAACATGGTTCCCAGTACCTCCGACTACTTCCTGGGAATTTAATTTCTTGTCAGCAGGAAGCTGAGAAGCGATATCAATTAGCCTAAACTCTTTCGCGCATTTCCCACAAGATGAAAGCAAGTCAGAGATAGGCGCCTCTCTTCTCTTCTCATATTTCAACCATGCCCCAAAAACAAGTTTTTCATGAACGTTGGTCGCTTTCAGCCATGCAAAACGGAGGCTCCGGCGTAGCAATTTAACTTCTCCGAGGCCCTTGAAGACTTGAAACTGTAGCAAGTAAAGGCTGGACCGCTCACAGGGAGGACAAGATTCAAGTTCTTCATGAATTTGAGCTAAAACTTCAACATAATCGATGGGCTTAAAGAACGGAAGAATGGGTGGTTCAGGTACCTTGATGAAAGATTCTCTATCAAAAAGAAAAAAATAAAGAGGAACCTCATTTCAACCTCATGAAATATAAAGTAACCAGTTTCGTAGAGCCAGAGAACAGGGAGAACTTACATGGAAGAAGGAGAATGTAAAGAGGATTTGAACAGCTTCCCTCTTTCAACTTGAAGCCATGACTGTGGATTTAGAGCATGGAGCTGTGTCTCTTTGCAGGACTCAGAGAGGAAGAGATTCTTCATGGGGCATAGCAGATTAAACAAATCCCAGATCTCCACAATCTCTAAATGGATTTCTCTCCAACACTCAGAACAAAAAAAATGGCATAATTTCAAATGAAAAGTAAAGAGATTCTCTCATTCACTATTCAAAACTCACAACCTTAACAGGGAAATTTTCAGCGCCACCAATAGACAATAGAGAAGAACAAGAGACTGAAAAAATAACAACAACAAAAAGGGGCCCTTGAATCTATCCTTTTAGTTCTAAAATAGGTGATTTCAAAGGTAATTAAAACGTCTTGGACACTTCAAACCGAGGAAGTGCAGCTCGTTGTCTGCGATTATTCTCTAATTCTTTCTAGTCTACAGAAGCAAAAAGACGGAGCTTTCCTTCCAAAATCTGTCTTCTCCGCAATCATGAATGAATCTCTCAGTCTCTTCAACATAAAAAGGAAATAAATCAGGAAGAACCCCAAAACAAGTACTAATGATTTACAGCAATCTTTACCAGAAACACTACCAAATCCACATTAAAATAAACGAAGACCAACTCAACCTACGGCAAAGACCCAACTCACTTGTTCCATACATCAAAGCTAGCAATCAAACAGACCCAGAACATTTTTTTTTTTTGGGGGGGGTGGAGTGAGATTGGGGAATAGAAAACGTACTTATCTGTTGCTTGAATCCGATTTCCAGAGCCCAATCTTCAAATCATGGGCAACGGCCCTCGATGAGATTATAGAGAAGAATCTTACACCCAAAAAAATAAAATCTTCCTCCTCGGCTCTCTCTGGTTATGTAAAAGAGGAAACTTTACCGTTGTCTTTCTTAATTTCTTTCCTTCCTTTTGTTGGTTTAAGGAAAAGCGAGTAAACAAGAAGAAAAAGAAAGAAATTTACTCAAAAAAAGAAAAAGAAAAAGAAAGAAGCAGCTATATGAGCACGCCAGTAGGACTTTTTTCTTTTATTTGAACACACACTGTGATCAAAGGAGCTGTCACTTTCCTAATCTTCATTCATTTTTTTGGTAGAACAAGCGTCAATCATATCCACGACATATCAACTGTTGAGGCGTGCTGGATTAATGTTAATGAGGGTCTCACAATCATAAAAATACAAAATTATATGAAAATAAATAAATTAAAAAAATGAAAATGTGATAGGATTGATGCAATTTAGAGCTAACTAAAGCCACGAGTTTGAAAATATTTTCAAATATATGTAAAATAGAGGGTAAAAATAGAAAATAATAATTGATGGATAACATTCGCATAAAAATACTGTCAGCCAACAAGATTTTTATGTATAAAAATTCATTTGGAGAAAGGTCCTTTGCTCCAGGATCTGTTGCATTCTTGTGGAGCGAAGGGGATCCTGAGCATTCAAAGTGCATCTGGATTTTTCGATGCCTTCTCAATGCTCAGAATCAAGTCTGCTCCATATAATTGTAGTAGTCAATCCTTATCCAATTCATTTATGATTAAATATAAAGAGTTTTTTTATATTATTCAAATATTTATTAAATGGCAATTTTAGTGGTATTCAATTTTTGTAGTCATATTGTCCATGTAAATAAAGATGTCAATTTCACCCGCATTGTATCCTTCGAATTGGATTGATCGATTAAAAAATCTGACCTGACCTGCATCATTTGCTAAACGTGCTAGGTTTAGACTTGGACTGATTATTAATCAGTCATTCATGGTAATCAATCATTCACGGTGCAACGGTGTATGTAGCCCGATGGGCATCTATTGATTGATCAAGGACCAAGCCCAACACAAATTGATTAGAGACAAAATTCTTTTAATCTTTCCGTATCTCCTTCTCACCATTCCTTCTTTCTCCTCTAGTCTTTTTTTTATTTTTTTTATTTTTTATCTCATGCTATATAGTCATGGAAAAAACAAAGTACAAGAAATACAAAGATCCCAAACATGGATTGAATGTGAAGGGGCCTTATGAACAGAAGTTAAGTGACGAAAAGATTGGTTGCATGATGTGATTTGATGTAATCGCAATGACGACACCAAGAGATAATGAAAACTAACAAGATAGGCTAAATATTAAAAATGCATCTCTAATATGTTTTATGCTTGTTTGTTTGACCATTACATTTAAGAGGAGTATAAGAATCAAGAATGAATCCTAAACTGAAAAGGTTTTGGTTTTGGATTTTGAGCATGAAATGTATTGAGTGGTATTGGGGGATATGCGCCTTCGTACTGATTTAGGATGCAAAACCTGGCCAATGGTTGTGTTTTTGTCTATTGTGAACTGGTTGGCAGGATTGGACCGATTAACATAAGATCAATTATGAACTAGTTAGTTTGCATCATTGCAGCCCATTTATATATCGATTAAATCGATTAACATTATATCGATTAATGTAAACGTGTCAATGTCTCATTTGAGGATTGATTAATTAAACATCCTGATCATGGTGCAAGGTATTAAATTAAACTATGTAAAGAAGCTATTCTGCATAGGCTATGTACCGATACAAGATAAAATTAAGATGTTTAGCAACAACATGATTATTAAACTAGTTATTGTCATAGAGTATGTTCTTACCAAATGGCCTGCGATTTTTTATAAAATTAGAAAATAACATAGTATTATAATGTGGAATTTTGATTTCCTCTTTATAAACTTGTCATTTTGATGAACTCACTTTTAAGGTATTTTGTTACTTGTTTGGATTGAAACTTGACTGGTAAAATGAGCGTTGATCTTTTAATACAAGGATCCACCCGTTCGGCATGGCAAATCATTCACTTACATGTTTTGAACTTTGACTCAATTGCTGAATGTAATACGAGGACACACCCATCAGGACCAATGTGCACAATTCCTAATCAAAGTATAATACTATGATTGGCTCAAACAAGAACTCTTTTTCAAGTATGGAGTTTACTTTCTCATTACTTAAAAAAAAAAAAAAAAAACAAAAAACAAAAAACAAAACAGAAACACTCTCATTACAAAGATTAGATCAAATGTCAAATATCACTAGATTGGTAATTGAGTATATGATCACTCAATCATGAGCAATGTTATTAGTTAGTATAGATTTGTTTCAGCACGTAGTAAAAAATGTAATTATGAATTAGAATTACTGCCACAAATTTTTTATTTTAATTTCATTACAATAGAGGTTTTTTTTATTTAATTTTTTTTTTAACTTTTTTAACTTTGGGAAGAAAATGGGAAATCGGTTTTCCTGGGCTTGGGTTTTGATATTCATCTTTCCCGGATGAGATCATTTTTATTGTAAAATTTTTTGTACCTCTTAAGGATGAATAAATTTATCCCGTGAATGATTTATGCAAACATAAAAAAAAATAAAAATAAACAATATATATATATATTTTTTACATTGGGTAATTAATAATTTACTTTTAATTTATGTCAATAGAACCTTAAATTACATAATAAATAGGATATCCCATTGCAATATCGAAACTTTAATGGGCATCACAAACACAAATATTCCAGACCTTTTGGTGTTATTGCTCATGCAGACATGCACCCAAATTTGGAATTGGCCAGGTTGGGGGAATGGATAATCATTATGGATTAAGTAGGTAACACCCTAATCCATAATCTATTTAAGTCTTATCCATACGTGATGGTTACGATGATTAAAACTAACGTGTTAAAATAAGTTGATTGTATAACAGACATTCCTTGACCACCAAGATGGGAAACCCTTATATAGCTTGAATAATAATGTTCTCTTTAAAATATGTCTCTCATACTCTAAGTATATCTAAAAGCCATTTTGGTTATTTCCTCCCTCTTTTAATCTATATAGTCAAATGATTTAAAAAATTGAATGGATGGAAGTGTAGAAATCGACCTTAAACATAACACATAAAAGTAAAACGAATAAGAAAAAAACAATCACACAATGCAAATATTTTATGTGATTCAACAGAAGTTTTTGTCTATGTCCATGGTGAGATGCGATCTGTTTCACCATCAAAGGAAAATAGAGTTATGATGCTCGTTCTCACACCTTTTGCCTTGTTATAGAGAAAGCTATTGCTATATATTTATAACGAATCCTATGTGTGTTTTTCTTGAAATACCCATATAGCCTTCAAACGAATACAAGACAACTTCATTAATAAACCATCTATATAATTAGATGGCCTATCCCAATTAAATGGCTTATTATGCCTAAGATTTCAGGTTGATTTTTTTCTAAAACAAGAGGACAGGTATGTGTATTTATGAAGTTTTGAAGAGTGAGATTTTTCTTTAATTTTTTTTCTATAACAAGAATGAGATTTTTTTTTAGGAAAGAATACAAATTAACATCACTATCTATCGTAAATATATCTTTTGTTTTTCTTGTGGGAAAGTGAAAGTAAGAATTAATGAGAAAGGAAGGGAAACCGCCAACCCAATCATAGAGCACTCCCCACTTTCAAGTAATTGATAGCGGAAGGAACAAATTATCTCCAAACATTTACTTATACAAAAAATCAACTCCTCCCCATCCCATATCGATCCTGTTGTCTTTTTTATGTAGGCATATTCGTGAAAATTAATGACATTAACTAGAACAGTTGAAAGGAGTTTATATACCTTTATGGCTTCATGCATGGGTGTTGAAGCTGAAGATTTTACAATTTGCTTCACTGTGATGATATTTTCTACAGGAATATGGCTATGTTGTTTCATTGGTAGGTGTTTTTTTTGGGAAAAATTTAGTAAGCCGTCGGTTTACCTTATGCCTTCTCATATTTATTTTTCCTTAATATATTTTTTTTCATTCATAAATTGAGATTTTAAATTCATCTTGTTTTATGGAAGCCGGGGTTATATATATATATATATATATATATATATATATATATATATATATATATATATATATATATATATATATATATATATATTGGTGCGAAAATGGTAACTTTATAAAATTTTAAAGGGCAAAAAACCAATTAACGAGGAGGGAGGAGGTCATATGGAAAAGTGGACTCCCAAACACCCAAGCAAAGATACCTAAGACGTCAACGAGCAACCCTGTGAGCCAGAAATTTTATAAATTTACTGATGAACTGAAAAGAATGAAACTCAAAACTCAATTGGAGAGTCATGATGTCGGTGGTGGACTTGATTGGATTTTTGTTCATATTTTGCTGACTTTTAGCGAAAAAAATAATAATATGTTATCTTAGCATAGTCTTTCTAATGAAAAAAATAATAATAATAAAAAAAATTCACATAGTTAGGTATATGACAAACCGGCAAATGCAAGGTTGGAGAACAGCTTCATATATCTTGTATATAAGATAAGATAATTTTAGTGAAGTGGGAGAGAAGTGGAGAGGTATAGGTTATGGTATTTGGCCAGGGTTGTTTTGGAGTAGGTGCTAAAGTCGGTGTCATCTATTTATTTGTAGTATTACCTTTCTAATGCAATATGAGATAACCAACTTGTAAAAGGATAAACTTTTCACAACAAAAGAAACCAACCAACCTACCTTCAACATAAACTCAAATGATATAATTTAATATTTAAGAACTTAACATTTATTAATATTTTAACGATGTAAAATATATTATGTTCCAAAGTGATGATCAGAATTCAACTAAAATTCAAGCCTGTAAAGGCCCATGTGTTTCGACAAGCAAACTGTAGAAGGTTGGAAGATTTTCTGTCTAGTGTTTTCATTTTTTCTAAGATCAAAAGAGTGATTGTTTTATGATTTGTTCTTGAATGTTCTTCTCATGTTCACTTAATCTTTTGTGAAAAATTGTCTTGCTCAGTTAGATGGTGATTGGTGTTTGATTGGTTAAGCGAAAACACCTAAAAGGTCATGGATTTGATTTTCTTATCGGTTGTGTTGTGCCGTAAGACATCCTCCCTCCTAATAGTTTTATAGTCAAATTAAGGAGTTGGATTAAAGGCTCATTCAATTCCAAGCTTGGGGTACAATGGCAGCAAGTTATTGATTGGGATTATCATGGGAAAGATTAAATTTTTTTATTTTTATTTTTTACTGACACATTATTTTTCTTATAACCAAACAGTGCTCTATTAGTTAACATTCTCACATGTGTAACTTAGGTTGCATTTGGTATGTAATCTAAATCAAGAACACATTCTGAGACAACAAAAACAATGGCTAATATGCATTCTCTATTCTTGACCATGAAATGTGTTAAGAGAATGTGATCCATCTTAGAACCCACTCTTTTACCAATTATGTATTTAGAGCTCAAAATAGCTATGCCTCGTTCTTTAGTTCATTTTCAATATATTTTGGGAATACATTATCTATAATGAGAATACATAGAAATTGCTACAAGAGGTAAAGGACTCACTACCCTAAAGAGAGAATAGCCAATATCCTTACTAATCCGAAAGCGAAGGATGGAGGCTTTAGCCTAATGTACTAATGACTTATGACTGTTAAAAGTGACTTTACTCTACCTATCTTTCTTGCATTTTTGAAAAAACATTCTAAGAATACATACCAAACATGACCTTAATATTTCGTATCTACATTTAAAAGAAAAAATTATCACCAGCCTCGATCTTAAGGCTCGCCTAAGTTTCCATAGGGTCTCTGATGAGAAACCCCTTCACACATGCAAGATTCTATCATAAAGCCCAATTAGGCGCAGCCTATTATCATTTGACAATTTCCACAACTTGATGGGCTGAGTTGCTAAAAAAAGATAATGTTGATTTTCAATCAACAGCCCAAGCTAACTTTTTTTTAAAGGTTTTTTCTGAAATTAAAAAAAAAGACACATATCATTCTCTTTTCCTTCCTTCATGATTGTTAATACTATATATTATTTCTTTCTATTTAAATACATTATTCTTCCACATGTCTGTGACAGATATAGTGGTCATACAACTGTTCAATGATTTATTTATTTATTTATTTTCCTTTTTCTTTGATCTTTCCCTTTTGCTTTTGGATCTTGATTGGTGTCAAAGCTCCGATTCCAAGAGGAGGATTGAAAGCATTGAAAGTAGAGGATATTATGAAAAACTCGTAAATAGGGACAAGTAGATGAGAATTTTATAAATAGAGGGAGGGTTTTGCATTGATCTGACGGATACCACCGTCCGATGTTCATAAGAAAAATCCTTTTAATTTTTGTTTTGAATTCTGTTTCATTGTTTAAGTTCACCACCTCAGAATGGGTATCATCCACTCCAGAAATTGATATAAGATCAGATACATATTGGTGTTAATTTCATTAATTCATTAAACTAGTATTTCACTATTTAATAGGATAGTCATCTAATTTGCATATGTTTTAACATAGACTCATTAAGTTTACTGGTTAATTAATTAGGCTCACAAGTTTAAATATCAAGTCATTGACTTGATCTTTGCAATGCATGATTTGTATATATATAAAACAGTCTGTAATGACAGGAAGTTCTTGCACTAAGATGTCTTTAAATCAAAGATTACTCTATTTTGATCAAATTTGACTCAAATCAAGGACCCAATTGGTAACTACATCTCCTTTCAATTTGAGCCTTGTTGGTCTTAGAGAAACTATTAGAATTTTATAATCTAATTAAGATTAAAGAAAAAGATAAATTTTTTTTTATAATTTAAAAATAGACATGGTTTTTCTATATGGGCATTAAAAAAGAAATCTCCTTAATAGGGCACTTAGATCTGCCATGTGGTAGGTCTTATTAAACTAAAGTTTTGGTGGTGGATAAGAAGCAAGACTTTAAGATCCCCTGCCTACCTGTTTCAATCTAAATATAATTTGCCAAATGATAAAATAAATCATTAAAAAATTATGAAAATTCAGTAATGATTGGAATAGCTTAGACATGTATAGATGTACATAGAAAGGTATGACATTAGATGAAAGTAAAATAATTGAAGGACTGAAATTTTGACATGTAACCTATTAAGACCATTCTTTACAAATTCAATAATCAAATTTGCCACATTATTTTATCACGTGGTCAAGAAATACCCATTGAGGGAATTCTTTCCAAAACGGCTGCATTGGTAACTCTTTTTTTTTAAAACTTATTGAGATCCCACACCTGATGGGACTTTTCTTTTTGGTAGGTTTCATAATACCATTGTGGAAGTAAGAGCCGTTATGGGGTTGGGGTTGGCTCCTAAGAACGATCCAAATCCTCCTAAGAACGTTGGACGAGACACTTTCAAACTTCCTCCTTGGGTTTTGTCGGAGGAGTCTCCATGAGCTTGACACTTCAGAGAGCATACCTGTGTGAAAGCTTTATATCTCGTTAGAATAAAAGTTATTCTCTTGGCTGCAGAGCCACACTCTATCGGTCTATCCTACTTGTCTTCCATTACCAAAACCCTTTCGTTTGACCCAAGGACTCACTTAAAAACCACAATCGTTAACTTCTTAATTCTATAATATGGGACCCATAACCATTTGATTCCCACAGTCCTTCACTGGAAGGAAGGAAGGAACCTACTCATGGAGGAATACAATCTACCCTTTGATTGGGTTTGAAAAGAAAAATATTAAATAATTTTTTCCGAATCTGAAAATGATGTAAATTGATCACATGTCAAATTACAGATTAAGATTCAATATATCCTCTTATGTAAAGGCATACTCTTCCATATAATACATATGCACCCAACATTAAAAGGAAACCACTTGATATTATTGAACCCTATTATACCAATTATATAAACAATTATTTAAAAATGCAGAAGCTAAATCCTGTTAGTAAAAAAACGGAGAGATGGCAACTTAACTACACATTTGCTCCCCCTTTAAAATTTACAACATCTGTGATTGATTAAGTTAAGGCATTAAGGCCATGTTGGAAGGCACGAAAAGAAAAAAAAAGTAATGATGTATCTATGTCTCTTCTTTTTCATAGCCTCTCTTTTCTTGTCAATGACAGTACCAACCAAAAGTGAAGTTCTGCCTGCATAAACCAAAGCCACAAGATGAGATGGAGCTTAGGTCAATTGCCAGGATTGTATACTCTAGCCAGAATTAATCCTACTGGTTGTTGTTTCACTGTGATCCCTCAGTTACAGAGACGAAAGATTTCACTTAGACCATTCACGGTGGTGATTTTCCTTGGCGTGCTGGCAAAAGCTCAGGCTGCCAGTGAATTTGTGAGCAGCTGCTTCATGCAAAAAAAATATCAAAGGTTAAGATCAATCCAAATTCCACCACCTCGGACCTTCAGAAAGCAGCATTTCCACCAAATTAAGACCCTTCATTCTACGTGTTTATTTTCATATTCTATTTTCTTTCACCTTCATCTGGTATGCATTATTATTATGGAGAATGCATTTCTACCATTGAAAGAGAATGGACTAAAGAATAAGACATTTCCATGGTGGGCTCAAAATGAAGGATGGGTAAATGATTTGTGTTCCAAAATTTCATAATCCATGAACGAGAGAAGGGATACCAAAATTGTTTTTGCATCTCAAAATGTGTTCTTAATCTAGAATGCATACCAAATACAGCCTAAGAAAAAACACTCAAACCAGCATCACCCCACTTTGTTAACCCTCCAACAGTTATAACCAACCATATTTCCCTATACCTCTTAAATACATCACCTCCCAGTAGCTGGGCTGCAGTGTACCCAAGGCTAATTCATTGATCCCAAAGATTAATGAAGTTAAATTTCTAGCCCTCAACAGACCCTCGGATTGATACCATAAGTCTAACCAAGATTATTTCCTTGGCCAACCAGGCAACCACAAACTCGCAATCAAAATGCCAGTCCAACACGTCTATGTCAAGTGGTAACTAGGATCGACCAGTCAGTTTTGAGTCCTTGTCCTCCGAATTTCTTTTCAGCATCTTAATGGTCAACAATGTCACGATGATTAGTTTTTTTTTTTTTTTTAATAACTTTCACGATGGTTAATGTTAATGGGCACTAAAATGCTACAACAGCAATCCATGAATACATACAGATCAAATCCTACAATAGGTATTCACATGTAACAGTGGACCCAAAAAATAAATGGCCTCTAGTGGACAAGGATCCAGTTTAGGAATCTTGAACACATGCAACAGAGCAACACACGCACAACGTAGAAAATAGTGTAGAATGGTGGAACACGATTTGTACAGCCAACCACAAGTAGATGTACCACTTAATATCTTGGACTCAAAAACAAAATGCCTGGGTCCTTATCAAGCCTAGCCAAAATTTGTTAGTATTTGAGCTACATCATTTGAACAAACATTAAGAGCAACCCAAATATTTGCAGTTTCTCTTCCTAATTTCTCTAAAATAATCTCTTAATCCAACTGAATCACATGCTACCAGTATATCACTCACCACTCCTATGGTTTATCCTGGGGATGCAAAACATGAAACTAATAATAACAAAGAACAAACATGAGGTCGACATTGTTTCTCTAGTCTTTGATTGAGATCCATCTTAAGTTAGCTATCAGAAGATTCCCCATCCACAGATCCACAGATCCACTGTCACTTTGAGCTGGAAAACTTACCGAACTCTTGAGCATACCGTGAGACTCAGGCACACCATATGATTCATCTTGATTACGAGGCATGCAATTGTTTAAACACAGTTATCTGCTTTGAAAGATGTACCAAGAAGGGAACGTTACAAAACTTACCATTGTCATTGAGATCAACATCCTTGGCCAGGTCCTCAACTGAGCTACATTGAATAGAGTGTGAGGTGGTCTGGGTTGGGATGGTGAAAACGTGTTGGGTTGACTGACCTGTTACGGTGCTTAATCTTCACCTGATAGTTCAAATACATTCCCAAGCTAGAAAAATATGATCCCTCTTTCTGTTGCTCTTAAATCTTCCTCTAACACAGCCGCAAGAGAGACAAAAATTGTTGGTTTGAGGCCATTTAGTTGAGTAGAACACGGGTTATATTTTTCTCCCCCAAAAGAACATCTTAGCCCTTGAAACCAAACCTGTCTTTTCGCTTCTCAAGATATCTTTGCAATGAAGCTTTTCTACTTGCTGGACCTTTTACATCAAAAAAGAAATCCATCAATACAGTACGGTGACTGCATCAAAGAGGATCGCAGTCCAACATATGACTTAAATTAAATATCAGAAAGAAAAAAAGGTAAGCACAGTAGTCTCAAGTTCAACAGCTTGTGATATTGTTAATACTTAGAGCAAGCCCTTAGAGCAAGGGCTACGATGCAGTATCTTTAGATTATTAACAAACAAACTTCTTTACCCATGTTAATGTAACAAATCTTAAACCATCCATTATTGGTTGACATGCAACACTATTTCAAGGCTACATGATCTATTCCAAATTTCATTGTGGAAAAAGAAAAATAGAATCTTAATTTAGTCCAAATTTGTACACAAAAAGAAAAATTAAAAACCAGTGCATTCAGCATCAAATTCTGCTGTTAGAACTGCTTCACTGCCTTCCTATTTTTAAAAAAATTTGAACTCCCGTAGCAGTAACAGTTTATATTTCCAATCAAGTTGATATGCATTGATGCATTATGAATTAATTTCTTAGAGATTATGGGCATCCTAGAAACTGTATTTGAAGACAGTAAAGCTCATTCTTAGTTGAAGTTATTTTATGAATGTGATTCTGTGACACTTACTGCATATCTCAATCAACCACTCTCTCGATGGTAGTGTCACTGGCAATGTAGCACTGCATTCATGACCGAGTTCTAGGATAAGTGATGACCGAAAGTAGAACTTACCAGTTTCAACTTCATGAGACATGTTTCTTTCTTCCCTGAACTGCACATTTCCTGAAACTTTTGCTGTAAATGGAAATTGAAACGACAGATTATTAGGAGATTATTAGGTATAAAGACATCCAAGAACTCGTAAATACCAGATGAAAATGGTCTTGGAGTATCAACATTGTGTTTCCTGCAACTAAATTGTGTTTGAACTGTCTTGATATTAGCAACCAAAATGTTTGCTCATTTCACAATCTTCCTATGATCCTGAAGGAGCATGTTCCACTGGTAAGGTTAAAGGGTTGTCATGAATGGGTTGGGTCCCGCCTTCAAAACCCAACCCACCTCCCCATACCCGGGGAAAAAAATAATGTATTTATTATCATTTTTTTATACTGGTATCCTGTAAGCAATTAAATTGGTCCTAAGATAAATTATTTCAGTGCAGATAAACTGAAAGGAGTGAAGACAAAATAGGGTTCCTGCAGAAGACATACACATTTGCAAACTGGGAGAGTTTGAAGCTGGAGAACTGGATCCTGGTCTGTCAGATGCTACCTGTAAATGGCAAGGAAAGGGACGAATTGCTGTATTTACACCAGATGGGGTGTCCTGAGGCAAGTAGATGGAGCTGTCCGCAAGTTTCATAATTGCTTTCGCCTGCAAATTGATCAATTGGCAAATTTGAAGACTAACATGCCATGCACATTTCGCTGGGTACATTGATGTAAAAGAGCATGCAACATTACCTTGGTAGCTGGTACATCATCATAGACATTCACCTTTCCATGGTAGAAAATAGTCATCTGACCCACTGGTTCATTCGTTACGGTTGTGATTCTGCTGCCATTGTAGAGAAATGCCAGTGAATTCAATTATCATACATTTTAAGACGAGATCTGTTATATCCTCTTTGGAAGTAATGTCATCTGTCTAAGAAGACTCATTAGAACACAAGAGGCACAAGAGTCTGTTCATATGAATTACCCAGGTGTGAATTTGCACTGATAAAGATAAATCAAGTACTGAATCATTTTAAGGAAGAACCAAGATATGGATAATAAATGATGCTACATACAAATTTGGATCATTGCCTCATTGGATTGGAACTAATTCCAGACCACATGCTACCTAATAAGACAGTAGATGGTTTCGACTGATTATACTGGAACTAGAATATTGTAAAATCCTGGATGACTGGATAATTGGTCTTCTAGGAATGACTTTCTTCCATAAATTGAAGGTTTCAGGATGAATGCAGTAAGTGGTCAGAGCATAACGGAAGGTCATATTACTTATAATAAAAAAGGGTCATATTCCTTGATTATGGGTTGGCCTCTGATAAGAGTGATACCTGGCGGAAGCACTGTCCATACCTATCTTTTTAACCCTCAGAAGAACTTTACCCCACCCCATCCCCAAAAATGAATAAATAAATAAATAAAAGAATCTCCCAACACCCCAATCGGTTGGCCTCTGATAAGCCTAGTATCTGGCCCCAAGTAATGTATAACTATCAAACCCCTGCAGCAATCTTCGGCAGAATGTTTTGTGCGACACAAAAACACGAAGCCCACTGGTTCCTGTTCTCTCCCCTAGTTCCCACCCCTCGCCCCTGAAATAGAATAATAGAATCACAATCATATTATCCTCAGAGGAACAAGGTTGGAACCTTCACCGTCACCGCACATAAGCTACAGTGATTGGAAAATTTCTGAAAACCATAAAGGTCAAATCTTTTGGTGCATGACTCCAAATAATAAACAGCAGAGTACACAAAGGTGGGTCAAAACCATCATCTGATTACTCTCAAAGATGAAATGTCAATTAGAAAACAAATCAACCGAACTATTCCGGTTGTTTTACCGAGGGCTCTCTTTTTCTCGATGTATAATGGACAAAGTAAGAAAAAGGAATGCCAAAATTATACAGGAATTGTTTGATTGACAGTAGACATTAGGGATGCATTCTCCAGTGGGGTTCACCATTTTTTGCCCTAATTTTGTAAATTAGATTATTTGAAGCAAAATATTTCCCTTACCTTATTTTACTTCCAAGCACTTCAAGCAAAACAAATGAAGCCTAAGGGTGATTCAATTTTTAAGGATGCAATCTCGATGCAATGTCATTCACCATAGGTATTCCAAACAATCTTAGATAAATACAAAATCTATAGTAATGCAAGTTTGTGAAATCCTAATATGACATGTTTAATATTGGTCTACAAAGTAAAAACAGACCAACAATATTTTTTCTAGTAATACAAAACTGAAATAACAAGCTTTCTATGCTCATGAATAGACAACTCCCTTCATAATTAGGTTGGTGAAGGTAATTTATCTTTTTTGCTTAGAACCTAGAACATGATGAATTCAAAGATTTTTCTTTTTAATTTTAAAAATAAATGATGCACAAGAAATAAACTGGTTCAAGTTCTTCTCTCAAAGGTTCCCAATAGGTGGATTGGAGATGGCCCTAACCTTTGGCAATTTTTTGCACAAAGTGGCATTTTTCAGATTCAAATTCACATTTTCATGCTGGCAACCCATGATTGGATATAAATTAGTATGATCGTCCCTCTTTTTGGGTGACATATAGTCCCTTTTTTGGGTGACCGTCCCTCTTTAGGTGACCATAGTCCCTCTTTTGTGCATTTGGAGTCCCTCTTTTAGTGGTTTGGCCTCTTTTTTTTTTTTTTTTTTTAAGGGTTATTATGAGAGGGAACCTGGAGCTTTTTTATTTTTATTTTTTTAGGGTTATTATGAGAGGGAACCTGGAGCTCTAATACCATGTCAAGTTTCTAACTCAAAAGTTCGAACTAGTAAATGGAGGGATTCTCTATATATAAGATCACAGGATTCCAATCTCATTAGTAATGTGGAACTATTCCCAATACTCCCTCTCACATGTAACCCCACCGTTAGGTAGTGTATATGTGGCAATACATGACACTTTTCAGGTGACTGGTCCCTCTTCTTGGGTGATTGATCCCTCTTTTTGGGGGACATATAGTCCCTCTTTTGCATGACCGTCCTTTTTTAGGTGACCATAGTCCCTCTTTTGTGCATCTAGTGTCCCTCTTTTAGTGACTTGATCTTCTTTTTAGGGTTAATATGAGAGGGAACCTGGAGCTCCGATACCATGTTAAGTTTCCAACTCAAAAGTTCGAACTAGTAAGTCGAGAGACTCTTCATATATTCCAATCTCATTAGCAATGTGGGACTATTCTCAATATGTTTTACACCACTTCTGGAGTAGAGAAAACCTCTGACCCTAATAAAAGAACAATGAGGCCAGTGATATGCTTAAAAGGGCGTCCCCGTCCACGAGACTCTCGCTACTGCAGGGTCTGGGGAGGGGCAGAATGTATGCAGGCTTACCCCTGCAACACGGAGAGGTTGTTTCTTCTTGGATTTATTTCAAGTGGTTTTTCAACCGTAACAAGTTCTGTGTAGGATTCCAATATCTTACAGAAAATAAGCTTATTTGCTTTCTCCTCGAAAGTGCTTCAGCTAAATAAGTAGCTACAGGACAACCTTGCCCCTAAACAAACGAAGGATTAGGACCTTGGAAACATCAATCATGAACTTAAAACATCAAAACATGAACTTAAAGCTGAAATATTAAATGGCCTCCTCCAACAATGCCATGTTAACTAGGATTTTGTCCAGAATCCTGCATGCATAATGATCTACAAAATTGAAATTTCCATTCTACTAACTTCACTAAACATTTGCCCAAAGTTAGTTTGCCTCACTCTAATTGCCAAGAAAAATATTCTACTCCAAAACTCCATGTTAATGATTCAATGACCTGACTCACAAATGTTTTATTTCAATTAAATTGATTTGCCAGTTGGAACTGCAGGAATATAATCCACATGTACATTAAGCTATAAGGGGACAAATGTTATACTTTATTTAATAAAATAAGAAATTTGACGTGTGGATATCTTAATCTAAGGATATTATGTGCTTGGAGCATCTCTCTTTCGATTTTTTTTTTTAATACTCACAACTTGTTGAATGCAAAATCCATGAAGGTTAAGAAAGGTTTTGCTCCCCAGATTCTCTCTAATCTGAATCCATTTGAATGCAATGTGAAATTGATTGAAAGGCACCCACTACCAATAGTAATCTATTAATAAGGAATCCTATAATGTATGGTGATTCTTACATGCATAAAGGACAACAAAGTCATGGTTTGTCGAACTATATTCTCTACATAGTAAGAATAGATCCTAAAGACGCACAACCCATTTCTTGTTGGGATAGAATAGATTTAAAAGGCAGGAGATGCCACAAGTTTTCCCTACAACATTAAGATACTACCATTTTATTGTAGCACATATTTGTTGCTGCTATACGTGAAACAATATAGTGAGCCATGTCAAAAACAGCAAAATAATTCCCGTGCCTAGTAGTTCTAGGACTTTAACCTATTTTAGCAGTAGCACCATCCATGCCTACATTTGTCTTGGGCAGAGTCCAAAGGAGAGGGAAAGAAATAAGAAATCTGTTTCTAAACAACAAACCAAACTGAATAAGTAGATCAACAGTCCTACTAATAAATGGAGAATCTAATGGATGGTGGTTAAAATCCACCAGTGGATATTCCTGGCACCTCAAAAACTCCTTTTTTTGGCTGAGCGAGCATTAATTTCACAATGAACTTGAATTGGTTTGACGGTTGAGTGTTTTATTGGAGGACACTAGGAGCACGAAACGGAACTTGAGGCACACAATAGTGATCCACAATTCGTTCGTACCACTACATGGAAACCCTCGTAGAACAAATTATGATCAAAATATCAAGAATATAACCAGGTCAGTAGTTTAAAGATTGAAATCAGCAACTTTGTAAGCTTATAATGATCTCTTTAGAGAGAACACCACACCGTGTGATGGATTCTCAAAATTAGATACCCTTCGCATAGATCTGCTGATTTTAGAGCTGGTTAAGAGTACCTTCAATGATTATCCGAAACACGGAAGAGACTGTAACAAATGGTAGCGATAATTTTCTACATTAGGAATCTATGCTGCTTTAGATAAGTGCAAAGCATGATGCAAGTTAGCATAAACAACCATATCATGAGAAAACAGTAGAAGAAGATTAAAAGAAATATTAAAAATATAAAATACGATGATAAAGTAATAATAAAATAAAAATCAAATAAAGCGGCAGAGATTACCTGCTGGGGGTAGGAGGGATGGGTTTGTTGCTGTCGGTGGTGGGGAGACGGGCCGGCATATTGCCGGAAAAAGAGAGTTTCGGAGGGTCTTTTCGCCGATACGACATGGGTTCTTCAGCGGCCGATACGGGAGGAATCTGGACATGTGGAAATTTGGCGCCCCTTAACTACTTTTGATTAGAAGCAGAAGGAGCTTTACTTCTATGGATCAACTGTTATCTATTTATTTCTTTTGTGACAATATTAGGGATTAAAATAATTGAACTACTCGATAAAGTTGAGAGGGAATCAAAGAAAGTGTTGTTGAGTTATGATAAAAGCAAATGCGGCAAGTAAGAAAGTCAGTGGCAGTGGGTTCTGTGGGTATGGTGATACTCACATGATGCGGTGGATTTTCCTTCCGAGAAGAAACGACACTCTGGCGAGTACCGGCGCCGGAGTCCGACCTCGTCTCGAAGAGCGACTTTAGGGAGATGACTTGCTGGATCGCTTGTGATTTGTTCCACGATGGACGACGCATCCCTGTACGGAACACAGTAAAAAATGGACACGTGCCGGTAATGTACTGTACTAAAGATATTTATTTTTCCAACTTCCCTGTGACTGTAACTGTAACTGGTAGCAGAAGCTAGAGAGAAGAGAGAGAAAGAGAGAGGGGGAAAAGGAATGGACCTTTTTCCTTGAGATATCGACGGCAATCTTCGCGAGTGAGCTGTGAAATGTCTTCTTCAGTGAGTTGATCCAGTGGCTTGTCAAGTGGCGACCGGTAACTGGTTTCTTCGGGTCTCATGACGCAGAAAATCGACCGGAGATCTGTCTCTCCGTTTAATATCCCTCTGAGAGAAAAAGAGAGAGGTAGGTATCAGAAAGCTCAGAGCTAAGAAATATGGTGATCCACTGATTCTCTCTCCTTCTTACAGTCCTTCCTAATTTTCATTTTTGCCTGTAATAATTCTGAAAAAAATAAAAATAAAGCTTGGATTGGGAGTTGTTGGTGAAGGAGAGTGACAGACAGACAGACAGTGGTGTCTGAAGCAAAAGGGCGAAAAAGGAGCGGAGTTGAGATTTGAGAAGGAGGGCTTTGGGTTTGGCTGCCGCGTTTCTAGATTTAATCTAATCCCCGCTGCTCCCCGCGACGCCACGTAACTGCTTTCCGCCTTTCCCCCGCCCCAGTTAAAACATGCGCCCTTCTTTTTTAATTACCATCATGTCCTTTCAATAAGATAATGCTTTTACCCATTATTGGACGCATGGCTTAGGGTCACAGTCCGTATATTGGGACCCACCACAACTCCCAATGGCAGTCAGCATTTAAAACTTGATACCAAAACCACTGCGTAACACGTCAGCTTTGCACAGGGTTCATTTTCCCTTCTTCCGCCAGGGGCATGGAATGGATTTTTCAGGCGCTGCCGGCGGAGAGGATCATTTATTTTCCTTTCTTTCTTTTTACCCCCATGTTGTACTTTGTAAATAGGTTGTACTTGGTAAGGGTGTAAAGGGTCAATTTCTGTCTGAGTCAAATCGATATCGGACTTTATAGGACTGACTAAAATATGACTATCAAATGGTTTGAACTGCATGGGTTGCACTATGCACATTAACTAACGGACTGATCTAATGTCGCTTTTTTTATTGAACTTAGCTTATTGAGTTGGTATCGAATTGAAAATCCGATAGGAAACTCATTAAACCCATCTAGAAGGCTGAAGAAGCAATAGTTCAATATTCAGTCTAAATTAGTCTAGTTCAGTCCAATTTTTCAGGTCAGTTTTGGACTAGTCCAGACTGAATCGAGGCTGGTAGGATATGTCATACCTCAACTCGAAACATGTCCACTCATTTTACTTTAGAATAAATAATTTTTTTCCCTAAATTTTACCCCAAACTAATAGTTAAGCTTAGGAAGATTGAGAGTTGGTAAAAATGAAAATGGAAGGTTGATATTAATTGTTCATTGGAAAGTTCATTTGGATGACACGTAAAAAGATGTCAAAAAATAGATATTTGTATTTTTAAATTTTTGTACAAGATTATGATAGAATAGACCCATGGTCCACAGATACTCCATGAAAAAAATCGTTATTTTGGAATCTTTTCCAGGTGTTGTTGATTATTGATAATTTATTAATTTTCAATAAAAAAAGAGAATTGATTGAGACGTATTAGTTTCATAGCTTTGGAATATTGTGGAGAATGTATGTATATAAGAAAAAGGTTATATGAGTGATGGTGTTGCGTTCTTATGCAATAACAAAAACACTTTCCATTATCAAAGATGAAGATAATAAAAAAAAATCTCTTGAGTGTCGGTTTTGATGGAGGACTTGGATCCATCCGAGAACCAGGTGATGGTCATCCATCCGGGCCGCCAACTCTCCTGCCCAAACTCAGACGAGAAAAGATGTGGATCCATATATTTTGGGGAAATCCCTCAACGTGTGTCGGCGAAAATCTTTTCCCTCACTTTATACTTCCAGGTGTAACATTTTGGCAACAGGAGTACAGGACCAGGTGGTCCTGGTTTTGATTTGGAGACACAGGACTCAGGAACGGCTACCATTTAAGCACATCAACCTAATATCATAAGAGATGGCAGGTTGATTTCAAAAATAGAATCCAAATACAGCCTAAAGTTCCTCTTTATTGGTTTGAAATGCTACCCGTCCATTAGTTGACATACTTGCCAAGTAGAAAACAAAGCGAAGTGGCCAAATCATTGGATGCTGTTGTTGGATTGGTCGATTCATATCAATTTGGACTGATTGATCTCTGTTTCAAGTTTATTTTAATTTTATATTAATGAGGATCGAACACATGTTGGTTTTCCATTAGATCCGTACATTAATTCAAATTAGATCGATTTTAGACATTGACTGATACCATTTCTACTTTATTTTTATTGTTTTTTTGGGTAGAATTATTTCTATTCTTTAATTTCCAACTTTTCCATATGGAAAATATTAATATTTCAGATACTCTTTCCCATCCAAGTTTTGGACTGCAAGCAGAAACTGTCTTGAATTGGGCTAGAATTGTACATTATGTTTAATTATCAAGAGTTTATTTTTTGGTTCTGTTTGGTTGTAAGAAAATGAAAATTTTTCTTATTTAATATTGATACTTTTGAGGTAGGATTTTTATTTTAGTTTTACATTAGTTTGGATTTGAATGAAGAGTTAAGTGAAATTTAATAATAGATAATAAATAATTTAGAATTAGTAACATAATTATGTGGGGGTACTAATGAAATAAGTTTTTATTAAAAGTTCCCCTCCCTTGGACTTGCCTTGCAATCAAACAGAACCTCTTCAAATTATTACTGCAATAAAACCCAACCTACATGAGATTAGGGACGTAAATGGATTGAATTCGAATCAGATATGCCACTACCCCAATCCGTTTACCAACTACCCTATCTGAAATCCGACGGATGTAAACAAATCAAATTCAAGTCCGAATTCAAAATTTAACTAGATATTTGGTTAAAATCAGACTTAAATATGAAAATGGAATTAAAATACAAATTGCAAGGAAAATGAAAGAAAACCCTAGTTTAAAACAAATATATAGTCTACATAAAAAAATAAGAGACGAAACCTTAAAACATTAGGTTAAACGGAGCAGATTTAATCCTGGCCGTTTGACTGATATCTGAGTCCGACCCCTGCTATCCGAATCCGATGGTTTGAATTTGGATTCCCCTAAACAGATGTGAATTCAAATTAGATCTGGATTTTTGACTATCCATTTACATCCTTACATGAGACTATATGATTATTCAAGGAAACCCTGGATTTCAAGGATTACTTGTACATGGTCTTAAGATATCTAATACAATCAGTAGAGAGCAACCTTATTCCCTTGATCCACCCCAATGAATTATTTTCCAGGACTCCAAAGTACTTATCAATGCTTCAAAGACCAGATTATAAGCTCCCACTAACAAGAATTGTAGGCTCCAGGCACATGATAGCTTGATCCTTTCGTAGCATATCACTCTGATCCTCTGGTAATGTCACCATCACAGTCCGTCCTAAGCCTTCTTCTGGTGATGGAAGAACCAAAATCAGCCCTTCACCCGCTACATTACCCACATGACATGACACATGTAATGGCTTCATGTTTACTAAAATTGCTTGGTAAGCAAACAAATGCTCCATGTTGATGCATGTCAGCTCAGGCCCATACATTTTGAAGGGTGGTGCATAGGTCCCTCCTTCCATTTTTTGTGATTCAAGCCAATCTATAGCTGACCAGAACTCCTCTTCTTCATAGCTTGATAAATGGTGATGCACAAGCCCAGCTACATAAGCTAATCCACCTTCATCCATCTTGTTTGCCTCGGACGAAACCATTAAAAAATGCAGAGCATTACCAAAGTAACCATGTGGAAGTGGGGCCTGCATTAGTTTCCTGATGTCAATACCTATGGAGAGGGTGCACATGTTGTCATGAACAGGGGTCTTTACACGCATAGCAGATGACCAGAAGACTGCTGCAAGAAGATCGAAAGGGGTGGCATCCGGGCACTCTGTTTGGACATCTGAGAGGCTCTGTTTGATCATCTTCTCTGAGAAACGGAAGCTCACAGTGGACATTTTTACAGGAGATGGGTCTTCAACCTTTGATTTGGTTGCATAGTACCTTGCAGATGTAGTGTTTGTGTTGGGACTAGCTCGGCTAACTAGCCCAGGAGGGTGGAAGAACGGTGGATGTGCAATGGATACACCTCGGTCTATCTCTGTCCATGACTTGAAGAATGTAGTGCAGCAGGTGGGATCTGCATACATATGTGGGCAACTTAGCCCAATTGCCAAGCCTTCACCTTCAAAGTCATTCATCTGCAAAGAACAACAAAGATTTGTTTTTTCATTCAAATCACAAAACCTTCTGCTATAAATACCACCTTACAGAAACAGAGTATAGTTTGTATGATGTCATTCTGCTATAAGATCTACATGATTCAAAAGTGAATTTTGACATCCATGGATATGGAGTCAGAATGATATTTCAAATTTGTAGCTTTTGAGCTACCACCTGTTTGTTGTTTTGACTGAATGTTTGTGGGACAGGATTTACCTGAATGCAGAAAGGAGACCAGGTGCTGGTATCTTCCTCCGGCATGTCCTCCCAAACCGTTAGATTTCTTTCGGCGGACCCATCAGCAGATCTAAACCATTCGTCGAGGGTACTGTGGACCCTGGCAACCAAAACCCTCACCCCTGCGTCATTGCAATTGACTTCCCAGTTGCCATCCTCTGTTCTCCTCTGTAACCGGCCGGTCACGGGTGGGTACATAGTGAGGAGATGAGACAGAGATTCTCTCACGCGGCCAAGGTCGTCGGACTGGGGACGATCATACTTGTAGTAGAAGACGATGTGGAGGGTGTAAAGGCCCATGGCATGATCCAATATGGACAAGGGATACTTCTTCCCTGGCTCTACTGGTTTGTCTGATACAACGGTTAATTTTGAATGTACGTTCACCAAGCTTTCTGTTTTTGACATTTTCTTCCTGATCCTGCCGGAAAGAGTTCAAATGATCAAGAAAAATAGAAATTGATAGCTACCTCGCAAAGACTAGGAATGAGATTGTGAGGGTGAAGATCGATTTGATGCAGAGAAGAAATACAGTTCGAGTAACAGAGAGAGAGAGAGAGAGAGAGAGAGAGAGAGAGAAGCTAATGAATGCTGCATGGAATGGAATGGAAGGTAGGTAAAGCGAGTGTTTGAACCATTTGGGAAGCAATCAATTAAAGTAGGGAGAGTAGGATTAGTTGAGGTGCATTTATAAAGGGCACTTAAGGCCTTGAACGGTAATCTCATGTGCCGCCCCAAACTTAAAATTAATGCAACTTTACAATGATGCGGTTCACCTCAATCCCACATTCTAGTACACTTATGATTTTGTGGCGTAATTGCAGACACTATTGAGAATAATTTTACATTGGAAATCTTGGGACCTTAAACCTAACTTTATATGTTTATTGATTTTTCAATCCGGTTCTTTAAGTTTTTGGGTTGAATATTTCAAACTAGTACCGGAGCTATTAAGATCATCAAGAATGTTAAAAATAATCTTATTGGATTGAAGACTTCTCAAATATCAAAAATGATGGAAGTTTTGCAAATTGCAAGCTATTAACGTACCAAACTTTGGAGTGGAACCTTCGGTACCGAAAGCTAAAGTAGTTACGTAACAATCAGCAACTCATCACATGCGATAATAGCTGAAGCTGTTACATAAAGCTTCGATTCTCACATGCGATAATAAAATGTTCCTATGTTATCGCCTGAATACTCTAGCTGATCACCTCTCTTTTACTGTTTGTAATTAAGTGAAACTCTAAGAATTTGCATATAAACGATATTGTATATGTGTCAAATGAGTTTATTGTATATGTGTCATATGAGTTTATGAAAATTACAATTATATTGGTTCTAACATGGTATCAGAGCTTTATTGAGCAACCTCTTTTTTCTTTTCTTTTCTTTGAACTACCCTCTGCCCTCCCCAACCTTCATCATTTTATCTCTATCAAGCTCACCAAGGATAAATATCCTTTATGGCGCTCATAGTCTCTTCCTGTTTTTCGAACCTATGATCTTGAGGGGTTAATCAATGGCACTATCACTACTCCACCGAAACTTCTCAAAATATCTGCAACCTCTGTTGACTCCAGCTCTTTCACCCTGGTCTCAACCTCCACGGCATCCACAACCCCATTACCGAACCCTACTTATACTACATGGTACAAACAAGACCAGCTACTTCTCAGCTGGCTCATTTCCTCCCTCTCTAAGCCTATACTAGTTCATGTTGTTGGCCTTACTTCGTCCCAACAAGTTTGGAATGCTCTTGCATCAATATTTGCCTCCCACTCCAAGGCATGCGTCGTTCATACTTGGCTCCAACTCACTGCTATTCGTAAAGGCGGCCTCTCCATCTCTGAAATCCTGCAGAAAATTAAAGCTTGCATAAACTCTCTTGTCTCAGTCGGTCAGTTGATTCAGGATGTTGAGTTACTTGGCTATGTCTTCAACGACTTTGGATCCGAGTGTGGCCCTTTCACCACTACCATCCCAACTTGGTCTGATATCATCACCATGGATGAGCTCCATGGTCATCTATTGCAACACGAGTCGTAGCTGGAATAGTTTGCCTCTATCATGGCTCCTTAGTTTCCTTTGGCCAATTTTGCTGCTTATGGGACTTGTGGCCGTGGCTCCCAACGCCTTCCCCCGCCTAATGGTCTCCTTCCTCTCTCAAATCAGTGCCTGGGTTGCGGCCGTGGCTCTTTCAGAGGTCATGGCGTGGCTCTTTCAGAGGTCATGGCACACACTCTGGCCACTCCTCCACTAACACTCAAAATCGGCCAATCTGTCAAATATGTAATCGCCTTGGCCACACGAAATCTTGGTGTTACTCATGATATGATGGAGAGCCCTCCAGCCCAATGGCCTACAATACCTCCACACTCCTCCTGCTTATCTGGGTATGTCTTGGTACCTGGATTCTGGTGCTATTGACCATCTGACCGCTGATCTCAACAATCTTCAGCTACACTCAGACTACACCGATATTGATCGTGTCAACATTGGTGATGGTATTGGTCTGCCTATTCACAATATAGGTTCGTTATCTCTCTCGTTTTGGCATCATCAATTATTTTTCAAAGATATTTTTCATGTTCCTACTATCTCGAAGAATCTTCTCTCTGTTAGCAAATTTTCAAGAGATAATAATGTCTATTTTGAATTTCATCCCACTAGGTTTTGTATAAAGGATCTAGTCACAGGGCAGATTCTTCTCCACAGGCAGGCTAATAATGGACTCTATGAGTTCCATCTCAATAAATTTCCGCAGTTAAAGAAGGGTACTTTACATGTTGCTTGTGCTTTTCCTGATTGCTGGCATCGTCGTCTTAGCCATCCTTCCGTTCATCTCACCCATCACATCATCACCCATTACAATTTTTCACTCATTGGACGAGCCATTCAACTAGTTTGTGGCCCCTGTCAGCAAGGAAAGAGCCATCAGTTCCATCTCCTTCTACACAAACCGTCACTACTTCTCCCTTGGAATTAATTCATTCAGACTGATGGGGACTAGCCCTTATTTTATCTTCTTGTGGACATCGTTTATTACGTGCCTTTTATTGATGATTTCAAGAAGTTTACATGGATTTTCTTACTACCATCAAAGGATGTTGCTTTTCAAACCTTTATTAATTTTAAAGTACATGTTGAACGATTGTTGGATCAAAAAATAAAGGCTCTGCAATTAGACTGGGGAGGTGGGTTTCGATCCATCTCCAAGGAATTAACCAGGTATGGTATTGTGCATCGGATTTCATGTCCATATGTGCATGAACAAAATGGATCGACTGAATGGAAACATTGCCATGTTGTTACCACGGGCCTTTCCATCATAGATCATGCTTCTCTGCCAATGTGCTATTGAAGCACTATTTTGGAAGCATCCTGTTACTTGATAAATTGGATCTCTTCTACTACACTTGGTTTAACCACACTCTTTAGAATATTATTTGACCGACCCCCTGACTACTTCACATTAAGAACATTGGGCTGTGCATGCTATCCATACCTCTGCCCCTAAACCTCCTCCAAACTGGAATACCATTTTACCCAATGTGTCTTAATTGGGTATAACTCCTCCCATAGGGTTACAAGTGCCTCAACTGTAAGACTGGTTGGATCTTCATTGCAAGGGATGTGATACTTGATGAGGATTTATTTTCCTTCAGCAAATTCTTATCTGAGTCATCGCTACCCATACAACCCACAATGATCCCACTTGGCCCACTATCCAACATCTCGCCAGCTCCTCACTCCCAACCACTACAGCCACCCGACCCTCCCCATCCACTAAGTCCAACACCAAACCCCAACACAGCTCGTACCCCTCCCATGAACCCCCATGTCACTTGTGCACAACATGGCATCACCAGACCTAAAACCTGAACTGATGGCACCATTTCTTGGCCGCTTGCACACAGTAGTCCTCATGCACTTCTTGCACAATAAGGGCCTACTGACCCACTTGCTATATTGATGCAGTTAAAAGCCCTGAGTGGAGGGTTGCAATGAATGCCGAATTTCATGCGCTGTTATCCAATGGCACGTGGTCTCTCGTTCCTCCTTCTAACTCAAACAATTTGGTCGACTGCAAATAGGTTTTTTTGACTCAAAAGGTAGGTTGATGGGTTCATCGAACGTTACAAGGCCCGTCTGGTGGCTATGGGTTTTCACCAACAATCTGGTATTGATTGCGGCGACACCTTTTGTCCTGTTGTCAAACCAACTAACGACTGTCAAGACTATTCTCACATTAGCCACCACTTATAGCTGGCCGATCCGATAAATTGATATTCAAAATGCTTTTCTGCGTGGTTTCCTTGATGAGATGTCTACATGGTACAACCTCCTAGTTTTACGCATTCAGAGTATCCACAACACGTCTCTAAACTTCATCGTGTTCTTTATGGTCTCAAGCAGGCTCTACTGCACTGGTACTCTCGGCTAAGCAATCGGCTACTTGCTCCGGAGTTCATTCAATCTAAGGCTGACACATTCCTATTTGTACACAATTACAATGGTAACATCATTCTCATGCTTATATATGTCGATGACATCCTTATTGTTTCCAACAGAATGACACTCATCAACATCATCCTCACATCATTGCAAAATGATTTTCTTGTGAAAGATTTTGGTATTTTTAAGTGTTTCTTAGGACTTGAAGCTATTTATATTCCCTCAGGCATGGTTTTCTCTCAGAAGAAATACATACTGGATCTCCTACAACGTACTAAGATGTTGGATGCAAAGCCTATCGCAATGCCTATGGCCACCACCCTACCTCTGTCTAAGACACTTGATGATCCACTCTAAAATGTTACTGAATACCATAATATTGTGGGGGCTCTACAGTTACAAGGCCTAGTATCTCTTTTATAGTCAACAAGGTGTGTCAATTTCTCCAATAGCCCTACTACTACTCACTGGTCTGGTGTTAAAAGAATTCTGCTCCACCTCAAAGGCACCATTCAACTTGGCTTACAGTACTAGCGTTCACCCTTTGCGACACTTTCTGGTTTCTCGAATGCCGACTAGGCTGGATGCCCTAATGATTGTCGCTCCACTGGGGGTTATTCTATGTTCCTTAGTACCAATCTCATCTCTTGGAGCTCTAGAAAACAACCAACAGTGGCTCATTGAAGCATTGAGGCTGAATACAAAGCTCTCTCCAATGCAGCCACTAATGTATCTTGGATCCGATATCTACTTCATGATATTGGTTACTGCATGTCGACACCTTCTTTTCTCTGGTGTGATAACATCGGTGCGACCTGCCTCTCTTCCAACCCCGTGTTTTATGCTCCCACCAAACACATTGAGATTGTTTTTTGCTACGTTCGTGACCTCGTTCAGCGTCGGCTCCTGCAAGTTTGGTACATTTCCACTCATGATCAACTCGCTGACTCTCTCACCAAACCGCTCTACACGGCTTGATTCCGTTGGTTACATGACAAATACAATATGCTTCCCTTGCCATTGGATTTGTGGGGGGATGTTAACATACCAGACTCTGGAGTGGAACCTTCAATACCAGAAGCTGACATAGTTACGTAACAACTCATCCACTCATCACATGCGATAACAGTTGAAGCTGTTACATAAAGTTTCTCGCATGCGATAACAGTTGAATCTGTTACATAAACCACATCACATGAGATAATAAACTATACTTATGTTATTGCCTGAATACTCTAGTTGATCACCTCTCTTTCACTTTTTGTAACCTAGTGAAACTCTAAGAGTTTGTACTGTACTATAATACTATGATCACAGATCATATAAACTAGGGTAATTTACACCAGAGGTATCCGACGTTCTGAGAAATCATACCAGAGGTGCCTCACGTTTCAAAAATCATACTAGAGGTACCTCTTCTCATATTTTCAGCATTAATCCTATTTAACATTGGCATCCTCTAAGTTAACCATTAGATCTACCTCAAATTTTTAGGGTCTGATTGTTTCTTGTGGAACTACCCTTATTTGGTGCCTGATCGTTGGTACACCTGTTGAAAAAAAATAGTAAGTTGGGGTGCAAAGTTTTCACCTGAGTTGTGTACCATAGTCGAGGTTTGTGACTTGGTGATGAGCAACGACCGGTAAAAAATGGTCATAGGAGAGGACAGGGGTAGGAGAGGGGGTGGGCAATTGAGACAACGATGAGCACATAGGAATCCGAGTGGTGAGTCGTTGCGGCAACATGATGGTGAGAGAGTGAACCAAAGGGGACCAAGAATGTTATTGCTAAACAGGGATAAATTTGAAAGTACAAAAATAAAAGGTGCCCCAAGTGTAATAATTTTGAAACGTTAAGTACCTCTAGTATAATTTCTCAAAACGTCACATACCTTTGGTATGATTTTTGAAACGTGAGGTACCTCTGGTATAATTTTTCAAAACGTCAGGTACCTCTGATGTAATTTACCCTATAAACTATAGTGTACATGTGTCAAGTGGGTTAATGAAAATTACAAGTCATATTGGTTTTAACATAACTGATGGTTTAAAAAGGGTATGAACTATTATATGGTTCCAACTTGTAAACAATAATCCCATTTAAGTCTATTGTGAGTCGCACAGAGACTTTGATGAGGAAGAGTATTAAAAATGTTTTTTCATTAAATATGGGTATAAATTTATGCTTCACAATAGATGAAAGTTTAATTTTCTTTGTTTTTAAGGTTGTCACTCATAATTTTTTTTAAGATAACATGTGATTGTACAGTTTTTTTTCCTCAATAAATTTTGATTACCCACCAAAAAGAAAAAAAAAAAAATCCCTTTTAAGTAGATTAATAACTCGATATGTTGGTAGGGAAATCCAGCCGGTCTCCATTAAAGTTTTGATGATCATGCTGGTTTAGAAATCATTTCTTTGCTACTCCAAGATTCCACGCGACACAATTAGGAATCCATAGATTTCACAGTGGTGTTGGGTTTGGTGTCTTGTATTCTGTGGGATCCATGCAATTATAAGGGTAGTACTTGTATTAGGGTATGAATCTATTACATGTACGAGGGTAAACTTATAATTTTGGGGGATTAGGGTTTCAAGGTTTGCCTATATATAGTCTCTGTATAGAAAAACCTAGGTAAAATTGTAAGGGCTGTCAGAGGATTCTCCTCTGACAGTGGAGAGCTGGAAGGCTAGAAGGCTGACAGATGAGATAAGCCTGTCAAGTAGAGAATTTTGTAGACTGTTCTTGAAATTGAAGAAAGTTACTCTTTTCTCTGGTGGACGTAGGCATCCCACAATGGATGCTGAACCATGTTAAATATTTGTGTTTTCTTCTTGTTTGCGTCTCCAATCCTAACAAGTGGTATCAGAGCTATGGTTTGACAGATCGATCAGTGATCTGCGAGAAGGAGGGAGGAACGTGGAAGAAATGAAGAAGAAGAAGAAGAAGAAAAAGAAAAAAAAAAGAAAAGAGAAAACTAGGTTTAGGTTTTTGTTACCGCAGGGATGAGTCATAGGGTTTCTGATATGACTGAGTGGAGGTCTGGCCTGACTAAGCAGGAGGTGGTGCCGATGAGTCAGATGGTGACTTTTGCGGCAGGTGAGCTGCCGCGAAGTGATGGCGGTAGGGTTCTGGCTGTGGTCCAGGATCGTGGCCTGGATCAGGGTATTGGAGGTGGATTTGTGATTATGTTTTTTGCTCGATGCAAAAACCATGTGAACTCGATGAATAGAGCATCAGACCTGTTATCGCATGTGAGTGCGATCTGTGCTCCAACGATGGTGAACCAGGTTTCTTGAGGTACAAGGGATATGCGGCAGCCATCGTTAGAAACCTCGACGGCGTAGGTGACGATGGTTGGTGAGGCCTGTGTGCCGACAATAGGGTTGGTGTCACACCCCAATTCTGGACTGACCAGTGGTGTGATGAACCGTCATGAGAACCAACGGTTCAAACTAGGATCTCGTATAGGCTATGCCAACTATGTTAAACCAAAACACATTCCACAATAATAATCAAAGTAAATAAATAAATAGAAAAAGTCTTATTAATAATGAACTGAGAGTTTACAGTGATAATTAAATATTTAACAAGTTACTTCAAGTAACAAAAACATAATTAATATTGATTACAAGTATCACAATACGAAAGTTAACCACTGAGCATAAATATAGTTGAAACACTAGCTTGACGAGCCATATTCGTCCTCCACAGCTTGCACATCCATAGCCGTTGCATGTCCACACATTGACATATTCATATAATCTTCAACCATAACACCTGCAACATCAGAAACTAAAAATAATTGCGTGCGCGAGGGTCAGCTCTCAAACTTGAGCTCAGTGAGAAAACAAAACAATGCAACAAACATATGCATGTATTCAATTCATATCTTTAGTCTGGTTTATAAGTTTGTAATGTGCTATAGAAAAGTTTAGTGGCCCCCGCACCTCTATACACGAGTGTGTGAATCCGCCCAATGGATCAAACACCATTGTCGTCCCACATGCACTTACCATGGAATAGAGATAGAGTTAAAGTGTCCGGATCAAACACCGCCAACACTTCTCTTGATGCCCTATCCATACCAATACATAAGCCCCTACTGGCGAGGGCTTGCAAACTGGGCTCGCAACTAACCAATCATAATGCCAAACAGTGTATCCAAGCCCTCACCCCAACATCCTTCAATAAGTTCATAAAAATAGAGCTAAGGCCCCCGATAGAGTCGAAGACTACACGGTCCGAGACCACCTCCCCTGATGCCCTACGACGTAATAGTTCTACTAAGGTAATGGCGATACGACAATGTTAGTGGGCAAGACTTGAGTAGAGATATAGTTAGAGTCTGGTGACAAGGTCAAAGACCACCATGCCACGTCCTCCCCCTGATGCTCCACTCGCATCCAACACACCAACCACACAAATACATTTACACGCTTATTCCTAGCATCATCATCATCATCATGTTATAAATAAACAGAATTAAATATACATGAACAGTAATAGCAGGAATATTGGATGACATGTGAGATGCACATTACAAGCATACAAGCATAGAATCAATCATGACATTGGATTCAATAAAAGAAACAGTTTGTTATTATCTAATTAGTTTAGGTCTTGTCCCCTCACCTTTGATCGATGTTTGTTCCTCTCCTTGTTCTTCTCCCAAGCTTTGGAAGTCACTTTGAGTCTATTAGAAACCTAAACAATTAATGTATGTAAGTTAAGGTTTAAGTTTACCAAGTCACAGTAGTCAAAAACCTTGTTTGGTCTTAAAATATGCTTACTGTTTTCCTACGATTGATGTTATGGTCGATCCTATGGTCGCAATATATGCCACCGTAAGACATACGATCGATACCCTATGGTTGCATTACATGCGATCGTACATGCAATCGTATGTTTCCTGAATTCTTCTCGAATGATTGTGGTCGACTCTTTTCTCATCCTATGGTCGACCATAGCTACGACCATACGTAGTCAAGTTAATTTTTACTTCTCATATGAATTTCTCCTCATGGATCATCAATGGGATTCATCCTAAAATCATTTTATGGTCTTTGATCACAGTTTATCCTTATTAATTATCCCTAACCTATTATCTCATGGTTTTGCTTAGAAATTCCATAACCGAAATCGTTACATTAGATTCAACACATCAACTTGATGGAACGGAACCTATCATATCTGATCTATCCTATAGAGTCAAGTCCATACCTTAAGATTGTTGTAGAGAGATAGAATTCTTCTCTGCAAAACCTTCCTCTTAGCCTTCTTCTCCAAATCTCCTTCTCCTTCTCTTTCTCTCTTAGGTTTAGAATTTCAATATGGGTTCTATAAGAGAGGCTAAGGAACGTCCCTTATATAGAGAAAAAACCTCCATATAGAGTCTCCACTTTAATCAGGAAAGAGTCCTCCTCAAATTAGGAAAGTTTTCTAAACACGGAGTCGGTTCTAGGTTCGTACGGTCGATCATACGGTCGCATAAATCGTCGACCATACCACCAAAACATGTGACCATAGATTATGCGGTCTCACTACGGTCGACCATAGGTGCGATCGTAGCCCTCAAATCTGCCACCATAGGCCCAAAATTTACTGATTTTTAATTTTTGACTGGTTGCTTCCACACAAACTTAAACAATCAATCATACCAACTAAATTGGACTTATTGCTTACCTCATCTTGTGGTTTCTTCATACAATTGGTTTACTTGAGTCAATTATGATGGGAAGACTGGTCACGACACGAGAACGTAAGGTTAAACAGGATTCGTGGCGTGCGAGTCTTACAGTTGGTCTTGGCTGTAGCCAGTCAACCTTCTTGTACAATGGTGGTTCAAATGGAGTCAATGGTGAGTCTGGTTCCAATGGTGAGTCTAGTTCCACCAGAGGGAGGCACTAAACATTTAGAGCATGGGAGCAAGTTGACTCTGGGCAGGGTTCAGATGGTATTGCATGTGGCGGGCATAACAGTGGGCAGTAAAGCTTCCCACAAATCTGATAGAATAGATTTGATGATATTGGATTTAGGCACATTGTCGGATCTGTTTCTCTCGACCAATGGGACAGGGTTGGTGGTAGCAACGGATCAGGGTGTTGATCTGGCAGCTGGTGGTCATGCTATGACGGCGATAGGGTCGAGGTGGTATGCAGTTTACCCAAGAAGATGAAGACTTGTAGAGGATATACATGGTCGTCCACAACGGATGTTGGTTTTCTGAGATTAAAGAAAAAAAAGAAAAAAAAAGAAAAAAAGTGTAATCAGTACACTTTTGGTGTGGTTTTTTATTTTTTGTTTTCACTGTTTCTTTGGGAGAAAGAAAAAAAAAAAGGTGGTTTTTTTTTTAGGTTGGAATTTATGGAAAAAAAGAAAAAAGGTGAGGGGAATCTCAGGTTGGGAAGATGATTCTTCTTGTCATCGCATGTGTAGGGATCATGGAGTCGAGACTTGCAGAGTTTGATTCAGGTGCGACAACGATGGTTCCTAGTGGCTTGGTGGATCTGGTCGGATTGGGGAGGTTTTCCCTAAGATTTGACGGTGGGATTAAATCCTGGCTGGGTGCGCATAATGGTCAGTTTATACCGCACTATGGGGTAAAGGAGTACTGACTGGCTGGGACAAGGAGTCGGATCTCTAGGTTTGCATTGGAGGTGCAGAGGTGAGAGGCTTAGGTTTCAGGTGCAATTGGAGTTGTAGAGGGTTGGGATGAGGAGTCAGTTCTCAAGATCTGTATTGAAGGTGCGGTGGTGAGAGGCTCCGGTTCCAGGTGCAACTGGAGTTGTAGGAAGACTGTGTGTGATGGTGATCTTTTCAGTGATGCTGCAGCAGTGGGAGAGATGAAGTCACTTCACATCGTACGGTGATGAGCTGTACGAGACACCCCAGGGGTGTGGGCTATGTTTGATTGGGTGTAGCGGTTTAGCGGAGACAGGTTTACAAAATCAACATCAACGGGTTCTTCTTCAATGTGGTTTGCAGAATCCAAGCCATGTAGAGATTTGTTGGGTTTGATGTCTTGTATTCTGTGGGGTCCATGCAGTTATAAGGGTAGTACTTATATTAAAGTATGAGCCTATTACATGTACGAGGGGTAAACTTGTAATTGTGGGGATTAAAGTTTCTAGGTTTGCCTATATATAGTATCTGTATAGAAAAAGTATCTGTATAGAAAAACCTAAGTAAGGTTGTAATGTCAGAGGATTCTCCTCTGACAGTGGAGAGTTGGAAGGCTGGAAGGCTGGAAGGCTGACAGATGAGATAAACCTGTCAAGTAGGGAATTTTGTAGATTGTTCTTGAAATTGAAGAAAGTTATTTTTTTCTCTGGTAGACGTAGGCATCCCACGATAGGGTGTTGAACCAGGTTAAATCTTTGTGTTTTCTTTTTATTTGCGTCTCCAATCCTAACAAGTGGAACTACCTAATTGTTCTAATCCATGAAACCTAGATTCAAGTGAAGCATAGCAAAATGGCCTTGTAGCTTGAGTTTGAAGTCATTCTTCGATGACCGCAACTGTATGTATTATCTCCAGTTCTATCTCCCTAACAGAAATATATTATTAAAACAGATTTAATTAACATAACTACCTTCACCTACCAACATAAAGGAGGAAGGAGGAAGGAGGAAGGAATCAAAGAGGTTACGGATGGCAATATTTTCCTCCGATACGGAAGCCTTTCAGACCGAATGATATGATGAGTGTGGGGTTCTCAGCTGCGTTCTTGGCTGTGAGGGGGCCAATAGATCTGCCAGTGGGGGAGAGGGAGGAAAGACTGAGAAGGATGTGTGAGTTGTGGCGGTGCCAATGGATCTGTCAGTGGGGGAAAGGGAGGAAAGAGTGAGAAGGATGTGAGTTGTGGGGCTGCCAATTAATGGAACTGTCATTGGGGGGAAAGGGAGTAAAGATTGAGAAGGATGTTCATCCATTCATCACCTAGATCTTATAATTACTATCCCTTCATGATTTTAGTAATCGATATTGAATCAGTCAAATTGACGCTATAAAATCAGACGACATGGTATCCGAAACCAATACCCACACCTTGAACCTTGAACCTTGAACCTTGTACTGGTTAGATAAACGTCTACAGTCGTTCATATCCACATTGCCCCACCATGTATGAGACTTATTAATGTCTGCAAATTTATCTATGATCGAAAGGAGATTAGGAGAATGCATGGCAACCAAAAATCTTGGAAATCACCCCATGTATAAACTTGCTATCTCTTCATTGATTATGTGTCCCTACCTCCGCTGAAAATCTACTCCCCCATGATTCTGCAGGAACCATTCCCGAGTTTACATTGAACCCATTGGCTCCTCCATCTCAAATCCAACCTCCTGTACCTTTCTTTTCACCTTTAAACAAAGTCACTATCCAGTGACCCCAGTCCAGCTTGAAAGAAAGAACAACCACAACAAAAACATCTGCTTTTCCACCTGAGACCTCATTTTAGATCTATCAATCCTGAAAACCTAATTCTGGTGGGAACTTATGGTCTCTCTCATTCTGGGCAGGTCCAGCAGCATCGACCCATACCCATGAAAATTAAGGGTGTCAATTTGAGGACTGAACTGGTGGTCCGGACCTAGCCAGTCTGAATTACTTGAAACTGATTTGAATTCGAAATGTTACCCAACATGTTTTGGGTTAAGATACGGCATATCCTACCAGTTCTAATTTGGTGCGAACTAGCCCAAAACTGGCCCCAAAAAAGAGACCAATGAACCCAAACCCAATAATGGCCTCAAACCAAATCGATTTAGACCGAATATTAAATCTTAGCTTCATTACTTCAGCCTTCTAGATGCATGACCTTAATAGATTTCCAATCAAGCTTTCTACCCAAACCAGCTCGATAATAACTCGATAAATTAAGTGCAATAACAACCCGAAACTAGACTAGCCCGTTAATTAATGTGTATAGTGCAAGTCACCCAACCCAAACCTCTTAATGGATAGGGTTAATTACACAGACACCCCCTCTACTGTAGTGAAACTACATAGAACTATCCTGCTTTTACAAAAGCTATACAGAATACCCTTCAAACAATCCTATCATACAATCTCACCCACACCGTTACTTTTAACTTAACGGCAGAGGGTCAAATTTTTTTTAAGACAAAAATATCCTTACTAAGTGCATTTTTTAAAATGAAAAAGAAAATAAAAAAAATCACAAAAAAAATATAAAAATGAAATTGAAAAGTTTTGAAGGTAAAAAAATCTTTTTAGCATCTAAAAAAATAAACTCTTTTAAAAAAAATTTGTGTAAAAGACACTTAGTAAGGGTATTTTTGTCTAAAAAAAATTGATTTCCTGTCGTTAAGTTAAAAATAACGAGGTGGGTGAGATTGTATGATAGGATTGTTAGAAGAATATTCTGTATACTTTTTATAAAAGTAAAGTAATTTTATATAATTTTAAAAGGGGTGTTTGTGTAGTTAACCCTAATGGATATATTTTGGACGAAAAACATTTAAGGAAACCATATACAGATCCAAACAGGTGAAACAACCGTACTAACATCAAACCAAGACCACTTATATTTTTATTACTACAGTGGGGTTTCTTTTCAGTTTCAGGTTTTTGATGAGAGTCATGTTTAGGGCCCACCTAAAACCAATAAACTGTCCCACTCAAAACAGTAAATCCCCCTTTTTGGGGGAGATTTCACAGAGGAAAAAGAGTCAGAGAAGAACAATGGCGGATGCTCCACGCATATCTGAATCAGTTGTTCCATCCAACCTCTGGTTCTCACTTCACGGTTTAACCCCCCGGTCCGATCGATGGGTCCCTGTTAGTCTTTGACTTGGACTCACATCGCAATAATAGCAATTGCCTTCTTTCAATCTCTTTCCAAGCTTTTTAACCTTACCCGTTCATAACTGTGCTAACGTGCGCAGTCCTTTTTAGTAGTACTACGCCATCATCATAGCTTGGCCATGGTCCTACTACGCCATCATCGTCTCCGACTCTCCGCTGCAACCGCTCTCGCTCTCCTTTTCTTTGCCTTCGCCTTCTCCGTCACTGCTTTCTCTCCGATTCGTCAACTCGGTACGTTGCAAGAGAGGGAGGAGACGAGAAAGGGAAGTTGGTTGCAGGCGTGGGAGGGAGTTGGGACTCGGAGGAGACTTAGACTCACCGGGCCTGGATCGTCTCCACCGACTTGTCGGTCTAAGTGTGGGAGGTGTTCTCCTTGCAAGCCAGTGCATGTACCGATTCAGCCCGGTTGGAGTACAACCCTTGAGTACTACCCTGAAGCTTGGCGTTGCAAATGTGGCAATAAGTTTTTTATGCCTTAGGAGCAAAGCAAAGAGGGGGAAAACTGAAAAGAACAGCTCTGTACATCTTCTCTATCTTCTCTCTCTTATTTATATCTGTTAGACTGTTACTATGTATTTTCTTCGCTGTATTTATGTATTGTTTTCTTTCCTGGAACAGTGGAATGCAATTATTAACTGAGTCTACCATGATTCCTTTTCTTTCAGTCTCTCTCTCTCTCTCTCTGAAGTGGGGTCTTTTAGTTTTTGACTTCTTGTGTTAATGCAATTATTATGATGTAGTCTGTCGGCAAGAAAGGATACGGGCATGGGTGAGGTTATTAATGAAGTGGGTTTGTAAATCTTAGTTGTGTATATTGTTTTGTCTTGGTTTAGCTTGAGATTGTGAATGTAGGAGTTCAAACCCCCCAGGTTAAACTGCAAAGAACAGATTTTTTCTTACTAATGATTTCTTAAATTTAAGCTGTATAATTGGGTTGAGAATTTTTCTTAGAGAAAACAAGACGCAGAGACTATCTTCCTTTCTCTGTCTCTTTGGTTTTATTGATCTTGACTATTGGGTGTAGAGGAGAAAGGGAGATTGTTGCAGGTTTTGCAGACCGAATGGAGAAAGAGAGCCTGTTGGGTTGGGTGGTGTTCTCTCTCTCTTTATCTCTATCAGTATCTCTATCTCTGTCTCACAATAACTTGGATTGGATCATTGGAACCTTACAAGAGTTTTAGTTTGTTTTTTTTTGCCTTTTCGATGTTTCATTTCTCTTGGTGTATTCAATTTTTGTTTTAATAGTAATTTGTTTGTGTTGGGCTTTGTGGGCTTGGAGGGTTGCAGCAGGTTTGGTTTGTCTTTATTTTTGAGCTGTAACTTTTGCATTGTCTTATTTTCACACATATCCAGTTCTTTCAGATTCTCTTCTGATCTCCTGCCTCTGCCATTGTAGCTGGACAAAGCTCTTTCTCCATTGAGGATCCTGTTGGATGGAGCTGAATCTTTAAATAACTGGACTTGGGTCCCTTCTTGTGTTTCTTTTGGGTAAAGCAACAGCCTTCATGTGTTCCCATCATTTTTGTTGGTATTACTGTACGGTCCAACCCACCAAATTTTTTTTTCTCTCTATTTTTTAAATTGGGAAGAATCGATGGCTGGTGATGTGAGGTAAGGGTGTCAAAAATGGGCCTGACCCGATAGCACAGACCGAACGGCTCCATATAACTCAAACCCAACCCGGACTGAACCTCAATGGACAGGTTTTGGTCTCGGCTTGTAAAGCCCAACACGCTTCAGCCCAAACCGAAACCAGACCGGATCAGCTTGTTAAGAAACCCGAACTAGCCCGAACCAATAATATCTAACCCGAACACAGGTAAAGTCCATCCGAGCCCAGTTTTTTAATTTTAATGGTTTTAAATTTTGATGGATTATATTACACTGTTATAGTTCATTTCTTGATCTGAAAGATTATATGAATCTATAGTTGAGAAGAGTATGTTAATTGTTACAATTTACTGAATTATGAGGTTTTTTCAATTTGATAGGTGGGTTCTTTGATTTATTGATAAAAAATCTTTTTTCTAATTTTTTTCTTAACATCCAAACATAGTCGAAAAAAAAAAAAAAGGATTATAGAGAAAGAGTAGAAATAATTTCATGAGTTTGGCCGTTCTAATGAATAGTTCCTCTTTCACCTAAAAAAAAAAAAATAACATCATCATAGTATTATGCTTGGATCTTGAGCTGGGATTAAAGGATCAGATAGGCCAGGGCTCAACAAGGTCATGATTCGGTCCTGTTAAGGTACTTTTCAGGGCTTGATAGGTGGGATCTTTGATTTATTGAGCAAAGTGTTTTTTTTAATTTTTTTTCTTGACATCTAAACATTGTCAAAAAAAAAAAAAAAACCAAAAGATTATAGAAAAAGAAGAGAAATAATATCATGAGTTTGTTTGGTAGGTCTAATGAATAGTTCCTCTTTCACCTAAAAAAATTAACATCATCATAGTATTATGCTTGGATCTTGAGCCGGGATTAAAGGATCGGATAGGTTAGGGCTCGACAAGGTCATAATTCAGCCCCGCTAAAGTATATTTTGAGGATTTAGGGATCGATCCGAGACTGATCCAGATTGATCCAGGATTGACTATGGATCCCTTGCACGATTCCATGCACTTAAAAATGATGTTGAGAGATTGAGCTCTAGAAGCTAGCCTATGAGGATGACTAAACTAATAAGGGTACATAACTATTCCTTCATGGATGAGCCATTCCCCCAAGAAAACCAATCTTTGCTACGGGTAGTTGATTAGTCAAAAGACAGAACAAGTGAAGACGTACGAAACCAGACAAAAATTTCCCCCTGGCCCAAATGTATGTGCGTGTATAACTCTGGCCCTATGTTATTATGTAACTACAAGATGTTACTAGGTATGGTAGGTCATAGGCTAACTCTGTTCTGTGGCCTGGCCTGGCCTGGCATGCAACGGATGTTGAGTTTCATGGTTTTCAGTGTTTTCATTTGTATGTTTAGCTTTGCAGCTTTAAATGATAATGGATTAATGACTCATAGTTTTGGTTTTCAGTGCCGCGTAATTTAAGAACGATTAAAAAATAATAGGCCCACTGGAGCTCGATCGTATTGTATTTAGTTTACGATCCTGAATAAGCAGTAGAGGATTTGGCCTGCAAAAGGAAGGATGATCATAAAGAACATGATAGGACCTCTTTCCTTTCTTAGTGGAGTAGTGAAGGTTTAAAGGGTTTATTCTTTTAGGGTGGTAATGGGTATCTATTTATTGAAATACCCACCTTATTCTTGACTTTTCTTTTGTTCGTCTGATTTTGAGATGTAAACGGATCAGATACAGATGGATACGCATCTAGAGGGATCGGATCCAGATATTCTCTGCTCGGATTCAAATACCCCTAAATGAGTATAGATGCAAATCAAATTTGAATTTTCAATTATCCGTTTACATCTCTCTAAGAGTAATGGTGAAGGATCTAAACCCTTGTTACAACTGTGGAATTGTTGGAGAGTTGGCAGGGGTGACTCAATAGAAATTTGAAGTGATCAGTGGTAGCCAAAATGCCTCTAACATAGGGTTCTGGCCTCTGTACTTAGAAAACATTTCCCTTCTGGGTTGGAATCTACATTTGGTCGGAGGTTGATGAAACCTGAGTTGAATACAGCCCCTCTTTTGTAAGCTACTATCGTTACATTACACATATCAACAAATAATACAATCTGGTACGTAGGGGTGCAAGTGGGTCTGGTCCATGTTGTCTAGGTTACTTAGGTGTGGTAGGTTGGGGCTAGCTGAGTTTAACTGCAGCTTCATTTCCAGAGACCTGGTGTTTTCTGGGCTGCATCCCTTGGTTCTAGATCCGACACCAAGAGAAACATGAGCCCCAAGTGAGATGGAGATTGAAATTATGAGATTAAACAGAATTCAGGGGGTGTGGTTCATCAGCATTTACATGCATTCGCCACATGATTCCAGTGATTCCATCTCCGTTCATGAAGTGTGGGGCCTGGATCCTGAACTAAAATTTCCTGGAAGCAAATCTCATTTAGTTGGCAAAAGCTTTCAATTCTTGAGTTGATTGGGGCCTGTTAGGCTTTCCCTTCAAAAGGTTGATTCCGCATTAGTGAAAGACCCCTTGTTTGAAGATCCCCCAAGGTTCGAGTTAGTAATGGGTTATGGGTCGCCTCTTTCCTAGTGCATTTGCACACCCTTGGGTGTTTGCTTTTCCTCGATGTGGATTAATAAAGTTTTCCTCCTTTAGGGGTTTGTAAGAAAAAAAGAAAGAAAGAAAAGTTTTAGCTACCACCCAAAAAGAATTGACTAAATCACTTATCACCTAAGTTGTTTAAAAAAATCACCTACCATCCAAGTTAGATAAACGTTAGTCCATTTATTGACGGGAAGAAGCTGAAATTGTGTGTAAACGTTTATACCCTTATAATTTTAAACTTAAAATGTTAACCAACTTAAAAATTACTTATTTACCCTTTTAGTGTAAATAATACCATCTACTCATCAGATTCAATCTCACCGAAAAATCGAAACTTATCGTTCTCCTTCGTTCTAGTCTGCAACAATGAACTTTGGGAAAAGTTAGGGTTTTTCTCCCTCATCGTTCTCCCCTTCCTCTCTCCCTCATCGTTCTCCCCTTCCTCTCTTCCTCATTGTTATCCCCTCCATCTATCCCTCATCGTGACTTTGATTCCCTTTCCCCTCTCCTTCCTCTCTCCCTCACCGTGAATCTGTTTCCCTTTCCCCTCTCCTTCCTCTCTCTCATTCAGAGGAGAAACTTTAATTTGAACTCTATATAAGGTAGAGTTCCTTACCTGTTTCAAATGGTTTCATCGTCGTCTTCTACATGAGTTGAAGGAAGAAAAAGAATCACTACAAAAAACCATTCGAGAAGCAGAGTGAAGGAAGAAAAGGAATAGCGTCGATGATCGAAGGAATGGCTTCGTGTTTTACGGCTTCATCCTCGGTGAGTTACAGAAGCATCATCGGTGATCGGAATACCAGAGTGAAGTAGCAGATTGGCCGTTTGAATTTAGGGTTCACTACAAGAAAATATGTCTTTAGCGGCGTTCTTAAACGCCGGCGTAGCTATGCTAAACGCTGGCAAATTGATACATCAGCGTTTCCTCAAACGCCGCATATAAGCCGCTAAAGGCAACGTCGCTAAAGAACCACGGCGTTCCTAGCAAACGCCTGTGTAAATACTATGCGCCTGCGTTTCTAAAGAAACGCCAGTATATTGATTTCATTATCGGCGTTTTTAACAAACGCCGGAAGATTTCGTGGAACTTTCACACGGGCCGGCGTTTGATGAGAAACGCCGTTTATATACTCATGGTCATACGGCGGCGCTAACTAGAAAACGCCGCCATAAAATATGTTTTTTTTTTTTAAATATAAAATCCATTTCTTTATTGTCACAGCTGTAACCTGTGAAAACAAAATTAAAATGGACAATATAAATTTAAATTTACTACATTTAATATCAAGAAAAATTTAAAACACTTATAAAAGTATATCAAGAAATTGATGACAAAAAACATCAAGCATTAAGTACCAAATCATTCAAGAATACAAATAAAATATGTTTCTTTTTCATATTGTCTCACCGCAGTTTGTTTAACTCCTATTTTTCAATTATCTATCTTTTTAAAATGATAACCTCTTCACAACAATGCTTCCCTTCCCTTCTTGACCCAGTCTAGCTTCCAAATGCTAGCGTTAGTGTTCCACCAAGTTTTCTGGAAAACAACTACAAAATGATTAGTAGTGGTGATAGAAAACCTTCAGTGATCAAGCCTTAAGTGGTGATCACTTTGTAAAAACTAAGTCATGATTTCTACAATTAGAAAACATGTATAATTGTGGAAGCACAAGTGGTTTGTGCAAGCATTACACTGATCAAAGTCATAAAAATAAAAGAAAGTGTCATGGGTCTTTTGGCCCTCCCATTGGTCATCCTAGGATAACTCAGTCTATTAATGCCCTTTCAACTGCAGTGAAACATCTTGTTAGTATCGTGGTTCTTTTCACCCTCCCATTGGTCATCCTATGAGAAAAACTTTGTGATAATCTGATATACTATGAAATCATTCATTTGATACACACACATGAATTGTAGGTCTTGTAAAGAAGCTTAGGATGGACAAGGCATGAAGGAGTTCTCATTTTGAACTTTCATGGCAAATGCATCTTAGAGAGTTATACCCGATTGCTCTCACAAACAAAAGTGCAAGTTACAAACCAAAAGAAATGTACAGAGAAGGCCCACCATTACCAGGCCTGATAAGGTACCATACCTCTAAAGGCAACTACACTACTGTATATTAATAGACATGCATGGCTTCACAAAAGTTGTCACAGAAAAACGAGAGAAACTATTCGGATGATGAACTATACTAGAATTATATCAGTTCTTATTTTGTTTAGGTAGAAGTTGATATCTCCCAATTGGGAGAATTTAAAAGGTTCATCGACTTCTGTGCTTCAATAGTGTTGAATGTCTCTGAACACTTCGTAAAACAGTAAGACCTCACTGCTGGATATTTGGAAACTCTCTTTGTGTATAGGGGAGGAAGCTATTTTCAAAAAAAGGTTTTCATAGATAGTCTGATGGTTTATAGCTATTTGACACAGAAACCCAACATGCAAATCAACTACCTTTTACAAAAACATTCATGGTTTATAACTATTCATTCTCATACACAGCAATGTATAATATACTAGAAGCAATTATAAGGGATAATAAACACTTGAAAGTTTTCAACTTATGAAATAATTCCACCCTTACAGAATCAAACACCTACCATAACTTATATTGCACAAAGACACGTCAATGCATAAAAAATAAAAAAAAAACCCTTACCATAACTTCCATTGAATCTTGATCTATATAGCTTTCCATTTTTTCTTTTATGGGTTTTTTCAAAAAGTTACACCCTTGAAGGTTGTCTACCATCAGGCATCTCAAGTCTCTGAAAAAAATAGTCCAATGGTAAGGTAAACCAATTTATTTTACAACTAGAAATGAATTGTTAGTAAAAAAAACTTACCATCAAATGACTAGTTTGTGGAAAGCTAGTTCGGCCAGTTGTGTGGGGCAATTTTTGCTTTTTTCTACATTCTTTATTCTTTTCTGACTTTGCCTATCATAAATCAAACACACCATTAGAAATTGAGATGCTTGTTAGGTGAGAGGAAACATATCAAGATTGCCACTATCATTGAAATAACAATGTATTTTTTATTTAAAAAAAAAAATATTACCACAAATTCAGGAGAGCTCCATCTATCAATGAGATGCTTCCATTGGTCTTCTGGAATTTCAACTGGGAACATTGGGCGAGGGACATTTCTTATATTTCGGAAACTCTCAATTTTTTTTTCCTAAGGGTCGCCTTGTAGTCACTCCACATATTGCCCAAGTTACTTAAAATATATCTCTTGCCATCGCCATCAAATTTGAAATATTTCTATTACAATTCACATATTTTAGTTAGTAAGAGATAACATTTAAAAACAAAAAATCAAATAAGGGGATTCAAATACATGACCCTAATAGTTAATGGTTGCCTCTTTGGAAACATGGACAGGATGGCATTAAAGGTGCATTTAGACAAATTGATGGTAAATTTCATATATCCATTGTGGACTTCTTGCATTTAGAGTTGGAAGGCGAGTCTGCTACCATTATGTGACTGGCTACTTCCATTAGCAACGTCTATTGAAGGTTTATTCATCATGCAAGGAAATCCAGGGTTTAGGCTGCCGGTAAAATTATCTCATTCCCATGGAGGACAAGATCCATCTACTAGCTTGGAGACTAATAAGCCAAGATTGGTACTCTAGTAGTGCCAATCTCAACTGCTTAAGATGGTGGATTTTGTTCAGCTCAAGGGCTAGCTGTATATATTTACTTCCCATCAATAAAGCCCACTATTCATCCAAATATATTATGGGTGGGAGAGTCCATGCATGAAAAAGAAAGTGGCAATGTTTGTACTATCATGAAAACAAGATGATTCCTTGAGAGAGTCAGTTAATTAATTCACACTGATTCACAGACAACAAAGATGATGAGGAATCCATTACCAAAGCATAGGATTACACAGGCCTCAAACCATTACAGGATCACACAGGACTCAATTAAGAGAGACCTTTACGCTTCATTTGACACAAAGATGATGAGGAATCCATTACCAAAGCATAGGATTACACAGGCCTCAAACCATTACAGGATCACACAGGACTCAATTAAGAGAGACCTTTACGCTTCATTTGACACAACTAGATCAAGCTTGGTAGGAGCAACAGAAATGTCATCGACTAATGCTTTTGAGGTCTGCAGTATCACACTCCAAGTAAGTTTGTATGGAAGCAACAAAAATCCCACCAACATATAATCATTAGGCCCGTTGGACCACTTCCATTCTTGCACAGAGCGCTTGAAAGCAGGCCAATAATGCAGATGATCATTCAGAAAGTCCATGCGACCATAGTCAGTAGCCACCATATGGTCCCGCGTGGGTTTGCAGTCCTTGAAGAACTCCTCAATATTCACGAGCACCCCTACATTTTCAGTTTCTATTTCTCATACAAGAAAGTCAACAATTTGAACGTATAAAAAATCTGAATATTCTCATATATTTATGGATATAAATAGATGGTCGAAAATCTGAATATTATAATATGTATCTGTTTATTTCTATCTCTGGTCAGGGGTATTTGGACTCCAATTTGGATAATCCGAAACATAATCAAATCGATCTGAATAGATATCCGACTAATAATAAAAATTAAATACCTAATGATCTTGAGAGTCCTTGAAGATTTGATGTGATCCAGAGGATGAGGAAAAGAAAATCATGCACCTAGGACAATTGACTTGAGAGACATGGATTAATAACAAATAATATCCAATAGGGGAGAAAGGTCCGGGTTCCATGAGTCAAAGTGTAAAAGGATAGTCGAAAATCTGAATTTGATTCACATATATAACTGTTTAGTGGTAACTGAATCGGGCTGGGGTTATTTGGATCCGATCACATCCGAATCTAATCCGTTTACATCTCTGATTCATGTCACAGTAATCATCAATACTAGAAGGACAAAGGGAAAATCACAAATATGATTAACATGCTGTATGATTAAGATCTCCATGTCTTTTGATTGCCATAATATGTTTGATGAATTTAGTTACTTAACCATGAATCTGATAAAATCGGGAGAAAAATTTTCCTTCCGGCAAATCAGGTAACTGATGACAGTGGTTTGCCGGGCAGTTTTTGCTCCTTGTCCCCATAAGTAGGAAAATAATGCATTAAGGTTTTAGGTGGTTCATGATCATTGATCTTTTCCATCAACACTGAGAGAAAAATCTCTTCCATCAATTCTAGCAATCTTAGTATGTATTCGATCAGAAGCTCAATGTTTACACATGATGAAAAAAATCTCATATATGCCAAGATAGATTTTTATAACAAATGATCCACCATGTAAAAATCTAATTCCCAATACCAAATATACGGAATGAGAATACCCTATCAGATCCGATACAGTAGTTTATGAATTATTGGCTGCGAGAGCAGCCCTTGGGTGAAAATAATTGCCATTATTTCCAGAATTACAGAAGCATGTTTTGGTTAACAGATTAGAATTCCAAAACAAAAAGCATAGGTGCCATTATTTTCAAACAAACATGCTACAGCTAATCAGAATTTAAAAGTTTCAGACTATTACGGTATTACAGAAAGACCGTTATGCTTCATTTAACACAACTGGATCAAGGTTCGTTGGAGCAATGGAAGGGTCATCAACTATAGCTTTGAGATCTGCAGTGTCACTCTCTAAATAAGCTTTTATGGTAGCAAGAACAATCCCACCAATACATCTTCTCATTAAGTACATCTTCTCATTAGGTCTCTAGACTGGCTTCCATTCTTACAGCTAATGCTTGAAAACCAATCAATAATGCCTGAAGGATCATCATTCAGTATGTCTATGTGACCATAATCAGTAGCCACTATATGACCCCGAGTGGGCTTGCATTCCTTAAAGAATTCCTCATGATTCACTCCCTTGGGGGCACAAGCACAGACCACAGGATTCGCCTTTTCCTCTCCAAGCCCTGTTCCTACCACCATCACAGGCATCCCAAGGTTGAAAGATTCTTCTTGTTAGGCAAGTATTTTTAGTGGCAGTTGACAAGCTTTACTTATGCCTGCAACAGGGTCTATGCCTATTAACACAGAAAAGCTAAGTGACGTCTTGGCGTAGGTGATAGGAAAGGGAGTGATAATCTCTTTCCACTCTTGAGTGAACCTGATAGGAAATAATCAAATAGAGAATAATATTCCAAGCACAATAAAATCCACACGCATAACACAAGAGAATAATATTCCAAGCACAATAAAATCCACACGCATAACACAAGAAATTTTACGTGGAAAACCTCCCCAATGTGAGGAGTAAAAACCACGGGATCGAAGTCCACTCAAATCTCTTCACTATCACCAAAATATGGGAATACAAGAGTCTTCTCTAGTTAGAACTAGAGGCTTACAATAACATCATTCCTCAAGAACACAATATTCTTGGCATATATCATCTAAAACATCTAGAACAACATGTTCTAGGAATACACCATCAACAACCCAAATATCAAGATGAAGATTGAAAGAGATCTCACCCGAATAGGTGAAAACGTTGATTATCGGACTAATCTAGAAGACTCCAATCGTCAATCGCACCGTTCAGAATGAAGAACTCTCAGTTACGAATCTGCTGTCCAAATTTCAGCTTAATCGGACCACGGATGACCTTCCGTTCCTCACCTTGATTGAAACCACGCAGCTTTCTTCTCTTCTCTGTTTTGGGCGGACAGCAACTCACTCTTGCTCTCTTTCTCTCCTTGTTTCATTCTTATAGGGTTAAAGAGATAAAACCCTAATTCAACTATAAATAGGAAAGTTAATTAAAACCCCCTTACTCTTAATGGGCTTATAAGTAATGGGCCATCCTCTACATAAGAGGGAAACCCAACCCAACAAATCTCCCCCTCACGACTATGTGGAGGAATCCATCATACCAGCGATCAAACGACAAACCTCAAGCTTCTCTCTTGGTAAAGCCTTTGTCAACATATCTGATCCATTATGGTCGGTATGAATTTTCTCAATCTCTAGCAACTTAGAATTCAAAACATCTCTAATCCAATGATATCTCACATCAATATGTTGGGTTGTGTCTTGTATTCTGTGGAGTCCACACAATTAATATAGTTGTACTTGTATTAGAATTTGGTCTATTACATGTATAGGATAAACTTATAATTGTAGTGGGATTAGGATTTCTAGGTTTCCTATATATGTTGTCTCTGTGGGAAAAACCATAGAAGAAAAAAGGGTGATGAGTGAGGTCGACAGAGGAGAACACTCTGTCAGGTGGAGAGTTGTAGAGGTTTCTTGGCAATAAAGAATTTTCTCTCTTGGTAAAGCCTTTGTCAACATATCTGATCCATTATGGTCGGTATGAATTTTCTCAATCTCTAGCAACTTAGAATTCAAAACATCTCTAATCCAATGATATCTCACATCAATATGTTGGGTTGTGTCTTGTATTCTGTGGAGTCCACACAATTAATAGAGTTGTACTTGTATTAGAATTTGGTCTATTACATGTATAGGATAAACTTATAATTGTAGTGGGATTAGGATTTCTAGGTTTCCTATATATGTTGTCTCTGTGGGAAAACCCTAGAAGAAAAAGTCAGGTGACGTAGTGAGGCCGATGTGAGAGGAGAACACTCCGTCGGTGGAGAGTTGTAGAGGTTTCTTGGCAATAAAGAATTCTCTTTTTTCTCCGTGGACGTAGGCATCCCACAATGGGGTGTTGAACCACGTTAATCTTCGTGTTTTTTCTTTCTGTTTGCGTCTCCGATCCTAACAGTAGGAACCCAATGCTAGAGCGAAGGCAGCTTTGCCTCCTCTGCTATGACCTGCAAGGGCAAGTTTGGAGAGGTCTGCTTCAACATTTTCAGGGAGCACCGATGGCAGGCCTTCGGAAAAACCGTCCGGTGACCGCAACTTGCAAAATGTATCTCATCGTACCCCGAAGTAGTCACACAGAAAGGGTTGTATAGCTTGAAATTAAACCAATTTAATAAAGAAACCGGATGAAACTAAAGAAAACAAGAGAAAAGTTCTACAGAAACGTAACAAAAACCCGTAACATAGAGTAATCAGGAGTCTTTCCAAAAAGTATGTGAAGAGGTATGTCCATATTCAAAACAGAAGACGGAAGTCTATTAATCAAAAACTACCAATGAAAGGCTTCCAACCAATAACGTGTGGGAAGTGCAGCCGAAACAAGCATAGCTAACCCAAGTTCTACGATATGCCGATGCTTACGTTTGGCAATATTCGTTTTGTTCCGGGGCATATGGACAGAAACATTTAGAACAATACCACTAATCGCGGATAAATGTGAATCAAATTGATCACTCAAAAACTTTCCTCCACCATCAAATTGTGGAGTCTCAATAGACCTACTAAACTGTCTTTCTACTTGGTGTTGAAATGTAAGAAATACTTGAAAGAATTCTGATTTCTGTTTTAAGCCATTTATCCACGTAAATCGAGAAATTGTTGAACTTTGTGTTGTCATTGTTGACAATTTGACAGATGTGGTAGAGTTGATGAGCATTCAGTCAGAGAAATAAGGAGAGAGAGTGTCAGTGCAGGAGAGAGAATGTCAATGTTGTGGCCAAGATGGAGCAACCTCGTGTGTGTGTTCTACAGTGTTCTACATCCCTATAGTGTGTTTCAGATGGCTTGGAGTGAGTTGAATGGTATTCTACATTGAATTTGATGAGAGAGATTGTCTGTGGGCTCCACTGGTGATGTGGTAGTCCCACTGGTGATGTGAGAGAAATACTAGTGTTGTGGGCATCATCTGAAGAATGAACGGCATCTTTTGGAGGCTTAAATGAAGAGAGAGGATGAGGAGAGAGAAACTGGAGAGAAAAAGGAGAGAAAAAGAGTGGGTGGGACCCACTGTGCCATGGTGGCATGCCACCATGGCAGGCAGCCTGGCCGAGGACCGCGGCACCTCAGCGGCAGCTAGCCACATGGCCAGCTGCATGGCACGCATGGCACAGCCATAGGCCGACACCAGCAGCAGTGCCATGGACCAAGCACAACAGCAGGCCCACAAGGCAGCAAGGTCCGCAGGCCCACTGCCGCACATGGCATGGTCGCGCATGGCATGGCTGCCCCTTGCAATGTTGCTTGCCAACCGTTTCACAAAAAGTCTTGAGAGAGAGTAATTTCTTTTTACAGAGAAGTTCTCTCGGGAAGAATGACCATGTACAGAGTTTGTTTGATAACAAATTGGTTACAAAGGTCATTAAAAGGTTTGTTCAGGGGTGTTTTGGGTATCTAAGAAGGTCAAGATGCAAGATAAGCGGCCAAGATGAAGACACGAAGCTCAGATCCCAATCTGATGGTCCAGATAAATGCGAGCTAGGGTGTAATGCGGTCTTTGCATCGAGATGCCATCGCGAGTTCTCTCATTGGATGAGCGCATTTTTTTATCATGTTCTGCGTCATATAATTACGACGCCTTGATTCTATGGTGTGCGCATACAGTGTAACGACAGTTAGATTCAGATCTAGTAGCCGCAATCTTCTTCGATGATCGATGGCGTGATTGATGCAGATCCCAAGGCAGAGACAAGATCCAGCCTTTTTGCAGTCAATCCAATGTCTGCCGCAGATTCCACAACGGACCAATCGTAAAGCGACAGCGTGAGCTGTCATGTCTGTGCGATGGCCCTTCAGTGTATCGTGGACGCATGGGAATAGTAAAAAAGATTCTATTTTCATATGTTTTATTGGCAGAACTTCAAACCGCTATAACTTTGTCGTCCGAGCTCCAAATCCGACGGTTCAACTTGCACTTTCTATATTTTTGGTTTCTTTATCTATTGAGCGGTGTTGGGAGTCGTGAAAATACTGAGAAAAATCAAAAAGAGCATTTTGAAGGGGGATAGAGGGTTTTTTTTCTAGGGTTTCGTGCCCTGTGGGATGATCAATTAACAATTACCTCTTCTCTGTGCATCAATAGCGTGTTAAATCCCCGTGAAAGGTTGGTAGAATTCTTATTTTTTCATTCATGGTGATTATGGGTTGTATGTAAGAGATTGGAAGCTTGTGAGCAACGTGTGCTTTGTGAATCAAGTTCTGCTATTATTGAAGACTGTTGAAGGTTCCTGAGAGCAGTGTGAAGCTCTAAATATATTGTTGGCCATTTGAAAACAATTGATTATGAAATTTTCTCATTCTCTATCTTTTTATTGTTTTCTATGCATTTTATGCTAGCATAGGTGAAAGAAAAAAATTGAATTCTATCTAGTCCGTGGGTTTCATTGTAGGGCAATTCTATAAGCCCAAAAATATTCTTTTTGTATTGTGTTCAGTGGGTGTTGGACACTGGCTATCATAGCCTGAATCTTGACATTGTTTACCCTCTTAGTTTTATACTGGGAAAACCTAGGGTTAGTATCCTTGTCTGTAAGAGACTAAAAACTGAGTATTGAGTAAATACAGACCCGTTGGGCATTACTCCGTGGATTAGCTATCACACATTATGGTGGTGAACCACGTAATATCTTTGTATTCCTTATTTTGTTTTCTGGTATATTTTGGAGTCTGTGGAATGGCTTGCAGGGTAGGTGTGCAAATCTGGTAGACCTGGCCACTAAGTGGTAGCGAGGTAGACTTGCATGTGCTTGTGTGTGTGTGAAAAATTAGATCTCCATTAGCTTTGGACAGCAGTGAAATTATTAAAGAAAATTTTCAAACACTGATTCACCCCGCTCTCAATGTCATATCAAGTTCATCAGAAAAATCGTCAACAAATTCAACATAGTATTTGTATTTCTGCACACTCAAAACAGGGTCTGGCTCCCACAAATCACAATGAATTCGGTCAAGAGGAGCAGAGCTATGATGAAAAGAGGACGTGAAAGGGAGTTTAGAGCTTTTACTATACTGACAGCTCTCGTACATAGAAAAGGTCTTTGGTCCAGTTATAGATATAGCCCCTATTTTAGAAAGATGATCAGTAATCGAATGTTGAGGATGTCCAAGTCTCATATGCCATACCTGTGCTGTAACTTTCCTATATCGAGATGAAAAACAGGCTTTAACTCCAACAATGGCTTCAAACCTGGGGAGCGATTAATTGATTTCCATGGGAAGCTATATGTTTGAGGAATTCAGAGTAGAAGTAATTGTAGAGAACGAAACCATGAAGAAAGAAGAGAACAGGGTAAGTGCCTTCTTTCATTGGTGTGAATATTAGCAATGATTTGGGAGGCGGAGAAGTGATGGATGTATGTTACACCAACAGAACCAACTGAATTACCAGAATCAAGAAGAGGAAGACGGAACCATAAGAAGTCAGTTAGATTGGGAGACTACATTTCATAGACGGTGAGACAAAGGAATATTCTGTAAAACCAAATGTAAACTGAATATAACAGAATGCAGTTAGGATAGTTGGGACAGTAGAGAAAATATATAAAGATACAGGAATGTATGATAGAAGTATGAAAAATAGAACTCAGTTTCTTCTTCTTTCTTGGAGGACTCTGCCCTCGAAGCAGACATTCTGCAACTCTCTGTTTCTCTTAGTAATTTCCCTTTCAATCTTCAGCACACTCTAACTTTCCTGTATCAATGTATCTCCACTATTTACTGTTATCTTCTTCACTCCATACTTTCCAGTTACGAAAACAGAAGTTGTGGTAGTTGCAGTGCTCAAAGCTGGCTTCACTTCCACTAGTGCCATCTCTGTCGTCTCTCTCCCTCCCTATCCCTGAATTATGGGCGACTGATGAAGTCAGCTGTATCTCTCTTTCTTCTGTACACTGTTCTTTTATACTACTACCTATATTGTAACAGTCTATAATCGGTTATATACAAATATCCTAACCGGTTCTATTAACTACAAGTTACATATGACAGAGGGTTGGGCCTTTTGTGTGTCAAGTTTCCAACTCAAAAGTTTGAACTAATAATTGGAAGGACTCTCCATATTTAGACTACAGGATTCCAATCTCAGTGGGATTATTCCTAATACTGTGGGGTTTCTTTTAAAAAGAATGCCATAAAGAGAATGAACTGAAAATGTTATTCAAGCATTGATTTGTTTACAGAGTGTTTAATTTCTTTTTTACAATCGGACTTCAATTAATCCTTAACTGGTTACAATCCAATAGTACAACTATGGGCTGGGCCTAGACTAAATACTACTATCCTTAACATCTTTATTCGTCTGTATCGGCTCCTACTTGCAGAACATTGAGACAAACAGTGGTTGCAGCTTTGAAAACTTTTTCCATGTGGGATTTTCTCGATGTGTAAGACAAATTACTCATGGAGTTTTGTCTGCAGTTGTATCACTTTCATGCCAGAAAATGGAAGAGGGTTCTTGCTACGTCTGGGATCTGTTTGGTTGGCATAGTATTTGGTATATATTCTTTTACTTAGATCATGGAATGTTTTAGATAAAATTGCCATTCTAAAGGTCACTCTTTAGCCCGTTTGCATTTTCTTTTTAAGATTGAATTCTTCATTCTAAGAATGCAATATTTTAGGTCAAGAACAAATTCTGAAATAAAAAAAAATATTAAAATTTATTGTATGAGATCATGTATGCTGTAGGTTCTCTTTGGTTTGTATTATATAATGTATTATGTAATACATTATGAAATTTGTGATTGTTTGACATAATTTATAATGTCTATTTATAATTAAAATAAATAGATATAATACATAATCTATAAATAGGTTATTAGTTGTTTATCATTATAACATATTTCTCATTATATAATGTATTATGTTAGTGGTACCAAACAGTCATTATTTATTACTCAGAATCTATTATCATAATTAATTTATCACAAATAGTTCATAATACATTATATAATACAAACCAAAGAGACGTGGCATATTTTAAAACGTACCTTTTTTATCCATTCACAGAATATATTCCAAAGCAAACACACCTTAGCTGGACAGGCAACCAAACTGATTTACATCGTCTACTCCCAGAATCACTGGGAGGACACGGTAATCCAGTCTCGATGGCCGACACGTGGTTCTCGGGTGAATCCGAGACCCACGTTCGAGCCAACACCCCTTATCTGCTTGGCTTGTCGGCTGGGTGTCGATTGGAACGTAAATCTCGAATTCATCGAAAATCACGTGTCAATCATTAGGATTAGATTACCGCTGTCCATCTAAAACCAGTGGAGGAGAAGATACGGATCCCAACCAGACCCTGCTGAAAATCTGCATCTCCATATTGTTTTGGCCTTTTTTTAGGTAGTTTATACTGCAATTTTTTTCTTTTTGGTTGAAAGGTTGCTGCATGTTGCTGTCGGACCAGCTGTGAACGTACGTAGCATTTTCAGATAGAAAACTACACCTTAGCAAACATGTGTTTTTTGAAGATTGAATTTTTTTTGGATTTTTTTTTTTTTTTTTTTTTTTTTTGAATGGTTGAAAGCTTGCTGCATTAATGATCCGATTACAATGCTGTTGCTTTCTAGACAAGCTGTGATGGTAGCATTTTCAGATAGAAAACTACAATTCAATTACACTAATCTCTATTATGCTTTAATTAAATGATATGAATCTTTTTTTTATCAATTTTAAAATTACATTTGGTTATTTTGAACTAACGGTATTAACATGAAACTGTAAAACATGTGTATCTTATCATCTCTTTTCAAAATTTTTGAGATAATGTGATTGTAGATCCTTGATAACCAGCAAGATAGACCAAGGTCCTAATACTAGAGAGAATTCTTCTCTCTCATCTAAAGACCCAACATGCCACTTGTTGTATCACTCAAATCAGAACATAAACATATGGTCCCAAGTGGGTTTGCTGTCCTTGAAGAACTCAATATTCAGCAGCATACTTCACTTTTCTATTTCTCATACAAGAAAGGCAACAATTTGAACGTATAAAAAATCCCTCTCATATGTATCCGTTTTGTAGTATCTATATCCGGCAAGGGGTATCTAGACTCAAATTCGGATAATCTGAAACATAATCAAATCAATCTGAATATATATCCAACTAAATTACATTAGAGGTATATAAAGTTTAGAGAAATCATACCAGAGATACTTCACGTTTCAAAATTCATACCAGATGATCTTGAGGATCCTTGAAGATTTAATGGGATTTAGACAATGAAGAAAAGAAAATTATACACCTAAGACAATTGACTTGAGAGACATGGATTAAGAACAAATCATATCCAGTAAGGGAGAAATGTCTGGATTTCATAAGTCAAAGTGTTAATAGATAGTCGAAAATCCGAATTTGATTTGCATATGTAAACATTTAGGGGTATTCGAATCCGGGCAAGAGGTATCTGGATCTGATCACATATGGATCCAATCTGCTTACATCTTCGATTCATGTCACAATAATCACCAATACTACGGATTAAGGGAAAATCACAAATATGATTAACATGCTGTGTGATTAAGATCTCCATATCATCGATTGCCATAATATATTGGGAAAATTTCTCCCACCTCTTCTACAGGAATCCTAAAAGGCTACCACTCCCAATTTGATTGAAAATGTCTCCCAAGTCCCACCTCCCCTATTTTTTAAAATAGTCTCCCTTATTCAATTTTGTGATGACATTCACCATCACTAATATTTTTTGGACTATTACACCATCAGATTGACTTAAAAAAGAATTTATCAAAATTTTTTAATTGAATTTAATTTAAAAAAAATATATTAAAAAATTAAAAAAAATGAGATTTTAATTTACTAAATAAATTTATAATCAAATTTATTTAACTAAAATCCCAAAAAACAAAACCTGAGATTTATCAAAACCCTCCTAACGAATTCTCTCTGTGTTTGGATTTTTACTGTTGTCTTTCTTATTAGTCAACCGCGGCCCTTCTTCAATTCACCAGAGACCGCCTCATCTTCAACTCGTCAAGACCGCCACTGCTCCTTATTCTTTAACTTGAGAAACCCTAAATCGTAAAGACCATTAATCACAGGTATCTTCTTTCTCTCCCTCTTTCTGTCTATCTCTGTCTCTTTCTCTATCCCTATTTCTTTCCCACCGCTGCTCCCTGTTTTTCAATTTTGTCTAGGGTTAAAAAAATTAGAGGGGGCCTAAGTTCAACTTGATCTCAAATTGGATGGAAACACATCGAATGAAAATACCTCATCAGATTCGTTTTGGTTACGGTTTTGGTTTGAGTCCACTTTGGCACCCCTGTGGGCGGTGGGCCAGGTCATTGTTGAGGTCTGACCCTAACGTCTTCAACCCATTCCGGGTTGCTGCTTGGGAGAAACCACGAAAGCAGCCTCCGTGGAGAGCACGGTTCAGATATAAAGGAATTTAAATTCATCCTGATCGTTAATTTTATTGGATAGCACTGTCATGACTTCTCACTGTCATGACTTCTGAGCAGCATCGATATATATACCCACCAAGATGGAAGAGGTAGGTTGTTGCGGAATGAAATACAAAATACACAGTACACAATTTTGGTTCATCTGAAATTTATGTGAGGATTTCTTTTATTGCTGATGGCGGCTTGTTCGGTTTCTTTCCCCAGCATTGATTTGAATACATGAATTCAGGCCCAGCTTGCAACTAGTTCAGGAAGATTAAGCTGGAAAGGCAGCATTGATCCCATGTCTTTTGACTGCAAACGGGAAATGATTTTGGGACCCACTAGACAAAGAGGGCAGTTGGGAGAACAAGGAGCATTGGCGGACTCCAGCAGTCTGCGACTGTTGACAAGTTGAAGATGAGGCGGTCTCCGGCGAATTGAAGAAGGGAGAGTTAAGGCACAGTAATAAGGAAGACCACAGTAAAAAATTGAAACACGGAGAGAGTACGTTGGGAGAGCTTTGATAAATCTGACTTTTTGTTTTTCAGGATTATAGTTAATTAAATTCGATTATAAATCTATTTAATAAATTAAAATCTCATTTAAAAATTTTTTAAAATATTTTTTTAAAATTAAATTTAATTAAACAATTTTGATAAAATCCTTTTTAAGTCAATGTGAGGGTATAATAGTCTAAAAAAGATTAATGATGGTGAATGTCATCATCAAATTGAATGAGGAAGATTATTTTCAAAAGCTAAGAAGGTGGGAGATATTTTCAGTAAGTCAGGAATGATAGCCTTTTAGGATTGTTGGAGGGGAGGTGGGAGAAATTTTCTCTAATATATTTGATGATTTAATTACTTAACCCTGAATATAGTTGATAAAATGGGAGAAATAAACTTTTTCTTACCGCCAAATCAGGTACCTGACACAGTGGTTTGCTGAGTAATGTTTTGCTCCTTGTCCTAATAAGTGGGAAAACATTAGATTAAGGTTTTAGGTGGTTCAAGATTATCCACCTTTTCCATCAACACTGAGAGAAAAATCTCTTTCATCAATTCTATCTATCTTAGTATGTATTCAGAAGCTCAATGTTTACACGTGATGACAAAAATCTTATGCCAATATAGATATTTATAACAAATGATCCACCATGTAAAAATCAAATTGCCAAGATTAGATATACAGAAAAGATTATGAGATTGAATATAAAAGAGCTTTGTGAGTTGAAAGAAAGACTTATCTTAGTTATTGAATCTTGTATCCCAAAAAAGAAAATAATCTATGTATATAATGTTAAGTTTTCATTTTTAAAGTTCGAAACTAGTAAATTGAGGGACTCTCACGTATACAAGACACCCAAGGTTTTAGTCTCTAAGTAATGTGGGATTATTCCCAACACTCTTATTCATGTGTTGCTCCTCTTATGGGTGGTAGGACACGTGGCATGTGGTCTCTCTTTTGGTTGTCCGCACAGAGTGAACCTCAAGCTTTGATACCTTGTTAAGTTTCTATTTTAAAAGTTCAAATTAGTAAATGAAGGGATTCTCATGTATATATTAGACACCCAAAATTCTAGTCTCTAAACAATAAGGGACTATTCCTAACATATATGTGTTTTTGTTAATACCCCATCAGATCAGATACAGTAGTTTATGTATTATTGGCTACGAGAGAAGCCCTTGGACGAGAATGATTAACATTATTTCCAGAAGTACAGAAGCATTTTTTGGTTAGCAGAATAGAATTCCAATACAAAAAGCATAGTTTCCATTATTTCCAAACTAACATGCTACAGCTAATCAGAATTCAAAAGTTCAGACGGTTACAATATTACGGAAGACTTTTACGCTTCCTTTAACATAACTGGATGAAGGTTCGTTGGAGCTATGGAAGGGTCATCGAGTATAGCTTTGAGATCTGCACTGTCATTCTCTAAATAAGCTTTTATGGTAGCAACAACAATCCCACCAGTACATCTTCTCATTAGGTCTCTAGACTGGCTTCCATTCTTACAGCTAATGCTTGAAAACCAACCAATAATGCCTGAGGGATCATCATTCAGCATGTCCATGTGACCATAATCAGTAGCCACTATATGGCCCCGAGTGGGTTTGCATTCCTTAAAGAATTCGTCATGATTCACTCCCTCAGGGGCACAAGTGCAGATCACAGGATTCGCCTTTTCATCTCCAAGCCCTGTTCCTACCACCATCACTGGGATCCCAAGGTTGAAAGATTCTTCTTGATATGTAAGGATTATTGGTGGCACTTGAAAAGCTTTACTTTTGCCTGCAACAGGGTCTATGCCTATTAACACAGAAAAGCTAAGTGATGTCTTGGCGTAGGAACCCAGTGCGAGAGCAAATGCTGCTTTGCCTCCTCTGCTATGACCTGCAAGGGCAAGCTTGGAGAGGTCTGCTTCAACATTTTCACGGAGCACCGATTGCAGACCTTGGGAAAACCAGTTTGTGACCGCAGCTGCAGAATCAATCTCCTCGTACCCCGTAGTAGTCATACGCAAAGGGTTGTACAGCTAGAAATTAAACCAAATTAACATCATCATTAAATACTAGATCTTCAGATTGTTAACACAAACATCAAGAAAAAAAACAAAACAAAATGATTCCAGCAAAGATATCAAGAGATTTACGTGATTCACACACTAATACGATGTGCTACATCTAAGAACGAAGATAAAGATTACTACGAAAATAAGGTAATACAACAGAGATATTTTAAGAACACCCAAACTAAAAGAAAAACCATATATATATATATATATATATATATATATATATATATATATATATATATATATATATATATATATATAAACAATAAAAAAAATGGGTAATTGAGGGCTGTGCATTGATTGATTACATATGAATAAAAGACAAACCTGGGGAGCAATAGCTATATATCCATGGGAAGCTATATGTTTGAGGAGTTCAGAGTAGAAGGAATTGTAGAGAGCGAAGCCATGAAGAAAGAGGAGAACAGGGTAAGTGCCTTCTTTCACTGGTGTGAATATTAGCAATGATTTGGGAGGCGGAGAAGTGATGGTTGTAGCACCACTATTTACTGTTTTCTTCTCCACTTCATACTTTCCAGTTACGAAAACAGAAGTTGTGGTAGTAGCAGTGCTCAAAGCTGGCTTCAAATCCACTAATGCCATCTCTGTAGTCTCTCTCCCTCTCTATCCCTGAATTATGGGCGACCGATGAAGTCTCAGCTCCTACTTATAAAACGTTGAGACAACCAATGGTTTGGTATGGTAGGCTGCTGCATTGAAAATTTTTTCCACGTGGTGATTTTCTTACCAGGAGTCAGTTTTGTTGACTACGATAAAGCCAGATAAGCGGCGGCTGTGCTTAGACCCAAATTACTGTAAGTCATGGATGTGTAAGACAAATTACTCATGGAGTTTTGTGTGCAGCCAAAAAACGAAGAGGGCGTTCTTGCTGTATTTGGGATCTGTTTGGTAGGCACAGTATTTGGTATATACTGTTTTTTAGATCATGGAATGTTTTAGATAAAATTGCCACTCTGAAGTTGTTATTGAATGTAATAAAACGTCAACTGCCTAACCACATTCAACTGTAAAACCACCACCAAACTAATGTGGTTGCAGTTGACATGTGATAACATTATCAACTGCAAAACCAACGTCAACTGTATAACCACCATCTGATTAATATGGTAACAGTTCCGACAGTTTCAGATTAGTTTTATAAACCACTTCTGTAACTCCTGAATACGGTTCTATAAATGTAATCAGTTGTACACATATCAATACTAATGACATATATTCGTTTCTTGAGTTTCTACAGGGTATCAAGAGCCTAAACCAGAGCTATCTCTTTTCTTTTCTTTTTCCTATCATGTCAACAGCAACAGAACCTTACTCCCTTCCCCCCATTCCAAGTCTGCATCACTTCATCTCGATCAAACTAACAAGGGATAATTACCCCTTATGGAAGTCTCAATTTCTACCAGTGCTTCGCACATATGATTTGGAGCGCTATATTTCTGATATATTTTCTACTCCCACTAAATATATCATGGTGGCGTCTTCATCCCCTATCTCTGGCTCCCCCACGATAACTGCTGAATCAACTCCAACAGTTAACCCAGAGTACACCACTTGGTACAAGCAAGACCAACTTCTACTGAGTTGGTTCCTTTCATCTCTGTCCGAGCCAATTCTTGCCCATGTTGTTGGTCTGACTACTTCTCGTCAAGTATGGATTGCTTTAGAACAGATGTTCTCTTCCCATTCACGTGCTCGTGTGATCCATAATCGTTTACAACTGTCTGGTTTGAAGAAAGGTCTCTATTTCTGACTATTTTCAGAAAATTAAATCATGTACGGATGCTCTTGCATCTGCTGGTCAACCTATCAATGATGACGAATTGTTAGGATATATTCTTGCTGGTCTGGGCTCGGTCTCGAGTATGGACCACTCATTACTTCTATTACCACCCATGCGGATTGGGTATCCATTGATGAATTGTATGGACATCTTCTACAAAATGAATCATGGCTTGAGCAGAGTCACTCTCCTGCCCCAACCACTTTTCCATCTACTAATGTGGTCTTTAACCCACAATTTGGTCGTAGCATGTCCAAGCCCAACCGTGGCAATTTCTCACCAAATGGGGGCCGATCTCGTGGGCGTGGAAGAGGCATTCCTCATTCTACTGATGAACAATTTAATAATGTTTCTCGACATCGTATTATTTGTCAAATTTGTCAAAAACCAGGTCACTCTGCATTCCGTTGCTACTCTTGCTATGCTACTCAAACCTCCGGACAATCTGTTGCATACACAGGGACAAACATTGCGCAAACCTATCCTGATATGGCGTGGTACCCGGTCTCTGGTGCCACCAATCATCTCACTGCTGATCTGAACAACTTGCAACTCAATACTGACTATCAAGGTCTTGACCGTCTTCATGTTGGCAATGGAACAAGTTTGGAAATTAAGCATATTGGGAATTCTATATTTTCTACTGATAGGAAAGGGAGTGATAATCTCTTTCCACTCTTGAGTGAACCTAATAGGAAATAATCAAATAGAGAATAATATTTCAAGCACAATAAAATCCACACGCATAACACAAAAAAATTTTACGTGGAAAACCTCCCCAATGTGAGGAGTAAAAATCACGGGACCGTAGTCCACTCAAATCTCTTCACTATCACCAAACTATGGGAATACAAGAGTCTTCTCTCTAGTTAGAACTAGAGGCATACAATAACATCATTCCTCAAGAACACAATATTCTTGGCATATATCATCAAAAACATCTAGAACAACATGTTCTAGGAATACACCATCAACAACCCAAATACCAAGATGAAGATTGAAAGAGATCTCACCCGAATAGGTGAAAACGTTGATTATCGGACTGATCTAGAAGACTTCAATCGTCAATCGCACCGTTCAGAATGAAGAACTCTCAGTTACGAATCTGCAGTCCAACTTTCAGCTCAATCGGACCACGGATGACCTTTCGATCCTCACATTGATTGAAACCACGCAACTTTCTTCTCTTCTCTGTTTTGGGCGGACAACAACTCACTCAACCTCTCTTTCTCTTCTTGTTTCATTCTAATAGGGTTAAAGAGATAAAACCCTAATTCAACTATAATTGGAAAAGTTACTTAAGTGCCCTTACTCCTTAAGGGCTTATAAGTAATGGGCCATCCTCTACATAAGAGGGAAACCCAACCCAACAAATCTCCCCCTCACGACTATGTGGAGGAATCCATCATACCAGCGATCAAACGACAAACCACAAGCTTCTCTCTTGGTAAAGCCTTTGTCAACATATCTAATCCATTATGGTCAGTATGAATTTTCTCAATCTCTAGCAACTTAGAATTCAAAACATCTCTAATCCAATGATATCTCACATCAATATGTTTTGATCTAGAGTGAAAAGTAGAATTCTTACCAAGGTGAATAGCAATCTGACTATCACAGAACAACACATATTTTTCTTGCTTGAAGCCAAGCTCCTGCACAAATTTTTTCATCCAGAGAAACTCTTTGCAAGCTTCCGTTGCTGCAATGTACTCTGCCTCGATAGTAGAAAGAGCAACACATTTCTGTAATCTTGATTGCCAAGCTACAGCTCCTCCTGAGAAAGTTATCAAATAACCCGAAGTAGACTTACGAGTATCAACATCTCCAGCCATATCTGAATCTGTGTAGCCAACAAATAAAGGTTTCTTACTTCCAAAATATAATTTCAAATTAGACGTTCCCCGAAGATACCTCATAATCCACTTAACTGCATTCCAATGCTCTCTTCCTGGATTTGAGAGAAAATGACTAACGATGCTAACTGCATGTGCTATGTTTGGCCTTGTGCAAACCATTGCGTACATCAGACTTCCCACTGCTGAAGCATATGAAACTCTTTCCATGTTTTCTTTCTCTTCATCAGTAGACGGGCTCTGCTTGGTACTTAATCTAAAGTGAGTAGCAAGAGGAGAGCTAACCACTTTAGCTTTGTCCATCTTAAATCTTTGAAGTACTTTTTCTATGTACTTCTCTTGAGACAACCATAATTTCTTGGCATTCCTGTCTCGAATGATTTTAATGCCAAGAATTTGTTTTGCTTTTCCCAAGTCTTTCATAGCAAAAGACTTGCTCAATTGTTTCTTTAACTTGTCAATCCTTGAAGCATTCTTGCCAACAATTAACATGTCATCTACATAAAGCAAAAGGATAACAAAATCATCATCAGAGAATTTTTGGACAAAAACACAATGGTCAGAAGTAGTTTTTCTATAGCCTTGCTCCCCCATAATTGAGTCAAACTTCTTATACCATTGTCTCGGTGCTTGTTTCAAGCCATAAAGATTTTTCTTCAGTCTGCATGCATGCTCCTCTTTTTCCTTTACCTCAAAACCCTCTGGCTGTTCCATGTAGATCTCTTCCTCCAATTCACCATGAAGGAAAGCTGTTTTCATATCCATTTGCTCGACTTCTAAGTCAAGACTAGCTGCTAAAACCACCCGAATGGATGACATCTTTACAACTGGAGCGAAAATCTCATCAAAGTCAATACCTTTCCTTTGATGGAATCCCTTGACCACCAATCTAGCTTTGTACCTTGGATGTGAAGTGTGTTCTTCATGCTTCACTCTATACACCCACTTGTTTTTCAAAGCTCTCTTGCCCTTAGGCAACTTCACTAAGTCAAAAGTGTGATTCTCATGCAATGATTTCATCTCATCTTGCATTGCTTCAACCCACTTGTCCTTGTGTTCATCTTCCATGGCTTCTTCAAAGCACTCGGGTTCTCCCCATCGCTTAATAATACGTATTCATTCGTAGAATACCGTGTGGAAGGTCTGTTTATCTCCGGTAGACCTTCCGATTGGAACATGTGGTGGAAATTCTGTACCGGGCACTGCTCATAAGAATCATGCTCCGTCTCAACTTTGTGTGGGAATATCGAATCACCTGTATCATGCTGATCGTCCTGATCCACATCTCCAACTTGTTCAGGAATTGATTTTGAAGGGACTAGATCTAAGTCAATCAAATCATCACTTTGTTGAGACACTGTCTTCTCTGCCTTATCAATATCATGTATGGTCTGATCTTCCATAAACACAACATCTCGGCTTCTGATAATTTTCTTTACAGCCGGATCATAAAACCTGTAGCCAAACTCATCTTGACCATAACCCACAAATACACACTGTTGTGTCTTGACATCAAGTTTAGACCTCTCATCTTTGGGAATATGCACAAATGCCTTGCATCCAAAGACACGCAAATGATCATAGAAAATATCTTTACCTGTCCAAACTTTGTTAGGCACATCATATTGTAGTGGAACACATGGTGACATATTCAATAAGTGTACAACTGTACTCAAAGCCTCACCCCAAAAGTATCTTGGCAGCCCTGCATGTGAAAGTAAACATCTGACTCTCTACCAAGTGTCCCTGTTCATTCTCTCGCCTATACCATCCAACCGAGGAGTCTTTGGAGGTGTCTTTTGATGTCGAATACCATGTTCTTTGCAGTAGTCATCAAATGGTCCCGTATATTCTCCCCCCATTATCCCGTGCGAATGCATTTCAATTTCTTACCAGTCTGTCTCTCAACTGAAGCCTGAAATTGCTTAAATATATTTAGCACTTGATCTTTTGTCTTCAAGGTATAAACCCATAACTTCCTTGAGTGGTCATCAATGAATGTTACAAAGTAGAGAGAACCACCAAGTGTTCTCGTCTTCATAGGATCGCACACATCAGAATACACCAAATCAAGTACATTTGATTTTCTTGAAGAAGAGGGACTCTTGAAGGAGACTCTATTCTGCTTCCCTGCCAAGCAATGGACACACTTTTTCAAATGTGCATTATTCATTCCAGATAGGAGTTTATTCTTGGACAGCAACATCATTCCCTTCTCACTCGTGTGACCAAGTCTCTTATGCCACAACTCAGTTGTACCTTCATTGTCAACTGCATTTACAATGTCCTTAGAGAGCCTTGCTTGCAATAAGTACAATGTTGAGTATTTTTTACCTCTTGCTACAACCATAACACCTTTAGTGAGCTTCCATTGACCTTCACAGAAGGTATTACAAAAGCCTTCATCATCAAGTCTACCTGTAGAAATTAAATTCAAACGGATATCAGGAATATGTTTCACATCCTTAAGAATTAATTTTGTGCCAATATAGATTTCCAAACAAACATCTCCAATGCCAACAACTTTGGTCAAACCATCATAGCCTATTCTTACAACACCAAAGTCACCTGACGTGTAAGATGTAAAGTAGTCTCTTCGAGATGTAGCATGAACGGAAGCACCGCTGTCAATCACCCAACTTGTTTCATGGCTTGTAAGATTGACTACATCACTATCATAGACAGTAAGAAATTCCTCAGAAGTGGTGGCAACTCGCTCATCATCACTTTCATCATCTTTCTTCTTTTCTTTACCTTTTTTCTTTTTATTATCTCTTTTCAGTTTTCGACAATACTTCTTGGTGTGACCCTTTAGACCACAGTAATGACACTCAATATTTGCAAATTTATTAGATTTGCCTCTGCTTTTGTCTCTATTCTTCGGACCACGGCTCTTACTCCTCCCCCTGCTGAGTTTGATAATGACGTTCTAAACGCCTCCCATGAGTCCGGGAAAGTACCAAGAAGCCATAATCCCCGTATCTCTTCATCAAATTTAATACCCATCGAGGACAACTGATTGATGATTCCCTGAAATGAGTTCAAGTGATCTGTCATCGGAGTTCCATCTTGATACCTTAAGGCCATCATCTGTTTAATCAAAAATAATTTATTATTCCCTGTCTTCCTAGCATACAATTGCTCAAGCTTGGTCCAAAGAGTACGTGCATGTGTCTCTCCACTTATATGGTTCAACACATTATCATCCACCCACTGTCTAATGTACCCACACACTTGTCGATGAAAAATATTTCATTCATCATCGCCTTATTTTCAGGTTTCTCACTAGCAAACACGGGTAGATAATAATCATTTACATAAAGGAGATCTTCCATTTTTCCTTTCCAAACATGATAGTTTGAACCCTTCAGAGTAACCATTCTACTTGTATTAGTTTCCATTGTTCAACTCAAAAAAAACTTTAAATAACAACTCAGCTCTGATACCACTTGATAGGAAAGGGAGTGATAATCTCTTTCCACTCTTGAGTGAACCTAATAGAAAATAATCAAATAGAGAATAATATTCCAAGCACAATAAAATCCACACGCATAACACAAAAAATTTTACGTGGAAAACCTCCCCAATGTGAGGAGTAAAAATCACGGGACTGTAGTCCACTCAAATCTCTTCACTATCACCAAAATATGGGAATACAAGAGTCTTCTTTCTAGTTAGAACTAGAGGCATACAATAACATCATTCCTCAATAACACAATATTCTTGGCATATATCATCAAAAACATCTAGAACAACATGTTCTAGGAATACACCATCAACAACCCAAATACCAAGATGAAGATTGAAAGAGATCTCACCCGAATAGGTGAAAACGTTGATTATCGGACTGATCTAGAAGACTTCAATCGTCAATCGCACCGTTCAGAATGAAGAACTCTCAGTTACGAATCTGCAGTCCAACTTTCAGCTCAATTGGACCACGGATGACCTTCTGATCCTCACCTTGATTGAAACCACGCAACTTTCTTCTCTTCTCTGTTTTGGGCGGACAGCAACTCACTCAACCTCTCTTTCTCTCCATGTTTCATTCTAATAGGGTTAAAGAGATAAAACCCTAATTCAACTATAATTGGGAAAGTTACTTAAGTGCCCTTACTCCTTATGGGCTTATAAGTAATGGGCCATCCTCTACATAAGAGGGAAACCCAACCCAACATTTACTCCATCCCGAAGCTTTCAATTCAACAGTATTCTGCATGTCCCTACCATCACAAAGAATTTGCTATCTGTTAGTCAATTTACTAGAGATAATGCTGTGTTTTTTGAATTTCATCCAACATGGTTTTGTATAAAGGATCATCAAACAGGGGAGATACTGCTTCAAGGCAAGAGCAGTGATGATCTTTATCGTTTACCACTTCACACTCAAATACCATTAAATAAAGCAATTTTTATTGGTGAACGTGCTTCTATGGATTGCTGGCACCAAAGACTGGGTCATCCTTCAATTCGTGTAACTCGTCAAATTGTTACCAAGAGTGGTCTTCCAGTTGCACGTCCAATGATGCATCACATATGTGGCACTTGTCAACAAGGAAAGAGTCATTGATTTCCTTCCTTCTCTACTATGTCTACCTCGTCCGCACCATTAGAACTAATTCACTCAGATCTTTGGGGTCCAGCCCCAGTTGTTTCAACATGTGGTCATCGTTATTATGTTTCCTTCATTGATGACTTTAGTCGGTTTACATGAATATTTTTATTATCTACTAAAGATGCTGCTTTAAATGCTTTTATTGATTTTAAATCCCATGTTGAGAAACTTCTAGACAGGACAATTAAGGTTTTTCAATCAGACTGGGGTGGTGAGTATCGTTCCATTTTTACAGCGTTACAAAAATTTGGAATCACCCACAGGGTTTCTTGTCCCCATGTTCATGAACAAAATGGGACTACCGAAAGAAAGCACCGTCATATTGTTGAGACGGGTCACTCCATCATGGCCCAAAGTTCACTACCTAAGCATCATTGGGGATCAGTTTTTGAATCTGCTTGTTTTCTGTTATTGAATGTAATAAAACGTCAACTGCCAAACCACATTCAACTGTAAAACCACCACCAAACTAATGTAGTTGCAGTTGACATGTGATAACATTGTCAACTGTAAAACCACCATCCAATTAATATGGCAACAATTTCGACAGTTTCAGATTAGTTTTAGAAACCACTTCTGTAACTCCTGAATACAGTTCTATAAATGTAATCAGTTGTACACATATCAATGACATACATTCGTTTCTTGAGTTTCTACATGGTATCAAGAGCCTAAACCAGTGCTATCTCTTTTCTTCTTTTTTTTCCTATCATGTCAACAGCAGCAACAGAACCTTCCTCCCTTCCCCCCATTCCAAGTCTGCATCACTTCATCTCGATCAAACTAACAAGAGATAATTACCTGTTATGGAAGTCTCAATTTCTACTAGTGCTTCGCACATATAATTTGGAGCGCTACACTAAAGCCCATTTGCATTCTAAGATTGAATTTTTTATTCTAGGGATATTCTAAATCAAGAACATATTCTGAAAGGACTAAAAATATTTAATATATATTTTTGTTATGGGATTTTGAATGCTTTGGAAAACGTAACATATTTTAAAACGTATTTACGTATCCATTCACATATATTTCAAAGCAAACACAACCTTAAGTGGCCAGGCAACCAGACCCTGCTAAAACCCTACATCCCCGATATTGTTTTAGCCATTTTAGGTAGTTTATACTGAATTTTTTTTTTGTTTTTTGGTTGAAAGTAGCTTCATGTAATGATCCGGATTAGAACGCTGTTGCTTTCCAGACAAGCAGTGGACGTAGCGTTTTTGATAGAAAACCACAACTTAAAAAAAAAAAAAAAAAAAAAAGTGTTTTTAGTGATTGATATCTTGTTGCTTTCAAGTAAGAGTGTCAAAAATAGGCCCGGCCCGGTAGCACGGACCGAGCCGGCCCGATATAACCCGAACCCAGTCCGGACCGAACCTTAATGGACAGGTTTCAGTCTCGGCTTGTAAAGCCCGACACCATTTCACTCCAGATCGAAACCAGACCGGACCGGCCCGTTAAGAAACCCGAACTAACCCGAATCAATAATACCCAACCCGAACACTGATAAGGTCTATCTGGGCTCAGTTTCTTAATTTTAATGGTTTTAAATTTTGATGGATTATATTACACTATTATAGTTCTCTTCTTAATCTGAAGATTATGTCAATCTATAGTTGAAAAGAGTATATTAATTGTTATAATTTACTGAATTACATACATATAGAAGGAATGATGCTAATTTTATAGATAAAAATAATAAAAGAGGCTATATATCTTACATATAAAATAAACCCGATAAGTTTGATAAGTCCGATCCGGACCGAATCAGTTCGAAATCACCTCAATAAGCCCAGCCCGATAACAAACTCACACCGGACCAGCCCATTAGTTATTGTGTCCAGCGCAGCCCAACCCAACCCGAACTCTTAATGGACATGTTTTGGGTTGGGCTTATAAAACCCGACACCGATTCAGCCCGGATCGAAACCGGCCCGAACTGATCCGTTGACACCCTTACTTTCTAGACAAGATAGTATTTTCTGATAGAAAACTACAACTAAAATAGGCTAACCTCTCTTGTACTTTAGCACCAACATTTCTATCGATTTCAAAATTACACTTAGTTATTATCATATGACAATAAAATGTCTCATTTACCCTCTGTCAATCCATATAAAAATGAAGAGTAGAGTCCTTTGCAACCCCATCATTGGTTCCTGTGCAAACTCCGACGACATCACTTCTGGCAACAATATCTTAATTTAATTTTTCAACGGAGGTATCACTTCAACAATCCTAATTTTTGGCGACGGAAATTTTCCATCGCCAAAAATAAGTTTCCATCGCCATGGGTATAAATTCTTTTTTTTACATACGAAAAATATATTCCCGTGGCTAAAATATTAGAATTTGCCACAAAAATGAAAGTTCCGTTGGGTAAAAATGTTATATTTACCGATGGAAAATATATTACCGTCGGTAAAAATATGTATTTTTACCAATGGCCTTGTCTTTTCCGTCGAGTAAAATATTAGATTTTGGCCCATGGAAATACAATTTCTGTCGAGAAAAACTGTATCTTAACCAATGGAACTTAATTTCCGTGGGTAAAATTTGATATATTTACCGACATCAAAAATATTACCGTCGGTAAAAATAGTATTTTTTTTCTTATTTCCAGGTGAGACCCATACTAATCAGTATTAATGCACCTTTAAATTTCATGTACATGTACACACTTGAAAGAAATACAATTCAAAAAATAAAATTTTATGTGATATGTACAAAGATCAAGTTCAACTTACAAAAATACAAATTTAAAAGCTTGGGGGTGGGGGGTATGCATACCATAAAATTGCTAGTGGAAGTAGGGATATTGTTTGTAGCCTCTGTATAATTTGAGATGAGTACATCTCTTCTTCCAGTTGAAACACTCCAAGAGGGTCCTCCCTGTAAATGCGGGAAAAGAAAGAAACAAGTGGAATAGAGGTGAGATCTGAAATTCTTGTAAGAAACCAGTTCATCTTGTTATTAATTCCTTACTATTGTGACAACTGTATCTCTTGCAATCGAAGCAATAATAGCAGCAGAAGAAACAACACCAGGACACTGAGCCTCCAACAAGCTCTTTACTTTGACAATGAAGTTGAAGCCTCTGCGTGTTTGATCTGGAACTGCAGCCTTTTCAGCTTGATTACTTGATGTAGAGTTCAAGAGCACAGATGCAACACAACCCTGAAAAGGAAACAGGAGCTCTACTTCCAAATACTCAACATATAAGGGAACGCAAGGCAGGAGAAACAACAGAGGAAAAAAGACTTAGATATGAATAATAAAAATCAAAACTTAAAAAAACATATTATATCAAAACACAGCACTACAAGGTAGTCATGGAAATCCATTCTCAGCAAGGGCTGAAGCATCATAACCTTGAAAAGGAAACTAACAAGGTAAAAGAAACTCTTATTTCCAAATACTTGAGAGAACAGATTATATCAAAACAAAGCATTATAGAGGATACCTCAGAAAGCAGTCATGGAAATGCATTTTCAGCAAGGGCTGATGCACTAAAAAACCCTGAAAAGTAAATCGGAGCAAAGGTTTGTGATGTATCACCCTTTGCTGTGAAAGAATCTAAAAGGAAACAGGAGCCCTTACTTCCAAATACTCAATATACAGGGAATAGGATAACATAAACAGAGGAATAAAGACTTAGATATGAACATGGAAATCAGAACTTGAGAGAACATAATATATTAAAACACAGTCTACAGAAGATATTTATCCTCACAAAACAGTCATGGAAATAAATGCCTGTGTAAGAACAAGATTCACAAATCCTAGTGAATAACAAACAATTCCATCAAAAAAATTGAAAAATTCAACAAGGATATAGATTTTGGCCACATCAAACAAAAGAAACTGTTTCTTTCTTTATGAATGGAGGAGTCTGACAAAACTAACTAGCATATAGTCAATACCCTTTCTTATTTCTTCCTTGCTCATAGGCTGAAAGGCTATAAATGATATTATACAACGTAGGCATCTAAATCTTACAATTATTTCAAATATAGTGAAACTAAGAGGAATGTTTGTCTTAATTCGAATATATTCAATACCACTTCATTGAACCCATTAACAAAATCAATAGTTCCACCTCCACAAGTAGAAGGAGCAGAAGATCCCAACTTATACAAAACCTAGGTCATAAGAAAGATGTCAGGAGCACCTGGCCTGCCTAGAAACTTATGTGGGCTCAGAAAAATTGCATCATAGCCTTTCTAGCTCTCCTCATCTCATGTCAATCTCTACATATGGACCACTGTATACAAATCAAATAGATGTTATCATCATGATTAAGCATCATCTAATGTCTGTAAAGTTTCTATCTTAAAAACTTCAAAAATGGTAGGTGGAAAGCTAGATTTCCAAGTCCATATAGGCACTGGTATGAGACTAAACTCCTTACCTGACGTTGATTTATTAGCTTGGATAAAGACTAGCTTCTGATGAGTGGCCATGGGTCATCTCTTATGATATTTTCAGCTTAATATCTCTGCATTAGCTGTTGAACTAGCACATGATCTAGTTAGGCAAACACGTAGAAGTAAGAAATCATGTACCTTTGAAGATTGTCCTCCATGGTTAATGTAAGATTAGATCCTTTGCATATGCATGTTTCCATCTTCCATGATTTTTCTTCTTGCATTCTGTGTTAGGATACTTTCTAATCCATTTATTCTAATCCATTATCGATTTTCTCAGAAGAAAAAACAAAAAAAATGAAAGTTTACTCTGGAAGTACCATCTATGCCTTCTTTCCCACACCTTGCCGCCTTTTTTTTTTTGTCATGGATAACAACTTAAGAAGGTTCCCTGGCCTATGCATTTCTTATGAACCTTTGTTGCAGAATATACTATATCAATTTCTACAGGCACTCTTTAACCCACACCACCAACCCATTAAGGCATGAACAAAGGGTAGAAAGAGGACCAAGCAAAAAAGAAATTTTCTTTGCGTTGTATAATAAGGTTACAATGTGACACGGTTTCTGTAATATGTGTAACTCTATTGATCACAGCCACCATGCATGAGTTTTAGCTATTCCATCAACAGTAAATTAAATAGGGGCAAAATGGAAATACAAGGAAATCGTACAACACCCAGTATGAGAGAATAAATCTTCAAAAAAGTACTAAAAATGGATTTCAAGCACAAATTGTACAAGTGGGATACCTTGGGTCAGCTTTGGCAATCAATCAGAAAAATAATGCCAACCAACAGCAATCCCTGCCACTAGTAGCACTTTGAGTATGCACTTAAGAGTTAGCATGGATGATGACGGTGAGTGTGATTGTCATGCTTCTTCTGGCCTCCCTCTTAGCTTTCCAAACAACTTCAATAGGAGACGAGGAAGTGGACCTACTTTCCTGGAGGCTGTGAATAAAACAAAATAATTTTAGTAGCTTGCAAAATAGATACAGATACAAGCCAAGGAGGTTTAAGAGGACATAATAAAGGTGACCTTCAACAATCTCTAATGGTAAATATGTATAGCTACTAAGTGAGCATCATACCATGCCACCAATCAATGATCCTAACAAATACAAATCCAAGATTCAACATATGCAATCCAAAGCCATGAAGGTTTGAGCATTTATGAAATTTAATTTAAAAGGAAGAACCCATTAGATTTTTTATTTTTATTTTTTGACAAGAGGTTTCAGGCGTCAGTGTTAATTTCCCCTTCAGGGCGCTACTCAACCGATAGCTTTGGGGAATTAAGGAAAGAAAATAGATGATAGGAATGTGTAGCACCTGGTATAGATCATATGCTCTCTCTTTTGTTAGTGCTTTCCCCTTCCCATTCGTTCCAATCGATCCCACAAGAATGACGAAATCAATTCCCTTCGATTAATCCATGCTATTTAACTTATTCTGGCCCGACAGGTTATCTACCCGCCTCACTCGCCCTCCTAGCTACTTTCTTCTTCCCGTCGTATCTCCCAGCTTATTCCTTTCATTGCCCCATGTCCCTTCCTCTTTCCTTGAGCTCCCTTGCCCTCTGGAAGGTCAAGTCTTTTTTGAACTTCCGACCACCCAACTCGATAGCCTAGATGTTTCGGCCGCCGAGATCGTGCTCAAAACTCCAATGGTGTGCGAACCACTAGTTCGGCCTAATGGTAAACAGGCTCAGGGCGATGGGGCTAATAAGTCTCACCAGTCCGAAGCCAAAAAAACCGTCACTTTGGACATAAATAAGGCCGATTCGTAAACTTTGTTTTCTTCTCTTCCTTTCTTTTTTCAGTATGCCGCTCTGTGAATAGAGCGAATGAACAAAAGGTACAGTCGAACATGAAGATCCTTCACCCGTTATTTACAAAATGCCACCCCTTTCTCTATTTGTTCCTTTTCTTAGCCACTATCGTTTTGTTTTGTGAAGTAGAAAAAGTATGATTATTGCTCTTCTTTAGCGGTATTGGCATTCGGGTAGTGGTGGGTTCAGTCAGTGAAACTCGCATTTAGGCTCGCTTAGGTCTAGCTCCATGGCACCGAAAATATATCAGGGCTCAAGTGATTCACCGAAGCGACGAGACCTGGAAAGTTTTTCAGGACGTTCTGTCAATCGGGGAAGATTTTTGGTGACAACACCTGGAGATATCAAAATTCAGCTTGAGTAGCACTTTACAACCAAAAACAAGCAAAGCTAAGCAACAACATAGCAATAGAGCGTGAAGAAGCCCCTAATACAATAGCTTTAAGCGCGCTACGAACCAAACAAGCATAGCACGAAAGAGAACAGTGGGAGGTGGTAGGGAAATGAAAAGAATGATTTTCCATAGCATCCGCATAAGCAGAAGTATCAGCATCGGTCAATAGCATAGCTCTTTCTTTCCCGGGTCTCCTTTCGAAGGCCTTTCTTCAAAAGCCTAATCTGGTAGGGCTGGAGGGCTTTGTTTGCCCCAGCTTTGTGAATCGCATCCTCGTGCAACGACATTGTTAATTTGTGCTGTGTGCCCCTTATCTCGCTCAATGTTTGCAATGGCTGGGAAGCCAGTCATAGAAGCGAAACCTATCGCCACGCCGACCATCTAATATGAGATTGGGCCCCTTCTCAAAGATTGGATGGAATGGCCCTGCCCACCATTAAATAGGGTGCCAATTAGCAGCATAAGCCATAGGTACATTGAATCCATGTAGAAAATAAATACCTTTAATCTTCCATCAAGAAAGATGAATTTCTTCTTGCAAGCCTGTGTTTCGGTGACCTTAGAGAGTAATCCCATATTGGACTCTTAGACCTGACCTTCTTGCGAATTGCCTCGAACCACAAATTGACCAAAACAAGCTAAATCTGTGACTTCTACCCCTAGGACCCTATTCTAACTGATTTGTCTCTATGAAGAATCGAAGGCCGAGAAGACAAACATATACTCCATTTCACTCAAATTCAAATCTGCAGGGGAAATGCAGAGAAGGGGAAGAGAATCAAAACCAAAAAATACAAGAGGGGGACTTTCAGGCCTACCCCGGCTAAGTCACAGAGAAAAATACGAGCCATTTTTTTTTTTTTTTTTTTTTGGTGAAGAAGCCTAACTAAAACAATGAAACAAGAAAAAAAAACACTTCAGATCTTATCGAAAACCCAACCTTGCGAACAAACAAAACCACCTAAATCCTTTAGTCCAGACCAATTTGATAGAGAAGAAAAAAAAACGCAAACCAAAGGGGCAACAAAAGAAATAGGAAATTAAACCTTCAAGAAAATAAGTACAAGAGAGAATAAAAAAAATTACCTCTAGTCTTCTTCTCCTTCTCCTTCTTGTTCCTTCTCAGCTTAATCGATCAGATTCTGGAAACACCAAAGAGGACCCCTTCTCGGCTGACTCTCTTGGATTTTATCCCCACATGTAGCCGCAAAGAAATGAAACCCAGACCTCCCTATTTCCCCACCTCCTCTTTCACTCTCACTTCTTAGCTAGCAGCCATCAACGACCCGCAATCCTTTAATTTGCATTCTCTGCTAGCACTTTCTTCATCAAACCTTCAATTTTCCACAGCCGCAGCAAAGACCCCAATCGAAAACTCAAAGAAAGAAATCCCTAGGTGAAACCCTCAGCCAAGCCTCTTCCCTCTCTGGTTTTCTCCCTTGCCGCCGCAAAGACAAAAGAACCCAGCTGCGATTCGAGCCCCTCTCTCAACTCTTCCATCTCGGTCCTGAAAACCTCAAGCTTCCCTTTCTATCCCCCGGATTTCTCGGGTTCACCACTCTCTCCTCTTATTCGAATCCTCTTCACCCTCTGCTCCTTGGTTTCCTCTCAAAACTCCTCGTCTCTCACCATTTTTGCCTCTCCTTTAAGACACACACACTCTCTCTCTCTCTCTCTCTCTCTCTCTCTCTCTCTCTCTCTCTCTCTCTTTATGATTCAAATGAGCTCCCCCTTTTTTAGGGTTTGCAAATAGGTTTAGATAAACCCATGGGAACTCTATGATTTTTTGCCACTGGAATCTAAATACCGTGGCAAAAAATCATGTGGCCAAGAATTATTTTTGCCATGAGAATTTAGATCCTGATTCTAGACTCTATGATTTTATGCCACGGGAATCTAAATCCTGGCTAAAATGATTTTTGGCCACGAAAATATGGGTCCCGTCAGTTAAAATGATTTTGGTCACTGGAAGTTTGATGGTGTCGGTAAAGTCTATGATTTTTTGCCACGGGAACATAAATCCTGTGGCCAAAAATGATTTATGGCCATGGAAATTTAGATTTCGCCAGCTAAAATGTTTTTTGGCCACAGGAATTTTGTTCCCGTCGCCAATTTTTGTCACAAAAAATGAGGATTGTTGTAGTTGAAAAATTACAAGTACCTCCCCTCTAGTTCGATCAAATACCAAGTACACGCCAATGCTTTTAAACAATTACAAAGGCACCCCAATTAATCAATTACAAAGATTCCCCTAAAATCCAAATAAATAATAGAAACATCCACACTGTTAGTGATTTGTTGTTAACTAATGACGCAAAGATGAGGTTCGACTTCTATTTCCCAAAATGCCCAAATGTTAAAGTGAACAGACAATTTTACCACCCCCTCCCTTTAACTATCACCTATACCTGTTGAGGAACTGGTCAATCCCAAGAACACATCTTTAACTTTGTCGTCAGCCCTGCTATTCTTCCTAAGAAAATCATGAGGAAGCCAAAGCAGAGGTCTACAACTGGCAATGCTTCATCTCCATCGCCCCTAACTTCTACTACTCCGGATGGTATTATCAATTAAATTAAGAAATCAAGTCTCGATGTTGAATTCAACCCTAGTGACTAGCAGAAGTTGCATTCAATTTTAAAACCTTTGAATACTTTCATAAATCTTCTCAGAAGTCAGAATTACGAAGACTTGAAACTCAACCAGCCTAGAATGAAACAATCATGAATCTTCTCAGAAGCCAGAAATCATCAAATAGATCCCCATTAACAGATGTATCAAAAATGAATTCTAGTGTTTCTTTTGATTGCTTCTGAAGAAATTACAGTGAGGAGGCAAAGTGATTCGATCCTCTCTCTCTCTCTCTCTCTCTCTCTCTCTCTCTCTCTCTTCATCCTGTTCAATTTCTTCCACAAGCTCCTCTTAAAGCTCATGTTTCCGATCAAATAGTCTTTTATTTTCCCTCTCTTTTTACCTTCCAAGGACATTTGGAGAAATCGCAATTGCTTCTAGCTTTTGTTTGTGATTTGGATCTCATCTTCGTAGCACTCTCTTGCAATTCTCCACTCACCGGGAATTCCCCTTCCTTGAATCTCCACTGCTAATTACTGATGAACTTAATATGACACTGAGAGGGGAGGGGTGAATTAGTGTCTGAAATTTTTTTCTAATTATTTCACTGCTGCCCAGAGCTGATGGAGACCTAATTTCTCACACACACACAAGCGCATACAAATCTACCTCGCTACCACTCAGTGGTTAGGTCTACCAGATTTGCACACCCATCCTGCAAGCCATTCTACGCACTCCAGAATATACTAGAAAAATAAAACAATGAACACAGGGATATTACATGGTTCAGCATACAGTGTGTGATGGCTAGTCCACAGAGTAATGCCCAATGGGCTCCATATATACTCAATACTCAGCTTTTAGTCTCTAGCAAGACAAGAATACTAACCCTAGGTTTTTCCAGCATAAAAATGAGAGGGCGTAACAACGCCAAAATTCAGGCTTAACAGCCAGTGTCCAGCACCCACTGAACACACCACGCTTAACCAGCACCCACGGGAAACAAATAACTATTTTTAGACTTATAGTATTGCCTTACAGTTAAACCCATAGGCTAGATAGATATTCAATTTTTTCTTTCACCTATGCTAGCATACAATGCATAGAAAACAATAAAAATATGAGGAATGAGAAAATCTCACAATCAATTGTTTTTGAACGGCCAACAATCTCTTTGAAGCTTCACACCACCCTCAGGTACTCTCGAACAGCCTTCAATGATGATAGAGATCGATTCATAGAGCACACCTCACTCACAGATTTTCAATATCTTCCACACAATCCATAATCACCATGAATATAAACATAAAATCTCTACTAACCTCTCATAGGGATTTAGCACTCCATTGATGCACAGAGAAGAGGTAGTTGGTGATTGATCACTCCCACAGGGTATGAAATCCTAGAAAACCTTCTGTTTGCCTTCAAAATGCTCTTTTTATTTTTTTTTCTCTATATTTTTATCACTCCCAATACCACCCAATAAATAGAGCATCCGAAAATATAGAAACTGCAACTTGAACGGACCGATTTGGAGCTCGGATGACCAACTTATGTCGGTTTGAAGTTCAGCCAGTCAAAAATAAGGAAAGAGAATCTTTCCAAGCCAAGCCGTGCACCCGCGCCACACGGAATCACCGCCCGCGCCTGCGCTGTCGAGTTCAGATTGGAGCTCAAGGGATCTTTATAAACAGCCGTCGGATAAGCCTTTAAAAGGCGGGATTTGATGCCGGCCTTTGGATTTTGATAACTAGCGTTAGGCGCGATCGGATTCGATCTTCACCGCAAGATCATGATCAACCTGCCGTTGTACCGCACGTGTGGCACACGAAATCAAGGCGCCAAGTCCGTGAAATGCAAAGCACCATTTTAAACTGCCTCCATCCAACCAGAAGGCGCGCGATAGAATCTCGACGTTACCTCCGTACTACACTCAAGCCCGCCTCAATCTGGTCCATCAGATTGGAATCTGAGCTTTGACGCTTCATCTCAGCCATCGATCTCGCATCTACACTTTTGTTACTTGTCGAAAATGCCATTGAGAACTTTTTAAAAGGCCTCTGTAATAGAGTTTCATTCAAAATACCCTGTAGAAACTCATTCTACCCGAGAGGTCGTCTCTCTAAAACTTTTTAACTCTCTCTAGGAAATATATCAAACACCTGGTAGGGCTTGTCAGGGGTCATGCTGTGTGTGGCCAGGTCCATGCGCATGGGCATGCGCGCTGTTGCACTTGTGCGTAGCACAAGGCCTGAGGCTGCTGCCTATGGCCTTGGCAGTGTGCCTTGCGGCTGGCCATGTGGCTAGCTGGCCATCTGGGGCTGGCTGGTCATGTGGGGCAGCCACTGTGGTGCCGCGACCTTGGCCAGGCTGGTGACTAGTGGGGCCCACCACATCTTTCTCTCTCCTCTTTCTCTCTCTACAGTCTCTCTCTCTTCATTCTTTCTCCTCCTCTCTCTTGTCTCTATCTCTTCAATAGCTCTCTCTTTTGATTCTGAAACTCTGTCACACCATCAGTATTTGTGCCACATCACCAGTGGGGTCCACAGACACTCTCTCTCATCAAACTTGATGTATAATATCATTTAACTCGCTGCAAGACATCTGAGATACACTATAAGAGATGTAGAACATTGTAAAACCCAACTACGAGGTTTCTCGAGGTTGCTCTAGTTTTTTCACTGCACTAACACTCTCTCTTCTCATTTCTCTGATTGTATACTCATAAACACTGTCACATCAGTTAAGTTACCAACAATAACAATACAAAGTCCAACAATTACTTCTCCCTCATCTAATCTGCCTATTATTTACGTCGAATTGCCCATTAAGTGCCGGATTGCAGTATCTATCAATCCTAAGTAGCCAACCAGTTGGCACAAGAACCGTCAGCATCAGTGCCAGAGCTCGTCAACTCCAGAACGGAAAAAGATCCTCTCAAGTCCAAATTTCCTCAAGTTAGTGATCCAGTGGTTAGAATCAGTTCTACACAGAAACCAATGTATTGGTATACGTGCAGAACAAATTTCGGCCATCAAATCACAACTTGAAAAGTGGTTGGACTTGAGAGGAGCCGGGTCCCTCCAGAACCGCGATCTTTGGACTTACGCACTCACCTTCAGTTGCATAGCTGGATTCAATGTAATTGTATTGAACAATTTCTAGGATCAATTTGGTGAGCGCCTTCATTAGTGTTTATTTAAAAATTCATCCATAGGATATTTCGTTGTTTATTTCTCCTTCGTTCATTTTCTCTCTGAAATTTCTATGGGTCTTTCTTGGTATTCATTAAAGGCCGTTAGTTTAGTGTTTTTTCCTGCGCAGGCAAGTAGAAGGAGGGAAGCTGGGAAGATGGGAAGGTACAAAAGCCGTAGCAGGAGCTATAGTCCCCAGCACAGCAGAAGCCCTCCTCGATGAAAGCAATACGAGGGTCCGAGGGACAAGTTAAAAGGAAAATTTTAAAAGGTATTTTCTTTTTCAAAGTGATAATTTAGCTTTAAAATATACAGGGGTATATTATCCATTTAGTGTTAAGTTTAATACCATAAAAAAAAAGTATAATTATAATTATTCAAAAGGTTTGGGATATACTTAATATTCAATCAAACTAGAGGGAGGTACTTGTAATTTTTCCTTAAATAATCAACAGGAAAGCATTGAAGTTAAATCTAGCTGAGGTCATCAAAACTGGTTTGAACTTGGCTATGGAACTCACAATCCACACAAAGTATTAATCCTAGATTTTGCAACCTAAATTGCTCCAAGGGTGTTCTCAACATACCAAATCTCAGGAAGAAAACGAGATGGATAGATAGAATTTGATCCATGTATGTTGGGTTGGGATCGGTCATAAGCAAGGCAAAAAAAACTGAAACTATGAGAGTAGCATCCCCTAGGCCTAACAAGTGATTCCAGACCAGCAAATCAACTTCCAAAACTACCATGGATGATTGATAAGTGAGTTGCAGAAATTTCAGGAAAACAGAGCGTGAAACTAAGAGGGATAAGAAGTTAGTACTGGGCTCTCGCTGTAACTCTTTCTTGCATACTTTCAAACATAATACACAAAATGTCGGAACCCTAACAAAACAAGAGTCATCGGCTACGAGTCATGAAGTAGAGTCTGTATAAAAAATAAAAATAAAAGATGTGAATCTAGGGTTTGGACTCGTCATCTGCTACGAGTGGTCAAGTCGATGCGGCAATCTAAAACATATGTCAAAGTAGCCCTTGCAGACAGGGATGGAATTGTGGGGAGGGTCGGGATGCAGATGAGGAGGGAAGAGCGAAGAAGATGCGAAGGGTGTTTTTGTTAGGTTTTGAAATTGCAAAACCAAATAACGAAGGGTAATGATGATAGGATTTTGTGTTTATAAGTGTAAACTTGTAACTTCAATACCTTTAAGGGTAGTTTAGCCATTAATATTAATTTGGTTATTTTACGTCAGCATTTAACATCCTCCAACAAACGGTTGTAGTTAAGTATCTTGAAATTCAAAGTTGAGGAGAGATTCGTGTAATTTTGAAACTAATAGGGAAGTTTCTGTCGTTTAATCAAAGTACAGGGGAGGCAAGAGTAAATGTATGGAGGAGGTTAATGTAATTTACCTTAAAAAAATGTGTCTTCAAAGATTATTTTTTTTAAAAAGAATATTTTTGGGGGGGAGGTAAGTAAATATTTTATTATACCCAAGAGAAAAAAACACAACAAGCAAACCATCAAAAGATGGTAGCCAAAAAAAAAAAAAAAAAAAAAAAAACCAAACAAACAAACCAGGGACTAACAAATAGCCAAACAAATAAGACCACCCCCAACAAAGGCTGCCCAAAAAGCCTACCAAACCGCCAAAGAATGCGCCCCATTACACTACAAAAGAAATAGCTCCAATGAAATCGAACAAAGCTCACACGTCTTCGAGGCACTTGGGAGGCCTTCGGCGGCGATTGCTGCTTCTCAAAGTGGCCACAGTAAAATTGCACTTATCATTAGCCCAATAGGAGGATTCATCAAGTGTGGCCATAACTGAGTCTTCACTGTTCGAAGATTCCTCTAGGATAACTACCGGATAGGGACTGAACCCCTAGGAACAGAAATGGATTGGAGAAGGGATCTGGGCCAGGATCCAAAAGAGGGGAGGGATTGAGGGTGATCCCATGGGGAAGGTTAGGAGAGGAGCAGTAATCAAGGGGTCTAGGAGAGTAGTCATAGGATTTCTGAAACCCATCCTCTTTAGTCTAATCTGCTTCTATATTGACAGATATCGTCCCTGGAAACTTCGAACAAGAGCCAACAACAATAAGAAACTACATCCTTTCTGTCCCTTACATAACGGTGTCAATTAGATACGATATTTAGTATTCGGCATGTTTCCATATGCTACAGAAAAACAATATATAGTTGAGGATCTCCAAGAAGACAGCAATTGTTGAGATCAAAGCCATGAAGGAAGAGAAAGGTTTAAATACCTTTCTTCTACATTTGTGTGAATATTAACAATGACTTGGAAGAGAATTAAGGGTTGGATGAATCTTCACCCTCCTTTTACGTTTATGCGTAGCACTTTGAAACTTTCCAGCATTTTTGGAATACAAAAGTACTATTTAAAACTGAACCCACTGGAACGTATCAAGTTTCCAACTCAAAAGTTTGAACTAGTAAATAGAGGGATTCTCCATATATAAAACCACAAGATTCCAATCTCATTAGCAATATGGGATTAGCAATATGGGACTATTCCCAATACTCCTTTTCATATGTAACCCCACCGTTAGGTGTTGTATATGTGGTAGTATATGTGGCATTACATGGTACTTTTCAGGTGACTAGTCCCTCTTCTTGGGTGACGGATTCCTCTTTTGTGCATCTTACGTCTTTTTTTCGATGACTTAGACCTCTTTTTTTAGGGTTATTATGAGAGAGAACCTGGAACTCTGATACTATGTCAAGTTTTCAACTTAAAAGTTCGAACTAGTAAGTGGAGGGACTCTCCATATATAAGACCATAGAATTATAATCTCATTAGTAATGTTGGACTATTCCCAATAGACCGGCCCAAAAACATCTCATTTATATACTTACCCAAAAAAAAATCTCATTTATATAGTTTCTTCTCCATTAATTTGCGTGGATATTAACAATGTCTTGAGAAAAAAAAATCTCATTTATATACTTTCTTCTCCATTAATTTGCGTGGATATTAAGAATGTGTTGAGAGAGAAAAAGTGTAATCTTCACCCTCCTTCGACATTTAATCTTGCCGCTTTGAATGACGGAGAAACATCTCATTTACACATATTCTGGTTACTATAAGGTGGGATCTGTTTCAGTGATTCCATGGTGGGTCCTAACCTAGGTCCCCTGCACCCCAACCTAGCTATAATAGATTTTGAAAGACCAAAAGAGTTGACTGGTAGTGACCAGAGAACACATGAATGTTCGGTCCTATCCACGTGGCATATAAATTCCCAACACACCTAAACGAGATTACAAGACACATCCAGAAGTTTCACAACTTCCAACCTTGAATTCTCCGGAAATCAGAATAAGTGGAATCCAACTCCTCCTCCTCCTCCTTCTTTATATTCCCCCACATCTGCTTTCATCTCATTTCCACTTTTTTTTTTTTTTTTTTTTGGTAAAAATCTCTTCTTCACTTTCACTTACTCAAAAATCTCCATAGCCTCATTAGAACGCAACAGCTCATTTCAATCCAGAGAAACTCAAAAGTTTTCTGCAAACATGTGGCAATGGAACCAGCCCTACCGGAAAACTGACATCGAGGCCGGAGCCGACCAACTGTATCCGATGATGCTAGAAAGTCCAGCACTACGATGGGCTTTCATTCGTAAGGTCTATTCCGTCCTGGCCTTTCAGTTGCTTCTCACCACTGCCATTGCGGCCATCGTCATTTATGTGCGTCCAGTTAAACAATTCTTTGTCACCACCGACGGCGGCTTGGCCCTCTACATTATTCTTATTATCATGCCTTTCTTTGGTAACCTTCAAATGTTTGTTATTCAGTTTTCTTTTTCAGTTTATGATCTTCATTTATGTTCTCATCCTTTCTCTTCTTCTCTGTTGGATTGTTACAGCCATGTTTCCTCTTTATTTCTACCACAAGCGTTTTCCGATCAACTATTTGCTTCTTGGTCTGTTTACCATACCTATTGCGTTAGCCGTTGGATTGACTTGTGCATTCACGAACGGTAAGAATTTGAATTTGGAACTCATGTTGGAAATGATATGAAACGTGTTGTTTACAGGCGGAAGTTCAACGTAAAATGTTCACCTCATCGTTTTCACTGTTTACAGGGAAGGTTATTTTGGAGTCAGTAATTCTAACAGCCGTGGTGATAATAAGTCTTACTCTATACACGTTCTGGGCAGCAAGGAAAGGTTATGATTTCAGCTTCCTTGGACCTTTTTTATTTGGAGCAGTCCTTGTGCTCATGTTTTTTATTCTAATACAGGCAAGTTTGATTCCACAACTGCACTCTTTATTCTATATTGTTGTATGATTTTATTGGGAATACTACACATCTCTTAATAAGATTGAAATCTATATATATATATATATATTAGTTTTATATATATATATATAAAATAGTTTTATATTGTCCATGAGATTGGAATCTCTCAATTTTAGTTTGAATTTTTGAGATGAAAACGTGACAGATTTATATGTTTTTTCTGACCCATTTCCAAATTTCCTTCTCCTATATATGGGGATATAAAACTTCAGATTAATTGGGTATTATTATTTGTGGTGATGCAGATACTTTTACCCATGGGGAGGATTTCGGTAATGGTATATGGGGCCTTGGCATCCATTATATTTTGTGGGTTTATCATTTACGATACTGATAATTTGATAAAACGCTTCACCTATGACGAGTACATCTGGGCTTGTGTGTGTCTGTATCTTGATATCATCAACCTCTTCCTCTCCCTTCTTACCCTCTTCAGGGCTGCGGAAAGTTAAAGACTTCACTTTACCTCATCTTCCCCCTCCCCCTTTTTGTTGTTGTTGGAGTTTTGGCTGTGTAATTTTTCTTCTTCAATGGAATGATAGAAGCATAGTGAACGACGTAAATCCAAGTTTCAGGTTGTACATGTATATAAATATCTCTAGTTCTTGGTTCTTATTCCTGAAGGAAATGTTCGCTCTAAATTTCTGGTTATTATGGATAATTCTCTCTTATTGTTTGTGCAGAATCCCAGTGTTGGGCGTTCTGTACCTTGTGAGACGTTCATGGATTTTATTTTTTTATTGTTTTTGGCTAACGATGGATATCCATATCCTTTGATTTGATTAGTTGATTAGTTCTGCAGGTTTATATTGACCACACAACTATATAAATTGGATCATTACGGGTTGAATGAGAAATATTCCATTTGTACTCGTCGTACTTAGATTATTCTGGGGGTTAATTTGTCCGGAAAACTCAAGGCCTTGTTTGTTAAGAAGTAATTGGTAAACAAACGAAACCGTAGTTAGTTGCTTCTTTGTCCATAGAAAAGAAAGAATCTAGTTTGGTAACGTTGAAATTTGCTCTCTTTATTCTTACACACCCGTCTTTCTAAAATTGCAATATCTACCAACCTTACCTTTCATTTTTTATTTTTTTCTATTTATTTATTGCCAAACATAACACAACAGAAACACAAAATTCATGAGTTCAAATTGTTGGCGACTAGAGTGTTTTACATATGTGTGTCTTTCTATTTACAAGTTTAGAATTTAATATGATATTAAAATTTTAAATTTTTTTAATACAATCACTCAAAAAATATGTAACGTATATTATCATCCAAAAGAAGATGTTTACCATCACCCAAAGAAGGGTAACATCTTAAGAGTGTTGAAAATTATAGTCTTATATTATTTATTTGAAAATTTTAAATTTTTGAGATGAAAATTTAACAAACTCAATCTAATCAGTACACTTTTATGATTTATCAATTTCAATTCGTTTCTCCACTTAATTCAAACTTTTGAAATGAAAATTTAAAATACTCAACCTAGTTAGGTTCACACCTTCATAATTTATCAATCCCAATTCTTACATATATATATATATATATATATATATATATATATATATATATATATATATATATATATATATTACTTGCCTTGGTAATCATGATTCAGTCCTAGCCTCCAAAATGCAATTAATGGGAAAATAACTACGATTAAGGGAAACGTTTCAATGATTTTGCTTTATTTTTTTCCCCTTTAGACCATTTGAAAAGATTGTTCCGACTGCACTGAAAACCATTAAACAAACGAGAGAGAGAGAGAAATGCCCACACCACATGGATGAATATCCAAAGCAAGTTAGAAATAAAAGCTCAACATACAACCAACATCTGTTTTTAACCCAAATAGATTCTTCCTCTTCTTTTTTACTGCAACTAGTCCAAGATTCTTTTATCCTTTGCAACAGTTACTGATCTGAAACATATGACCCCATTCTATTGATTGATGCTACTCTCTTGCCTTCGCCCAGAAACAGAAAGGACCCAAAATATTCCCTGCTGCAAGTAAAAAGGAAAAGCCCCAATCTCCTAATCATCTCTCCTACTACTTTCACTTTCTTTGTACAACAGTAGTCACAAATTTCAACAGTTAAGCCCCACCACCACATATTCAAAAATCTCTCCATTCTTCCCAAATCAAACATTATGTCTCACTTCTGTGTCTGCTATTCCTCTCAGCCGCAATGGAGAGAAGCCTAGAGACTCCCTGGGTCCATACATCATACTCACGTTGATTCCTGCACTCGAACTCTACAACCCCACGCATCTCCGTTCTCAGCCCAAAGTAGCGGCGCTCCTCCCCGCCCTCCAACAAGTGCCGCCCTGGCCATGCAGGGATGTCTTTGATTACCTCTAACACCATATCTGCAACAAAACTCAATTAGACAATCACTAAATCACTTCTTCTTAATTTAAAGAAAAAACAAGTCTTAAAGACCAAACCCATCTCTTTTCTTTTCTTTCACTTTAGTAGTGCTCGAATCCTTTATCGGATCCCGAGGATTAAAACACGAGTCATCCCTACTGGCTAGGCTTCTAGGGGGAGCCATTTTCTGAGAAAGAGAGACAAAAGGAGAAGATGATATGGGGCCTTACTCTTTTTCTTTTTAGTAATGGTCCCAGCGACATGTCTGCTCTTCATTTTCAGCATTACCTGCAGAGAAATACGATTCAATGGTGAATACTGTCAAAGTGGTGGAGCAGAAAGAAAAAGAAAAGCTGCTGCTTATGGTTCAATCATGTTCTTAGAACAGATGAATATAGGATGAACGAGAAATACCAACCTGACCCATCCGATTGATGTAAACAGATACAATTTTCCAATGAAGTTCACCTGCATCATGGAGTCATTTCTTCAGACTTAAATGCATACAGAAATTAACGAAATGGAAGAACTGTAAATTACCTGTACGGGTGCGCTTGAGGAGTTCACAGCCTCTGGCGAGGAGCTCTTGACTGCAGATGCCAAGGAAGTTCTCATCAACACCAAGCTCCCCGCTGTGACTACTGTTGGAAAGAGCGTTACCATTGTTACCATTCATACCCATTCCTCTTTCAACTGGTATCACTGCAGCTATGTTCCACACTTCCCTGAGAACCCTGGCCTTCAATGTCGCAGCCCCACGTAGAGCTGCCAACCCAATTCATCTCAGTGAACCAGAGTTGAAATTCCAGAGTAGCTTACCATAATTAAGAAACCCCACTAGGAACTTACCAGTTGCAGCTCCAGCCGTAAGAGCCATGATGTCCCCCGGAGATCGTACGTTAACGGCGGAGCTAATGACGGATGCAAGGTGTTCACGTTCCGCCCCCATTGATTCTGCAGCCTCCACGCATTGTGCGGCCACTAACGTTGCAGCAGATGCCACAGCCATGTCTGTCTTCGCCATATTTTCGTCCTTACCGACGCTAGAAGAAGCTGCTGTGGCTGCAGCAATGGCAGCCACAGCAGCAGCAACTCCAGCAACTGAAATTGTAGCATGGAGCTGGGCGTTTTGCGCTCGAGTTTCTTCTTTCTTCTTCTCTTTTCTGTCCTTCAACCACCTCCCCACTGTCTTTCCTCCGCCGCCGCCACCACCACCACCACCCCCGTTTACACCTCCGCCGCCGCCACCTCCTCTGTACTGAGTGTTTACAGTGTTATTCAAGCGGCATAACTGCAAGCAGAGGAAACAGGGTATACGTATATTAGCACAAATCAGTCCTGAAATAGAAATGAAACGAGAATGTGCCACTCTGTGCCTGAGATAGCAGGGACAGTTTCTTAAATAGTACTTGCAGGCAGTAGTCACACTATTATCCTAATCCCTGTTCAACCTAACAGATTAGCTTCCGTGTTCTTCTCATAACAGAAAGAAGGGGGAAAAAAAAAAAAAAAGCAGCAGCTGCCTGAGCTCATTCTGAGGAATCAATGTTGAGTTACTTCATTACTCAATATATTTTCCCGCAACTTCGCTCACGCAAGAGCAAGAAAACAAGACATCACTTTCAGAAGGACAAGGGATATTTCGTAACACATGATTCAAACAGAACCCAAGATCTGAAAATGGAATTGTTTAATCAGAAATTTTCTCATTCTTCTGTATTAAAAACAGAGAAAAACTAAAAAAAGCTATAAAAAAAAAATATAAAAAAAAACATCCTTCTACCTCCCTCTCCCTCTCCCTCTCTCTCTCTCTCTCTCCTCTGGCTCTGATGGTCGTATTGAAAAAGTAGAGACGAGAGAGAGAGAGAGAGAGAGAGAGAGAGAAGAGTGATAGCAGAGGAAAGCTGCGATGTGGGTCGCGTTGTCTTCAGTGCTTGGCCTTGGGGAAAATAATTGAAAAGTAAAGCGAAGTAAGAGATTCCAATATTAATACAACCAAAGCAGAAAGAAAGAAAAACGGACCTTAACATCGTCGATTTCAGACGGGGAAAGTGGTGGACTATCCGTCAAAGAACCGCAGCTTTGCCCGCCGTTCAAAGGTCCGCTACTGTGAGAAAGCCTCCCCGAAGTAAGCGGCGACACTTCCTGCTGCAGCACAAAACAGAAATATTTGCAGAAACCATGAGAATTTAAACAATGGAGAAAAGAGGGGGGTAATTAAAATGGTATGGCACTTTGACGATGGGAGAATAAAATATGGCTCAAGGAATTACTATCCCCTATTTTATATGAGAGACAGAACAACGCTTGAAATAGCTGGAGAACAAAATTACAGAAGCACGAGAGTGGATTCCTCGAGCAGACACTGCCGGTTTGGCAGACTCTCCTATCCATATCAAGGGAAAACGCTGCTGGGAACCGCATGAGGACATGAACAGGGAAAATCAGAAAATGAATTATACAGGCATCACGACAAAAACAAAAGGGAAGAAGCAACATCAATGGCCAGTCTACAGAAACGAATATCCTGCGAGAACATATGCTTCAGAAAATGGGACTCAGAAACAACGTAGAGCCCACAAAACCACAACCATAATTGCTAAGAGAAAATAATGGCCGAGCCCAAGGCTCCAAGCAGGAACAGAAGCGTTGTTGGGAAAAAACAAAAAGCATAGTAATGAATGTAGAAATCAGGAAGACAAAAAGGAATGCCCAAAGAATGATTCCTTACTTACCGACTGAGACATTATCCTTTCCATGACAAGCTGCGAAGTTGCAGAAGAAGCAAAAGAGAAGGGATTCCCAGCAACAATAGCAGCCTCCTCAGCCTCCCCGGCGATATCTTCAGGTATGGGAACTCCACCGCTGGCAGTCTTAGAGAGCATGGAAGGAAGGGCAAGAGCTTTAGACACTTCTAGAGCAGAAACACTCCATGAGCGTGAGAGAAACTCCATAGGCTCTCGTGGGGTCTCAGGTGGTTGGAACCCAAAAACGGGGAAGGACCCAGGTCTCCATTTGTCACTGATGGTGTCTTCCATGAAAGCTTACTTAAGACTATTCTCACTAGCTGGGACTGGGAGCTGGAACAGCAGAAATGAAGAACTAATAAACAAAGAGGGAAACGCGGGAGGATTAAATCATTAATGGGGGAAGATATGGGTTTTTATAGCAGAGAAGTGAAAGAGACAAAGCGGCTGGAATGTCACTGTTGTAAAGATCGTAAGTTTGAACCTCATTAGCTTACATCTATTAAAGTAAAAACAAAAATTAACAAAATGAACAGAATAAATTCACTGGTATGACCTCAGACGGCTTCTGTAAGCATGTCTCTTTCTCTCTCCAGGATCCATTCTTCTGAATTTTCCTCTTAACTATCTGCAAATTTTCCGAAGTACCCTTACTTTTCTCTTTTTCTCTCTTCCTACCCATGAACTATTCTTATGAATTTTGTTTGTAAATTAATCCAAACTATTTTCTTGTTTCCTTCCTTAAACAAAAGTTGAAGATCAAAAAAGAAAAAGAAATCCAAGGAAGAACTAAATGGGGTCCGGAGACAAAGACTGAAGGAGATAGAGAAGGAGATAGAGAATGAAGCTTTAGTAACAGTGATATGGGGAGGAACCGAGGAAGCTGGTCCCATGGGATTCCGGACGGACGGAGAGAATTGAGAAGGCAATCTCTGGGATGGCCCAACCAGCTTTGTCTTTTGTCTTTTTGGACTGTTTTCTTATCAATCTTTTTTGTTTCTTCTTCATGACGCTTAACCAGATGCCTTTTCCTATTAATTACTGCCACTTGTTCTTCTTAGACCAGGGTTCAATAACCCAGGATAGAATAATGGATCGCGATTCAATCCGAAATCCCTATGATCAGATCCTCATGAGATCCATGAACATTGTTGGTGCATTTATCAATTTAAATGATATAATCACGAATTTATAATGCCCAAAACAAGTCCTGAAAACCGTCTTAGGTACATCATTTTCCTTTATCTTCAGCTGGTGGTAATCAAATCTCAAATCAATATTGAAGAACAACATTTTTATTTATAACTGATTAAACAAATCATCTATGAAGGATAGTGGATATTTGTTCACATTCAAAATTATTTTACCTGTTTGGTATTAATTACACTTGCAATGTCAAAAAAATGCCGACAAAATTGTTCACCTGTAAACACAGTTTATAATTGAATTCATTTAAATTTGACCATTTTAAAGTCTTTGAATCTTCTCAAGTGAAAACCACAATTGGATTTATTTCAGTTGAATTTTGTAGTAATCTGGGTTTTACCTTTGAGACGAAATTGTTTTTGGGTTTCTGTTTTTGTTTTGTTTGTTTCTATTTTTGTTCTAATCTTGAATGATTGAGTTTGTTTGTAGTTTTGAACTTTAAAAAATTATTTATTTATTAAAAGAAAAAAAAGGAATTTTAAAGAAGAGTGGGACACTGGGATTTTTCACTTTCACCATTATCCAAAATTGAATAAGATCAAGAATAGTTCAATTATGGATTAGAAAGAAGAAAGAACTTTTGGTCGCAAAAAGAAAAAAAAAAATTTCAAGTTTGAAAGAGGAGGATGAGAGAAGGAATGAATGAATAGAAGAAGTAAAAATTCTGTTCGGGTAACTGATGATAGAGGGCCCTTCTTCTCCCTTTTAAGCTCTCCATCAATAATAGGTTCCATGATTGGGAGGTATCCCTTAAGCCTTACACTTCCAGGGTATTATAATAAACCGTACAACCATTTGATGGGCTCCATGAGCCTTGCTGTGAATCACTGAGAGACAGAGACAGTCAAGTCAGTTAGAGAGAGAGAGAGAGAGAGAGAGAGAGGGGGAAGGGGGGGAGGGGGGGTTAGTGGGACAGAAGTATCTTTACTACCATCATTAAGACCGATACTACTGTGGAGTTTTACAGACCTAACATGACATGCACAAATTCATAGCTCAGTCTTGATTCTAAGACTGACCCCACCATGAAAATATACTCAAGAGTCTCTTCTCACTCCTATATCCCCTCCTTTATATGTATTTATTGTAGGTGATTAATGTTATTATAAACATTGATCCTTGTCTTATACCACATCAAAAGGAATATCCACTCCAAGTATCCTCTTTCTAACTTGGAAAGGAAAACATTATTATACGTTGGGGATTGATGATTGTATTTCCCTTTTCTTTCATCGGATTATATAAGAAGCCTTGAACAATCATGGTTTAAGGATTTTTTTCAATGATGCATAACATCATGTTTAAAATCGAATTGATTAGATTTCAATCGATGTTGTTATTAGAATTTACATGTCATTTGTTAGTATAGATAATCAATCTATAGAAGATATGGGCAATATGAATAAATGAGGGTAAGACTCGAGGCCGCCTCAGAACATTCTGATGTCTAAGTCATGATCTACACAGCAAATATTGATAAATTTATATGAAGTGGGGGGAATAGAAAACTAAAAAGTTTTCAAAATAAAAGAACTAGAAGACGAATAATTTTGGAGTATTGTCTAGTTTAGAATCGTATGGGATCCAAAGTAGTTGCCTTCCAAAAGTCCTCTCGATCTATCAATTTGTTCAATTAGTCTTTATATAAAGGATTTGTTACTAATTTTAAACAGAGTGAAGGTCACGATATATTGGATATGTTTGTATGTTGTTCAGTTTAGAAATATAGCTTAAGTTGCATCTACTAGGATCTTTCAGTATGTCTTGAGTTAACGTGTTGGGTATTGATCAAATAGTGCAATGGAGACATAAAGTTTGCCCGAAGGAAAAGGAAGGTGTTATTGAAGGATAAAGGAAGGTGTTATTAATGTGATATGCTTAAGTGAGCAATGACATAATTAATTTGATGAGTTGTATTTAACGTCATGTGTAACTAAGATTATGTCGCATGCTCGGTTATGGAAGCAATAATTGCAACTAATCCGGTACTCTATCTCCTGCCAGGTTGAGCCTGCCTTTATGTGCTCTAAACTCACATGGGTTTTTTTCTTGTACTAAATTTGTTAATTTGAGATTGATATTTCATTTTTTTTTTCTCATCCATACTCTACCGACGTGGTTCAATCTTACTAATCGATATTATTTATACCAAATATAAAACTAACACATCATCGAGACCATATTAATAATATTAAAATCAAGTAACATATATTTAGTTATGTCATGTGAATCAAACAACTCCTAATACGCCAGTTGACTAATATCATACAAATAATCAGAAGAAATCTTCTATCAAAAAAATAAAATAAAAAATCAATGTAATAGTTTTTGAGAGAGTGTGTGAATGTATAAACTTATGGAGGTTAAAATTTAAAAACCTTTACACCAATAATTCATCCAAAATGATTTGAATTTTTTAAAAATATTTTAAAAATTAAAATGTTTCGGGATCAATATATATGTTTGTAAACTTTCGTTTGGTCCAATGATTGGAACTTAATTGCGGAAATATAGAGTGAGAGGTGAGTTTCGAATTCGATCCACCATTTCGACACCAGTTCTCCACCCTAATAGTATAACCCGTAGAGTTTGAACCTCCTCTCTTACACATTATTAATATATTTTTAAGTGAGACGATAACAAAAAACAAAAAAGGATTCAAACTTAGGAATAATGCCACTAATACAATGACACATCCAAGAGTTTCACATATGTAGTCCATATCATCCATGAACATCTATGGCAGTTGTCATATGACTTATACCCCACACAATTCTTCTTCTTTCAACGGAATATAAAAATCAATTTCAAAACTTTCCCGCCAAAGTGCAGATTCCAAAAAAATTCGGGAATATTTGTTTCTAGAACTCAACAGTCAGCATCACCAAATAATCAGAGTGAGGGTATACTGGCAGTGTAGGATGGTTCCTATATTCTTTAATTTTTTTTTCACTGTTTCTTTTTAATTATTCATATCTATGGATTTAGTTTATGATATTAAGATAGATACAATTCATACCTTTGCAAGAAGACTTTTATCATTTCGAGATTGATTGATTGACTATTTTTCATTTTTTGGCTTCACGAACACCATGTAAATGAAAGCTTGATTTTTTTTTCTCTTTTTCACAATAGATGATCTTTTTACCCAATATATATATATATATATATATATATATATCTATATCAGTACTAAATATGAAAATCAATCAATATGGATCAGGTATCATTTCATACCATACTCTTACCTAAAACTGTGTTCTTATCTTTAATCCCAACTAATAAAACCCTCAAATAATAATAAAAAAAAGAAAAAAAGAAAAAGAAAAAGGGATTCGTAGGACCTACCAATTCATCTTTTTTTTTTTTAGCCAATAATTCATTTACGAAAGGTTTAAAATTTAAAACCCTTTTTTTCCCATTTTTTTCCAAATTAAATTAAAAAAAGAAAAAGAAAGAGAAGCATCACAAACAGGGGGATGAATGGGCGAAGAAGGCCCACTAATGGAAGAACACTGAGAATGACCCTCCAAAATCCAAACTAGACATGCTAGACATGCAGCGCAAAATACGAGAAAGCTTCAGAGAAAGCAAAGATGTGATAAGAAAGAGAAGATAAAAAAGAAGGAGGAAGGCCAAACGAAAGTGAGAGAAGAGAAACCATATTATATATTTATTTGCACACAAATCGATAAAGAATCAAATAAATAGATAGGACATCTGGATTCTTTGACTACTAAATTCCAGATATGCCCCTCCTTCTCTCCCTCCCTCCCAGCGTTAACCGTCATGTCGATAGTCAGTCTGTACCATACGCCGGCGCTGTACGGAGATTGAAGGGATGGATCTTCTTCGATTAAGATCCAATGGACAAGACAGCATCACTGCACCACCACTGTAAAAACAAAATTTCCCTCTGGGATTTTTTCCTTTTATTATGCTTTTACTGCTCCACGGACACTTGAGAAATTATTAAAAAAATAATAATAATAAAATCTTGAGAGAGATTCATCATCGCCCGCAATATCCCCCTTCCCTGAAATAATAAACTAATTTGTTTTTTGTTTTCCCTTTTCTCTTTCCATTGTTTGATCACTGGCCACGATCTTCGAGCTTCTTTACTCTTTTCATGTCAGTTATTTTCATTTTGTTTTATCAAAAAAAAAAAAATATATTTTCATTTTGGGTCGTATCAGAAGATAGGGCATAATTTATTTTCATCATATGATCAATTTATAAAATATTAATTATTTATTCATCAGTATTTGATGATATTGAATAAATAAATGAAAATTTAGAATAAGTCTTTTCTGAATCAAACATCATTTCAATTTGAGATATTTCTTCAACATCCAAAGAAAAATAATCTTCCCATGTCCTTATGTTGAGATGAGGAATGTTCAATAGTTATGATTAAAGGTGTCAAAAATGGGCTCAGCCCGGTAGTACGGATCTAGTCGGTCCGATATAACCTGATCCTAGTTTGGACAGAACCTTAATGGACAAGTTTCGATCTCGGCTTGTAAAGCCTGACACTGTTTCAGTCCAAACCTAAACTAGATTGAATCTATCCGTTAAGAAGCCCGAATTAGTCCGAACCAATAAAATATAACCCGAACACCGTTAAGGTCCATCTGAGCCCAATTTTTTAATTTTAATGGTTTTTTTGATGGATTATATTACATTGTTATAGTTCATTTCTTGATTCGAAATATTATATGAATCCATAGTTGAAAATAGTATGTTAATTGTTATAATTTACTGAATTACATACATATAGAATGAATGATACTAATTTTATAGATATAAATAATAAAATAGGTTATATATATCTTACATATAAAATAGGCCCGATAAGCTTGATAAGCCCGGTCTAGACTGAACTAGTCCGAAATCACCTCAATAAGCCCAGTCCGATAACAAATCGACACCGGACCAGCCCGTTAGTTATTGTGTCCAACGCAGCCCAACCCAGCCCGAACTCTTAATGGACATGTTTTGGACTGGATTTATAAAACCATACACCGGTTCAGCCCAGACTGAAATCGACCCAGACCGACCCGTTGACACCCTTAGCTGTGATCCACTGTGTGCAGTTATCGATATAAGAATTATGATCCATAGATGACAACCTTTGTCAACATAAGAACATGAAGAGATTATGGTCCGTTGTGACTATCATCCATTAACGTTCTCCCTTTTCTGTGTACAATTTACACACTCAAACAATATCATCCCATTGGAACGTCTTACATCTAAATGTAAGAGTAGCCCATAATTTTGGACCAAGTTTGCAATGACCTTTGTTACAGTATCAAACCATTTCAAGTTCATCCCAAAAAAAAAAAAAAAAAAAAACCACCTTTGAAATCTACCAAATAAACCTACCAAAAATACAGTGGAAATTTACGACATATGAATAATGCCAACGTACTAAAATTTTAGTTTTTAACAGATTTTCTTTTGTCGTAGTAATAATCCCTTGTAACTAAAAACCCATGTATTCAAGGACTTAATCCAAAGCCCAGCCCAACCGAACCTTAGGGCTTATATTTTTTTTGGCTCAAACATTTCCCACGTGATGAAAATCCACATCCCCAACCAAAAAACTTTACATATATTTAGATATATGCTTATAACAAATTCTTTGGTTGCTAATTAATGCCCACCATCCCCCTCTCCGTCCAAAAACAAACTTCCGCTAAGATTGATAGAGATGGCTTTTTATGCCCGTCAATCTAGATCCCATTCTTCCGCTAAGATCTCCGGCTTGTGCTTTAGGAGTTCAATTCATTCCTATGGATCCATCATGATCGCTTTGTTTGTGCGTAAACTTATTTGCTTCCATTAACAATTGTCAAGTCCACAACCCGAGTTGACAATCTATTCTGATGATATCTCGTCAATCCATTTTGTTCTTACCAGAAGATATAGTAGCATTGAGATGAGGAGTCTCCTTCTCCAACTACTTCTTTTTCTTTCTATCTGTTTTCCTTGAAAAAATTCCCAAATACCGTCTTCCAAACTTGCACTCCCTCCATCCGTTCGTCTCATAAAAAAGAGAAAAAAGAGGGAAAAAGACAGGCATACTGCCCGCAGTACAAGCTCTTTCACAACCACTAACAATCTTTGGTCAATAACTATGTGAAACCTCTTTTTTGATCAACACCCAATGATGTAGATGATGACATGATCATTAAATGACCAACCCTTTATAAAACAAATTTTCGAATATATCGCCAAATGTTGTTAGATCTGAATCTAACACCCTCGTAGGTGACAAAAAATTGGGTCCAAGTCCAAAAAATCATGCAACCCTTAATAAAATAGTATAGATAAATATCTGTTTAATAATAAAACAATGTTTTATACAATATAAAATCCATGCTTTTATATTAATATATATACATATGCACATCTAAGCCATGTAACAAATACACCATCATGCGTGGGGTACAAAAAGGGGTAACCTTACAAAAATGGGTAAAAGGTAACCTTTATTCACCTATTTTTAAAAAGGCAAAAAAAAGAAAAAAAGAAAAAAGAAAAAAAAAAGAACCAGTAATAAGTGGGATCATATTAGATGCTAAAGACGAAAGATCAATCCTAAACTTGAATTGATTGTATAAAATACTTGAAATGGTTGAAATTTTCCACTTGGTCATTCACCAAAACAAAATTTTAATTTTAATTTTTTTTTCTAAAAAAATATTTACAATTAAAATATATTAAATGGGTAAATGAGGATATTGTAGTAATCAAATTTGAATATATTTTTTTACTTGGAGTTACCAAACTTCAATCTACAACATAATAAAATTTTCAAAGATTTTAACAACAAATGTTTAACGAAGTATTGTGGTAATAAATCTTAAAATTAGAGTTGTATTTGGTTCTGTTTTTAACCATTAGATAAATATATATGGCATGTCTTAATCACATGTCAAATTGTTTAGCGTAATTCAATCAAATACTTCCTCATGTGTTGGATATATATATATATATATATATATATATATATATATATATATATATATATATATATATATATATATATATATAATGCACGTCTATGGGACTCCAAACATTACTATACATTCTCTTATAATATTGAACTTTTAAATCTATATTATGTTAATTGGGAAGCTTCATTTGGTTTGAAATTCCACATATGAGCAGATCTTTGGGTCTATGTGTACCCAAAATTTTGGTCTCATCCCATCTACTACGTATAACAGATATTTGGGTTATATTGGTAAGCTTATCAATGTAAGCGACTTTGATACGCATAAAACCCTCTCATGGTCTCTTTCTCTTCACCTCTCCTCCCCCTCTAACATTCTCACTCCTCATTTTTATTGCCTCCATACTTTTCGAACCATCTCCCTAATTGATAGGGTGTATAGATACCAAGGCATGCGGGTAGCTTGCCAATCCCCTTGCTGTATTATTTGTTAGAGGACATATTATACTTCAAAAGTTAACAATAGTTTTTGTTGAACTTATTTTAATACACTTCTGTAAAGCATATGGTATGTATTATCCCATTGAAGATATAATGTCCCTTTCTTTTTTCTTTTTCTTTTTTTTTTGATAGAAGACAATGTATTTGGGTAAAAGACATAATGTGTTTAAGAGTTGACTTTATCTAATAAAAATAAAAGTATATTAAAAATGTATTATTTATTTAAATGAAAAAGATAAACCAATGAAAGAAAAGAAGTTAAGCAAAGCGATATAAGACACAAGTTGAAGATACAAGAATCGAAACCGTGACCTTCTGGGTTTCTACATTCTACCAGACATCGGAGGAAGACGACTAGCTGAGCCTGCATTTGTATTCTATATATATATATATATATATATATATATATATATATATATATATATATATATTTTTTTTTTTTTTTTTTTTTTTTTTTTTTGATAAATAATTCTGTATAAAATTGTTAGGTTAGAAGTTTTCACATCATAAATAGGAGAATTTGAGTACATATATGAAAAGTCAAGGGAAGTGAATAGAACTTCCCCCAATATTAAAGTAATATAAAAACCCAATCATAGTGTAAGGTACTACTTGGGCTGGGCTGAGTGGCTGACCCACCCACCCCCCCTCGTTTTTCTTCTGGATGGGTAAGGAGTAAGGACTGGAAGGTGAAATTGACTCAATTGGTGTGATGATGACTGAGCAACTACCCCCAAGCCCACCAAATTGCCACTCCCCAGCCCGTTCTACCATTGGACCCACCACTGGGTTTCCCCAGTTCCAACTTCCAACAGAAACAAATCGTTTTCCGAACGAATATATTTCTAAGGATTGAAAAGAACCAGTAAACAAACAAATGTAATGCAGCATCATGCCACCAGCTAAAATTTGATATCCAATTTCAGTTCTTTTTCAAGGGATGAATCCAATGAACCAATCTCTATCTCAGATTCTCAAGTCTCAATTCATGTTTCATCCCACCAACAATCTCTGAAAGTCTGAACCTTTCTTATATAAAGCCAAAGAGACAGGAAGGTATTAAACAAGCTAAAAGAGAAAGATATCTCACGTTCTTCTCCTTTCTCTCTGCATCAATATTTCGTTAATTTCTTCCAATGGCGAGCTTAACCCTTCTCTCCCCTTCCTCCGTCAAATCTTCCTCCTCTGCCCTCCGAAACAATGCCTCCCACCTTGCCCTACGCAGCCCTGCATCTTTTATCCTACGTTCTCTTCCCCGTGCTCCTTTGTCCATCAAAGCCTTCTCATCACCAAACCCCTCTGCTCCTCTAAGCCAAGACGACCTCAAAAAGATTGCAGCCGATAAGGCCGTGGAGTATGTTAAAAGTGGTATGGTCCTCGGCCTCGGCACCGGCTCCACTGCCTATTTCGTTGTCGCCAAAATCGGTGAACTCTACAACTCGGGCAAACTCACGGACATAGTGGGCGTACCCACATCGAAGCGTACCGCCGAACAAGCCGCCTCACTGGGTATCCCCATTTCAGTGCTCGATCTTCACCCACACATCGATCTCGCCATCGATGGCGCTGATGAGGTCGACCCAGGACTCAATTTGGTGAAGGGACGTGGTGGTGCTCTCTTGAGGGAGAAGATGGTGGAGGCTGCTTCGGACAAATTTGTTGTGGTGGCCGATGATACTAAATTGGTCGATGGTTTAGGTGGTAGTGGCCTCGCTATGCCGGTCGAGGTAGTGCAATTCTGCTGGAAGTACAACTTGACGAAGCTACAGGAATTGTTCAAGGAAGAAGGCTGTGAAGCTAAACTCAGAGTGGATGCAAATGGGAAGCCTTACGTCACTGATAATTCGAACTATATTGTTGATTTGTACTTCCAGAATCCAATCAAGGATGCGGAAGCGGCAGCGGAAGTGATGTCCACGTTTGAAGGAGTGGTGGAGCATGGATTATTTCTCAACATGGCCTCTGCTGTTATTATTGCTGGGAAGGAAGGAGTGAGCTTGAAGACCAAGTGAGTTTTTGAATGGTGGGGTGAGAAATTATAACCATCTCAATTTCCATTTCCTTTTATATTCTTCTTTCTTATCCTCAAATGCATCCCTTTTGGGGACAATTTTGAGTTTTTTTTTTTTTTTTGGATTGGGTTTGTAAAATTTAGTCGGATCATTTGGGTATGTGCTTAGAGAATCTGTATTCTATTTCTTCTGATTCACTTGGCTCTCCTGAATTCATTGTTGGTCAATAGATCTGGAAACACAGTAAAGGGATAATTGTGTATATTTAGATGACAAGGTATTTGTTTCTGATGCATGGCTGCTGTTGGGCATGGAACTTTTAAGAGAAAGAACAGAGGAGTGGCCGAGAAAGGAGAGAAAGCTCGGTTCTCTTTTCTTTCTTTTATAGTGCAAAACCCCTAGAGGAGTAAAATATATTCATCCTCACCGGGCAAACAACGAAAACACGAGGCCAAAAGTGTGGAGACACAAGAAGCTGAAAGGATAAAACTAGAGAGAAAGCAAAGAAAACACAAAATAAACAAACTGACTAAACACAAACAAAGGCGCTGCACAACCACCTAACACAGCCAAAAGCGACCGAGAGGAAAATGCCCCTTTCTCTTGAACTGTTTTTTTTTTTTAGTTTTTCACTTTTCACTTTCTCTCGAGTCAAAACTCAAAATCGTTTGATCTGCAAACATCAAATAGGGGGGGTCATGTGTTCTCCTGGTTGAATTTTGGTAATCTGCGTTGGATTGAATCTGCTTAGGCCTTTGGATCCCATGCCAGAAAAAGTTGAGGAGAGGAGTTTTTAGAAATAGAACATGAATGATGCTGTCTTGACTAAAACTAATATATTTCCTTGTTCGAATTACATAGCAAGACTGTTAATTCCATCTCTTTGCACTTCGTACACAATGTAGGTTGGATTCATCAGAATACAATTGTAAGCATTCTATTATGGTCAACAGGGTGGACTTATTGCTGCATCATTGGCCATTTGCTTGATGTTCTGCCCTACACATGCATTATACTAGGGTTACATAGAGTTGAATCCATAAGGGGGAAAAAACAATTTCAGAAATTCCCCAATTTGGGTATGTTATAGAACTTGAATATAGCAAATCATACAAGAGATGTACTGGCCATTATATAAGGATGTACTGAGATTGTAATCTGGTCCCAACTGACTTGAATATATGCTATCACATAAACTTGTTCTTCAACATTTTGGGTTCTTCTGGGATGTGAATAGCTTTTGAAGAATAGGAGCTTTGAGTAGCTTGAAGCCTTGACCTAAAAATGTCCATGCAATCATCTGTTGATTTTTATTTCCAGTGAGTAGAAGAAAGAGGTCAGTACTTTAGAGGGTTGGATGTGTATAGAATCTATGGAAGCTTTGGACCTTTCGAATTACTGGTACTACTACACTACTTTACTGATTATCATAACCCTCAAAATATATTCTCACTATCCAATCTACGCAATGGGATTTGAGAAACTCGGTTCAGGTCTATGAAGAAAAATATGTCATTGAAACAGCTTTGAGAGGTTAAAATTTCAACATTTCAATGGAGATTCTCGTTTCATCATTTTTCTGTGGTTCTGACAGAAATGCAGGTTTCCTGTTGTGGATACTTTCTGCTAATCCTTCAATGATTTTGTGTCTTTGAAGATCACTAGAATACACTCTGATCAACTGGAGGTGCACAAAATTCCAGAAATATTTGGAGTTTCCAATACTGATTTCTTGCAGCAAAAGAAGTGGCAAACTGTTGCAAAGGCTTGGACTTTAAAATGGGGAACTAGGTAAGCAACAATCTGAGGTGCACAATTTTTCTCAACCCTTCCAAGAAGTACAACATCAAAATATCAAAACAGAAATCACATATTTTCTGATTAGATGTTTCTCTCTCTGTTAGAAGTAATCGAATTTTCTGATTATAGTGTGGTGGTCTATGGCTATGGTTATCCATTTAATGAGTGCTTTTAAACAGTGGAGAAGAACAAGTTGAAAATTCAATAGCCCCGATTTTGGTGACAAACTAGTATGTTTTGGGGCAGCTACTTTTTTAATATAAATCTGTGAAAACAAAAGTTTCCATTTTTCTTGTTTCTTTAAAACTGTTTTTGTCATGCATGTGGATATTAATACCTTACTTGGACTGCTGCTGAGCAGGACTTCCAGTGGGAGGAGCCCCCCTTTTTTAGTTATGTTTTTGTCATGCATGTGGGTTAATTACTTCTTCGAATCAGTTTTTCTACATATCCTATGTGCCTATCATTTGCGTCCCTCGCTGGACAAGGCTGATAGGTTGGATAAAAAACTCAGCATTCTCAAGGACTTATAAACAACAAACAGGTTAGTTCTATATCCATTTCTTTTGGGAGAATTTTAATTAATTTTTATTTTACTAAATTTACTGATTTCTAATTTCACCTCATCAATTTTTGCACAAATTGTTCTAAAATAAGAGAATGATCTCCTGCTCTGCTTCATAGTATTTACTTACTAAATTATTCCTATGGTAAACCACTATTGAACCTAGATATTGCTTTAGTTTTGCTGAAACATCATTATCTTTTCTTGCAATTAGTCTTGCGAACAGCCATATTGTATGTTCATGGTTTGAGCCTTGAAATAAGACTCTAGCGTAAAGAGTGTTGTAGGCATATTACTGAATCACCAGATGAATTTTGATCAATTAAGCATAAAAAAGACCACTCTATGGTTGTGGTCAATAGGCAGATACACTACTTGACTGTTTCATATTTTCAGGCATTGATTCACTTTGGTCAACATGCAACGGAGGGATTGATCGGTATCGCGCAAGCTAAAGTTACACAAATTAAGTTGGGCAGCACCTCAGGAAATTGTGAGTTAATTTTTACTGTAACTCTAGGTTCCTGCTACAGGGAGAGAGGTAGGTGCTCTAGTTCCAATTCAGAATTGTTGGAATGAGTTTTTACCATTTGCACTTTGATTTGTGCAACTAATACCAGAAGATCCAGATTGAATTTCAAAGTGTAAGACATAATTTTTGATAGACAAATTGAGTCTTATATATGCTCTTCTGCTTATGAAATTTATAAACAAAATAGAAGAATCGAAGCAAGATAAATACTTAAATTCTGACCTGTTCAATTGTTGAGTATAACCTCTTCAATTCTCAATTAGACTAAAATTCTATAATCTTAAATCCGTGGCTTTATTTCACATCATCTTTGGGTAAGAGTACATTGACTAGCATATAAGAGAACTACTAGTTTTTTTTTTACTTATTAAAAAAAAAAAACTACTTGAATTTTCCTGGCTGTAATTTTATGATTACCGACTGCTCTTCGGAACAGCAAAGTCAACTTCCTAGTCTAAACAGCTTAAAATTATTGGTTGATTTGAAATGTGTTGTTTATTTATTGCATCCTCCACCTTTTAAAATTATATTCGTAGAAAGAAAGGACTTTGGTCATTCAATTAATCCCAGACTTACATGCTTGATGGATTTTTCAATTTGGACCGAAATTAATTTGATACAGCAACATAATGGCTATTTTCTCTTCCATTTTTGTCAAATGATTGTTAAATCTTGATTGTTAGGTTTATAGGATTTCAAAAACATTATATTTGGGATCTTTGTAAATGTGTTGTAAGTGGGCATTTCTTGTAACCTCAGCCATTCAATCTATTAAAATCCAGGGCTGGAATCATTTGGGATTTTCTCTTCACCTTTTAAACCAAAGATATAAAAGAGAGTAAGGATATTGGAGATTTTGAGATGAGGTGAACAAACAGGTGAGAAGAGAGTTGGGCTGTACAAGGGGTTTCTTTGTACCCTTCTTTAAGCTTAATGCCTGTAGACATAGGCCAAAGCACTGAATCATGTAAATCCAGTGTATGCTTTCTATTTTACTTTGGTTTCTTTGTAAATTCTTTGTGCTCTTATGTTCTTATTATATTCTGTTAAATCATATCCCATTACTAATGTTTTAGAAAGATGTTGCTACTTATGAAATTTTAATTAAATGAAGTACTATTGTATACCCAGGCAGGAACTTTCAGACAATGTGATGTTGTTTCCTGACCAGTTCTCTGCTCAGCTCTGTGAGGCTGTTGAAGAGTATCTTGAGAGTGAAGATAAAAGTTGTAAACCCTTGCTTTTCCGTGATATCCATGTATAACAAAATTTCCTTCTCCGTAAGTTAAAAAATAAGATGACTATAAAATGTAAAATGCTCTGATGACATTTATTCTACATAGAATTTCTCTATACAATAGTCTAAATGTCCCTTCTCTAATCCAGGACTGATTATTACATTCTCTTCCCTTACATAAGACTCATAGGGGGAATCAATAAAGCATCAATACAGTCAAAAGACAATAATAAAGCATCAGAAATCATGCAACTCGGACAAATGTATAAAATGAAAGCCCAGCAATAAAACTCTTAATTTGATGCTGCCTGTTCTATTTTCACTGGACCATTGCTAGTGACATCACCGTCAAGAAAATCGGCCAATGGAAGTTCCCAGGTAGAATTAAGCTTGCTGGAAAAACAAAAGAAAGAAAAAGAAGAGTGCGGAAATTCATCAGATGCTGAACTAAAACTCCAGTGTTGTAATGGAGTTGAACTGAAAAAGAAGGAATTGTGGAGAATATGTGATAACTTAAATTCTGTAAAAAAGAAAAACTTTTTGAACTCTCTCTCTCTCTCTCTCTCACACACACACACACACACACACACACACACACACACACACACACACACAGAGTTAAATGGATGAAACAAGGAGGTGAATTTTCTGGTTGGTATAATAGAATTTATATATATATCCTTCCAAGGTTTAGCAATTTCTTGTTTTTAAAAACTTAAGCTATGTCTGCCTTGAAGGCTATTGTGTACAGTAGACTATTGGAGAAAACATGGCTCAGATCCTTATTTCCCAAGGGTCGAAGTCTAAAAATAGACTACTAGTTGTTTTTCTTTCTTTTGGGTGAAATAAGCATGAGATATTGATGATATCATTTACCTCCATTATCAGAAATTGTATCATTAGTCGATGAAGTTTGGTTTGCTTGGATTCCAAGGCGTGCGCAATCCGACCCAATCGTGCCTTATATAATCAAATGCCACAGCTTGCATCAGAATGGCTATTTTTCTTTCAACACAATTGATTATGTAATGTATGCAGATATCACACTGTAACATGATGTAAAACTAGTTACGAAAGTAGGGGAAGTTAGAGCTCTTACAGTTGCCAATACATGGGTAGATGGAGTCATTGAAAAGATTATTGTATCCCTCTTTGCATTCACATTCATGCTTATACCCAGTGGTATGGTTGCATGTGCCTCCTCCACAGTAGATCCAGTGGCATGCTACAAAACCAGACAAGATATACAAATAAAATCAATTTCAACTAAAATTTCATTCGATGTTGGGCTCACATGATCATTACTGAAAAGATAATGCTGGTGTTTGGTATTACTATCAGAGGATGATCGATTATATGAAGATTTTGTGGTTGATGGAGAAGGAGCGGTTGATGGAGAAGGAGCTGCGGCTTCTATGCAGTCGTAGTTCATGGTACCTGGAAACACCAAAGAAAAAGCATTAGCAAATCAATTCAAAAACCACCAGAAGTAAGGAAGTGAGTTAACATGGCTGCCTCACTTGTCTTATATTCTATAACCCAAGGCTCAAAACTTAAAGTTCGCTTAAACAAGGCTTAATACTTACAGTTAGGATAAATGCAAGGGAGGAACTGGAGATCATCATCTTCATTGTCATAGAAGTTGAGACGGGTCTGTTTCCAACCAGAATCACATTCACACCTGTATCCGAAGGGATGGTAATCGGTAGAAGCATTGCAGGTTCCCTTTCCGCAGTTAACAAGGTCGCACACATCACCTGTATCTACAAAGTAAGGGGCTCATCACTGATAGAGTCATGAGCCATAAATTGTAAATGAAGAAACAGGGGTAAGGAATAGAAAGAAGTGCAGTAGAAGTACCAGAATTATTGAGGTGTATGGCTGTACCAGGTTGCAGAAAGAGAAAGATGGCGAAGAAGGTGATGGTAGTAGTAGCAATAGTAGCTGAACCCATCTCAGATTCCCAAGAGCAAGGGACGAGCAAGGGACAAAGCAAGAACACAATCTAGTAATGATGAGAAAACTGAAAATAGAAGGGATTCTTATATACAGCTAAAAACTGTCTGAAGGGATGGGATGAGACTTCATGTCCAGGTTTGAGTCCTTTGACGGGACACAGAAGCTTGGAAAAGCTGGTCACTTCTATCATTTTTACCAACCCCCAGAAAAAGAGAGAGAAAAGGGGGGGAGAAGAGGGGGGAGGGCGGGCGCACTTTCTCAAAGAAAGTCCTTCCATCATTCTTCGATCACCATTAAAGAAATTTTTGTTGGTTCCATTGCATGAGGGATGACGCCATGGCCAAATCTGCTGAAAAGTCACGTATGATCCGTTGTCCTTGATAATGTTGTCTAACCCTGAAGGTCTGTTATGTTCTAGAAACTGATCTCTATAGACTTTGTTTTCTTTTTTTCAAGTTGGTGCAAATTTGAATTTTAGCATAATCAGTTGGTGATTTAAACACAATGAGACATGCCATTCTCAATTCTTTTTCATGCAAAAGGTTGTTTAATAGAATTGTTGCCACCACATTTTCGGTTATTCGATTACCTGCTACTGAAGAGGCATTAGATTTGACACTTCTAAAGTCCTCCCAATTCAAACTTGATTATGTCATTGCTCAATGCAGAGCAGGTTCAAAAGATAATAAAAAAAAAGAAAAAAAAGAAAAAGGAAAAACAGTTAACATTCTTCAAGTTCTAGATGAAAAGATTATTCAAAGAGACGTAACTTAAATGAGGTGACAAAGAAATTTCATCTATTCCAACTACGACTTTGTAATCTGCTATTCATTTCCATGGTTTTAATTTTCTGACGAAGATACATAAATGCCATGAAAGACTTGTCAAATTGGAGAGAGATGACTGTTAATTAATTACAGCTCTTGCCCTTAAATTGTGAGATAAAGAAGAACAAGAACAAGAAGAAGATAATGGGGATGACACCAATAAATTGGGTAAATTCAAGGTACTCAAAGTACATGGATCGTCTTTTCTTTCTTGCCTTTTCAGATTACATGCTTCAGACATAACTTTACAGGAGCATAAATCTATACGCTTGACATTCGAAAGTCAGAACTGTTCGACGCTTCAGTTTACAAGTGAAGCCTTGACCCATGAACACGCCTCTGGTCTTAAGCTTCTCATCTTATTCTAAAGCCTATTTTGGGAAATTTTGAAATTGCCTGTACATTACAAGTAAGATCCCACCTCGACTTCATCAACCAGACGCAGAAAAACAGAGGATTGTGGCACATCTACGCCACCATGACTATGAAGTATGAACAAAGGGGGAGAAAGAAATCTTATTTCATCATTATTTATTTTGTAGAAAAAAAAAATTAAGGATCATAATGCGGGAACAAGTGTTCTACAGTAGGGGCAATGCGAATGGGTAGCGAGCCAAGGGAGAAGGCAATCTGAGTGGTAGCTGTGAGCACAAGGAAGGTAGGTGATCTCTCGCAGGTCTTGCAGATCATCAAGGCAAACCGCACAAACCTCTCTCTGTGAATTCCTCCGGCTTAGCTCGGGACTACTGCGAACCTTTGTTTCAGTCGTTCTTGTTTCACTTGTTTGGATCTTCTTCGGCCGATGAACATGAGAGGATCTTCTAACTTGAACAGGAGCAGATTGAGGTGTTGTATTATACCTGTTTTTGAGGAATTGCAATATTAGTTTTCCTTCAGACTATTACATACTCTGTTACGACAGGTAATTTTCATTGGATAAAGATAAAAATGGGTTTTTGAGACCAGATTTGTTTGATCCGTTAAACCTGATTTTCAATTTTCCATGAAAATAGGTCGATGAAAATAGGTGATTGCAGAGTAAAACAGAGAGGCTTCCAATGGCAATATCTGCCTAAACACAGACCCAGAATGAAGAAATGAAAGATTAAAAAGGAAAAATAATAGAGGAGGAGGAGGACAAACCTGGAACAGAAGCTACCGAGCTTCTCCTCGAGCCTCTTGCGAGCCATGAGAGCGGTGGCATCCATTGATGTGCTAGGGGTTGCAGTAAACGACCGCGGAAGGCGCTCTCGAATAGAAGAATCGCGGTTGTTACGTTCGTTATCGTGATGAGAATGAATTCTTCTCCTTCGAGCCAGCTCCACTCCTGGTAACATACCTGCCATAAATATTCCTTCTTTTCCTCCCTGCCCTCTTCGTCTTCTTCTTCTTCCTTTCTCTCTCTCGCTTTTGCAATTGAATTTTGCAGGAATTTCCCTAGAACTCTCTTCTTAATTTAACCAAACACCACTGAGATGACAAGATAGATTGATTGATAGGAAAAATGATAGATAGTTGTAGCACCAGTGTCATTCTTCCATCTTCTTATATCATTGCAGATTGCAGACTACTCCTGTTACCCCCTCCCCCATCCACACCCCATTCCTCCAAAAAAATAAAAAAAAAAAATAAAAAAAAATTATTCTGGCTTTTCTTTTCTCCTGTGATCGTGTTTCACGTAACCCGGATAGGAATATTGAGGATTGAGATCTTCCATGTTTTCTTTTAATCCTTTTAACATAAAAAACTGCATAAATGGCATTGATTAAGCTTTCGTACGTAATCAACCATCATCAGTTTTTATTATTAAAAGGAAAAGTTAAAACTTGGATAGGAATAAAAGATCAGTAATTATCAAAATAGAAATCATAGTTGGATAGAAATCAAAATGACTGTACATGGGAAGTGCGGAAGGTGATTCGGTCTTCATTGGTAGACAGACAAAGCACTGGCGTGGAAAGCTATTAGTTTTACACAGCGCACCTTCGTGGAAAGGCTCTGCAAGTCGTTTTCGTTCTGGTTTCCTTCTGGTTTCCTTCTTGGATTCTTTAGTCACTTGACTTCTTCTTTGGTTACCAAATATGGTTCGGGCATCTCGTTTCGGATTATCATTCAGCATGAATCGGTAAAAGTCAGCCAATATCGACCTGAAACCAGAATTAGGAATTAGAGCCAGCCTATTCTGATCCGATTTGACCAGAATCGGTGATCCGATTCGGATTCTTAGAACCATGTTACCAAAATAAAAGGAATATTTTTTTTTTACTTTTTTTATTCTTTATATAACCAAGGTTTAAAAACCTAGAAAAAAATAACCCAGAATTGACCTCAATTGATTTTGATTCAAATGAGATTGGAATTGGATAAAACCCTAAAAAATGGAATTTGACCACACAAAAAAAAAAAAAAAAAAAAAAACCAAGATTTTCATAACTATATGATTTTTTTTTTTGAGGTATTTTTTATTCAAAAGTCTTATAAAACTTGAAGCTTGACGAATGATTCAGGATTCTTCAGTTTTACAATATTTTATTAATTAAAAGAAGGGGGAAGAAGCCAAAAAAAAAATGATTCAAGGAGGGATTAATCTTGGTTGTGGCGTGTGTCTTTTTTTTTTTTTTTTTAGGTAAAATGGTGTGTGTCTTCCACACTTCCAAAAATTACAAAATAAATATAATGGTTTGGAGATGGAGATGGAGATGGAGATGGAGATGACTTGGAATTTGAAATGGGGCTTTTGGTGGTATGTTGGAAGATAAGTTTAATGTTGTTTCATGTTCAATTGTAACTTATTTGTAAAGGACCAACAGTCACAATATATAATTGGTTTGGTTTTGATTTTGAATAATAAAAGTCAGTTCTAATCTGTTCTAAACCTATTAGTAAACCGATGGTTCCAAATCGATCCATTGAAGGTTGAAATTAAAGACAAATACTCGAAACCAAAACTGGCTTCATCCAATAATCAATAGTAAATTAAGACTCATAGCCATTTCTAGTCCAACATTAACTTTATTTTGACCTCTAAAGATCCCACGTTTCTCTAATCCTTCCTCTAAGACTGTAGCCATCATTTTTGTCGACAAAACTAGAAGCTTCGAGGACCACCACGGTCATGAAAAAGGTTTTTTTTCGATATCCTAAAAAATTGGTGCTGTTTTGGTGTATGTCTAATATATTTTCGACAGAACTAAATCAAACTGATTAAACAAAAATCAGACCAACTTACACCATTGTATATGATGCTTTGTGTGCACATCCTAATACAATCTTAGTATACAATATTTATTCTATATTACTTTCTAAGAAAATAGCCTTATCTACCATGTTGTCACTTAATTCCTTTCCTATAAGCAAGAGGGTGTTCTTGATAAGTTATTATGAATTTGTGCAAGTGCTTGATGTTCTTGGAATAATTTTTTTGGTTGCAATGTGGTGGATTGAATTATTTTTGAAATATTTAAAGAACCGAAAAGAAATTGTCTAAGGAACTGTTTGTGAACCGATAAATCAATTGTTGATCAGTTCGGATTCAGTTTGAGAATTACAAACTGAATCATTATCAATTCGATTTTGATTTTTACTAATAACATCTTGAACTGAACTGAATTTTTAAGAATAATGCATAAAAAATTGTGAAGAATCAAAGGCAAAAGGGTAAAGAATAATATTGAACTTTAATGAAGAAAAAAAAGAAAAAAGAGAAAGAAAGGTGAAGCCGGACGGCCAGACGGCCTGCCAGACGGCCTGCCAGACATGAGATTAGTGGTAAATTATGTAAGGATTAGGGAAGTCTCACCAATACCCAACCACATTGATTTCATGCCTTCATAGAAATAATTAGGTAAAGATTAGGGAAGTTTAACCTATGATTTTTTTTTTCAATTGTTTTCAATGTTTATTTTCAATATGTAAAAAAATAGACGAAGTTCTTTTTCTATCACTTTTAAGTCATTATATTTTACTTCTTAAAAATAAACATTAGAAAAAAAAATTAAATAGAAAACGTTACATGTAAAATTTTACGAGATTACGTCAAAACAAAATGAGCCAAAAGAATGATTAAAATTTTAGAGAAAGTTTTATCTTATACGGGTTTGCATCCAAAAAAAAATCCTCACTGTGAATTTTTAATCAATAATTTTCATTTATATAAATCAAGAGAAACTAAAACACACGATTACATAAAATATTTTAGAAAATTCATATATTTTATTTTATTTTTTCCCAATAAACAAAGTGCGCAATATCACCATCTGATCATATATAATGCGGGAACAAGTGTTCTACAGTAGGGGCAATGCGAATGGGTAGCGAGCCAAGGGATAAGACAATCTGAATGGTATCTGTGAGCACAAGGAAGGTAGGTGATCTCTCCCAGGTCTTGTAGATCATCAAGGCAAACTGCACAGACCTCTCTCTGTGAATTCCTCGGGCTTAGCTGTGGACTAGTCGTTCTCGTTTCACTTGTTTGGATCTTCTTCGGCCGAAGAACAAGAGGGGATGTTCTAACTTGAACAGGAGCAGATGGGGGTGTCGTATTAAACCTGTTTTTGAGGAATTGCAATATTAGTTTTCCTTCAGACTATTACATACCATGTTACGACAGGTAATTTCCATTGGATAAAAATGGGTTTTTGAGATCAGATTTGTTTGATCCGTTAAACCTGATTTTCCATTGTCGATGAAAATAGGTGATTGCAGACTAAAACAGAGCTTCCATCCTACTTTTAAATCTAGTATAGGCTTCCTATGGCAATCTCTGCCTCAACACAGAGCCCAGAATGAAGAAATGAAAGATTAAAATGGAAAAATATTAGAGACAAACCTGGAACGGAAGCTGCCGAGCTTTTCCTCGAGTCTCTTGCGAGCCATGAGAACGGTGGCATCCATTGATGTGCTAGGGGTTGCACTAAACGACCGCGGAAGGCGCTCTCGAATGGAAGAAACGCGGTTGTTAGGTTCGTTGTCGTGATGAGAATGAATTCTTCTCCTTCGAGCCAGCTCCACTCCTCGTAACATACCTGCCATAAATATTCCTTCTTTTCCTCTCTGCCCTCTTCTTCTTCTTCTTCTTCTTCCTTTCTCTCTCTCTCTCTCTCTCTCTTGCTTTTTGCAATTGAAGTTTGCAGGAATTTCCCTAAAACTCTGTTCTTAATTTAATCAAACACCACTGAGATGACAAGATAGATTGATTGATAAGAAAAATGAGAGATGGTTGGACGTAGCAACATTGCCATTCTTCCATCTTCTTATATCATTGAGGATTGCTGACTACTCCTGTTACCCCCTCCCCTATCCACACCCGATTCCTCCAGGAAAAAAAAAAAAATTATTCTGGTTTTTCTTCTCTCTGATCGTGTTTCACGTAACCCAGATAAGAATATTGAGGATTCAGATCATTTTCCTTTTAATTCTTTGTCTTTTAACATAAAAAACTGCATAAATGGCATGGATTAAGCTTTCGTACGTAATCAACCATCATCGGTTTTTATTATTTGTTGGGGAATTATGCTACGCTGTCATGATAGCCTAGACAACTCGACCAACGAGCCACGTGGAGATCCCCAATTCGACACAAGAAAGCATTTCACCAATTCGAACACAAGAGCAAAGGGCAAAAACATCATTTTAAAAATATACACTATTTACTATAAATAGGGTAAATCCCGAGATTTCAGGTACTACAACATTTATTACTCATTACTCATCATTGGGATTATCGCTCTGACACTTGGGACGGAAAATCTCTCACCTACCCCGCTTATATTTAAAATACTGATGTGGGTTCGACACCGAGCTCATCAACTGTTCATAGAGCCCTAACTTTGGCATCAGAGTGGAGACGGGGCGTTGCTTGTCTTGCAGGTCTAGTTAGCTCATTAGGCCTACGAGACGGATCAGGGCCGAAACATTATTAAAAGGAAAAATTAAAACTTGGATAGGAATAGAAGATCAGTAATTATTAAAAGGACGAATCGGATAGAAATGAAAATGACTGTACATGGGAAGTGGGGAAGGTGGTTCGGTCGGATCCAAATCGTCTCATCCCTGAGATTCGGGAGGGGTGGCGGCGACCCTACTGGATGGTTGCCATGTGGAGGTTGGATGAATCCAACCCCTCCGTTCGAGCCGACAAGCCGAGCCGACAAGAGAGTGTCGGCTCGAATGGAGGGGTCGGATTCATCCGACCCCCACATGGCGACCATCCAGTGGGGTCGCCGCCACGCCTCCCGAATCTCAGGGATGAGACGATTTGAATCCGGTTCGGTCTTCACTGGTAGACAGACAAACCATTGGCGTGGAAAGTTATTAGTTTACAAAGCGCACCTTCGTGGAAAGGCTCTGCAAGTCGTTTTCGTTTCTGGTTTCCTTCTGGTTTCCTTTTAGGATTCAGCAAGAATCGGTAAAAGTCGGCCAATATCTACCTGAAACCAAAACTGGGAATTAGAGCCAACCTATTCTGATCTGATTTTACCAGAATCGGTGATCCGATTTGGATTCTTAAAGCCACGTTACCAATACAAAAGGAATATTATTTTTACTCCTTTTTTTCTTTTTTTCTTTTTTTTTTCTTTATATACCCAAGGTTCTAGGATAAAAAAATTTGGTAAAAAAAAAAGAAAAATTTTCATATTCACCCCAATAAGGATTGGCAACATCATCTACCTCTACAAAATTTCAAAAACCTCAATCACATCCAACTAACTGACATAATTATTGAAATACAATTTTACCCTTCTTATTAAAGATTGAAATATTAAAGGCATATGTTGAATGACTAATTTATCCTTTGTAATGTTATGTATATTGTGTCTCTCTCATATTCAATCTCACCCAAGCCCTAACTCGACTCTAGTTTGCGTTGGTTCCCTCTGAGCACTGCGACCAGAGCAGTTGGTCAGAGGAATTCTTCGTTCATGGCATAGATGGAGCATGAGTGTAAGTTGTTCTGCCAGTTTACATTTTGCGCCATTGTTCGGGCTCAGATACCCAATGCTACCATAAAACAATGATTGTTGTTGCAGGACTGATGGTGGTTGAAGCTGGTTTTGTAGAAATAGGGAGAGTGAGGATGCAGTACTCCACCAGGGAGGATCTTTTGGGAGAGATCGTAATTTCTGGTGAAAGCTCTTGGTGAAGTTTTCGAAGTTCATTTTCACTTCCCAGTTGATGATACAAGAGATTTTTTTTTATTTTTTTATTTTAAGTATATACCAGAGATGTTTGAATCAATGAATTTCCGAAAAAGCTGTTAGAACATATAAAAGAACCTCAAATTTTTTTAAATGCAAGCATTTCTGAAACTCATCCCCGATTATCTCAAGAATGCCAAAACAAAGAAATATGAACGAGAATCTGCCATTGCCATCTCCATTTCATACAATGAGGAAATCTTCGAAAAAATCTTGAGCTAAGGAGAGAAGAGAGAGAAGGCGGTGGGAGAAAAGAATAAAAAAATAAAATAATGGAGGATGGAAAAGGAGAAGATCGGAGAGAGAGAGGGAGAGAAGGAGAGAATGTGAGAGAGAAGAAAAAAAAAGAAAAAAACAAAAAAAGGACGAAGATCGAGAAGATGGAGGAGGGGGAAGAGAGAATGGAGAAGAAGAAAAAAAAAAAAAAAAAAAAATGGCGAGGATCCAGAAGAGAGGAGGGGGAAGAGAGATGGGGAAGAAGAATAAAAAAAAAAAAAAAAAAGAAAAAAAAAGAAAAAAAAAGAGGGAAGATCAAGAAGAAGGGGGCAGTGGAGAAGAAGAAACAAAAAAAAATCAGAGAAAGGGAGAAAGGAGAGAATGTGAGAGAGAATAAAAAAAAAAGAAAAAAAACACAAAAAGGGCGAAGATCGAGAAGATGGAGGAGGGGGAAGAGAGAATGGAGAAGAAGAAAAAAAAGAAGAAAAAAGAGGATCCGAAGAGAAAAGGAAGTGGGAAGAGAGAATAAAAAAAAAGAAAAAAACAGAAAAAAAAAGAGGGAAGATCGAAAAGAAGGGGGCGGTGGAGAAGAAGAAACAAAAAAATAAAGGGAGAAAGGAGAGGCGAGATCTTGAGGAGAAGAATATAAAAAAAAAAAAAAAAAACTAGAAAAGAAGAGCAAAAGCCGAAGAAGAGAGGAAAAAGAGAAGAACAGGGGGAGAGAGAGATCGCAGGTAAACACTACCTACCTCACCACCGCCTTTGCTGTAAATCCTCCACATGCGACGCCTTAAAATCTGAGAGAGAAAGAAGAAGACGGAAATTAAAAGGGAGTTGATTTTGTTTTATTTGCTTTAATTTATTCAAAATTTCAATTAGGAGATTTTTACCTATAAATTCTCAATGTTTTCATCGACTTTTAATGGCGGAACTGTAATTTTTTGAATTTCACTGTTACAAATCGAAATGAACGTTTGGATAGAGTAAGTTATGAATAAAGGGTATTTTCATCATTTAACAACGCTAAAAGGATAGTATGGTCCGTTAAAATGTTCATCGCAATTGACGTCAGCAACTAACGGAATTTTGTTAACGGAGTGGACTTCGTTGATTAACGGAGTAAACTTTTCGAGTACTAGATGAGGTTTTTAAAATTTTGTGGAGGTAGATGATGTTTCCATTCCTTATTAGGGTGTATATGAAAATTTTCCAAAAAAAAAAAAAAACACCCAGAATTGACCTCAATTGATTTTGATTCAAATGAGATTGGAATGGGATAAAACCCTCTAAAATGGAATTTGAAAAGAAAAAAAAAACCCAAGATTTTCATAACTATATGATTTTTTTTATGGTAATTTTATTCAAAAGTCTTATAAAACTTGTAGCATGACAAATGATTCAATATTCTTCAGTTTTACATTATTTTATTAATTAAAAAAAGGGGAAAGAAGCCAAAAAAAAAAAAAATTGATTCGAGGAGGGATTAAATTTGGTTGTGGCGTGTCTTTTTTATTTTTTATTTTTTGGTAAAATGGTGTTTGTCTTCCACACTTACAAAACTAAAAATGAAAATGATGATGATTTGAGATTTGAAATTTGAAATGGGGCTTTTGGTAGTATATTGGAAAATAAGTTTAATGTTGTTTCAGGTACTTGTAACTTATTTGTAAGGGAAGGGTCACAATACATAAATGGTTTGATTTTGATTTTGAATAATAAAAATCAGTTTGAATGGGTTGTAAGCCGATTAGTAAAATGATGGTTCCAAATTAATCCATTCAAGGTTGAAATTAAAGACAAATACTCGAAACCAAAAGTGGCTTCCTCCGATATCAATAGTAAATTAAGACTCAGTAGCAATTTCTAATCCAACATTAACCCCTTTTTTGACCTCGATCTACAGATCCCACATATTTCAAATCCTTCATCGAAGGCTATAGCCCTCATCTTTGTCGACAAAGCTAAAGGCTTGGAGGAGCACCACTATTGTGAGAAGGTTTTAGGTTTTTTTGCAATAGTACTCACACCAATATATTTGATGCTTTGTATGCACATCCTACTAATTAAATCTTAGTATAAAATGGTGGAGCTATTTCATAGGTGTTCTTGATAAGTTGTTATTATGAATAGGTGTTCTTGATAAGTTGTTATTATGAATTTGCACAAGTGCTTGGTGTACTTGGGATAATTTTCTTGGTTGCAATGTGGTGGATTGAATTATTTTTAGACTATTTACAGAGCCGAAAAGAAACTGTCTAAGGAATTGTTTGCGAATCGATAAATCGATTATTGATCGGTTTGGTTTTAGTTTGAGAATTACAAACTGAATAATTATCAATTCGATTGAACTGAACGGATTAACCGTCTACGAATCTATTTACACCCTCGTATAGTCTTGAAGGCCTAAAGCAACCGATAGTTAAAAACCTAATTGGCTAATCCAATACAAATCTTGGGTAAGTATTATTTCAAAAACACTACTCCACAACATGAATCCGCATCCTCTCCTCCCAGAACCTCTAGGAGGACAGTGGCAATTTGCCCTGGATGGCCGTCATGTGGCTCTTGGTAAATCCAAGACCCACGTCCGAGCCAATACCCAGCCGACAAATTAAGCCGACAAAGAATGTCGGTTCGGACGTGGGTCTTGGATTCACCCAAGAGCTACGTGGCGGTCATCCGAAATAGGTTACCGTGTTCTCCCAGAACCACTAGGAGGAGACGATGTGAATCCTCCACAACATATTTCTATGAAATACAGCAGGCAAAAGGGCAAAGAATAATATCGAACTTTTATTGAAAAGAGAGAGAGAGAGAGAGAGAGAGAGAGAGAAAGGTGAAGCCGGATGGCCAGATGACCTGCGAGCCATCCCCTTTGGAAGTCGTTGCCCATTCCAATGTTGTCTTCTCCATCATCAGCTACCCCTCTGATGTCGAGTCTGATCTCATCGGCTCCTTTGGAGCTCTCCAAGGTCTCTTTTCAGGCGACATCCCCGTCGATATGACCACCAGCGACCCCTCTCTTGCTATCGAGTTGAAGATGGGGGAGCAGTCCAGAGCAGTGGTAGAATGGTAAGAAAGTAAAAAATGAAAACAAAGAGAGAGAGAGAGAGAGAGAGAGAGAGAGAGAGAGAGAGAGAGATTTGATAAATCACACTTTTTTTTTTTAGGAATTTAGTTAATTAAATTTGGTTATCCCTAAATCTGTTTAGTAAATTAAAATCTCATGTTTTTTCTATTTATATAATTTTTAATATATTTTTTTAAATCAAATTTGATTAAACAATATAGATAAAATTTCTTTTAAGTCAATTTAAGGGCATAATAGTCCAAAAAATATTAGTGTCATCATCATATTGAATGGGAAAGATTACTTTCAAAAGGAGAGGAGGTGGGAGATATTAAAAGTCAAATTGAGAATTGATAGCCTTTAAGATTCCTGAAAGGAAGATGAGAGAAATTTATCCAAAATTATATAGAAAACATTACATGTAAATTTTACAATTACGTCAAAACATAATGAGCCAAATAAATAATTAAAATTTTAGAGAAAGTTTTGACCCATGCAGTTTTGCATCCAAAAAAATTCCTCAGTGTGAATTTTTTATCAATAATTTCCATTTATATAATCCAAGAGAAACTAAAACACACGATTACATAAAATATTATAGAAAATTTATATATTTTTTTTCCTAATAACCAAAGTGAACAATGTCACCATCCGACCATTCGTACGTAGAAATAATATTCAAATAGGGGTTACACATGAAACCGTTTGCTATAAATAAATAAAAATAGAAATTCTTTGAACAATGGTATAGGATTCAAATCGTCTCTTCCTTGAGATTCGGGAGCAGCGATGGTAGCCTGGATGGATGGCCAACACCTGACTCTCGGGTGAATCCGAGTAGTCCATCCGAGCCGACACCCCAGTCGATAAACTGAGGATGTCGGCTCGAATGAATGGCTCGGATTCACCCGAAAACCAGGTGTCAGCCATCCATCGAGGCCGCCGCCCCTCCTCCCGAATCTCAAAGAGGAGACGATGTGGATCCAATGGTATAAGACCTCACTCTTCATCTCTTTTTTTTCTTTTTCTTTTTTTTTCTCTTTTTCTCTTCCCTTGCCTTCAATCTAGCCATTTCATACCCCGTACTTCATATTCCAATATTTTTTTAAAAACTAAATTACCCTATATTAAAATCTAAATAGCCCCACGCATTAAAAATATTCTAGGGGGGCCTATTTTTTTAAAAACTAAATTACCCTTTGGGGAGCCCCCCTTTTACCCTTACTATTTAATAGGATTATTACTTCCCCATTTGCTCTCTTACATTTTTTTCGGTTTTCAAACCATTGAATCGTCTTCTTCTTCGGAACTCTCCACCGCTGCAAATCCTTGAATATTAAAGCAATTTCTCCTAAAATCTCTCCAGATTTTCAATCCCTATTTTCACTCCTATCTTCCCTCATCTTTCTCCCATTCCAATCGCCCTTAGTTGACAGCCATTTTCTCTCCTATTCTTCTTTGGTTTCTCTCTCCTAAAATCTATCCAGATTTTCAATCCCTATTTTCACTCTTATCTTCCCTCATCTTTCTCTCATTCCAATCGTCTCATATTCTTCTTCGATTTCTTCTCTCCTAAAATCTCTCCAGATTTTCAATCCCTATTTTCACTCTTATCTTTCTCCCATTCCAGTCACTCTTAGTCCACGGTCATTTTATCTACTATTCTTCTTCGGTTTCTTCTCCTACTTCCTCTCTTGGTAGATTCTGCTCTTCCCTCAATGTCGAAATAAAAAATCATGCCATTTCTCCTCCCTTTCCTAGCTCTCTCTCTCTTCAAACCCCGATTCTTCCCCTTCTTTTTCTGCTGCAACTGATTTCTCACAGGTTTTCTCCTCACGAAAATTCGAAGATCCCCAACCCTTTTTTTTTCCTCCGTCATTTTCTCTCACACCTCACTCTTCTCTCTTGATTCGACAAGTACTTTAATTAACTCACCCATTATATATATCCAAAAGAATCAGGAGGGTTGTCAACAGGAAAGAGCGAAGGAGAACCAGAATATGAATTTCATATTAAGAATTAGAATCCAACATGATTAAACACAAATCAGAATACCAACTCATGGAAATCAAAACTAGTACTTAATCAAGGAGTTTTGCCTCACTGGTCGCTTGTAATCGTTCCGCTTGCATCTGAGTCTATTACGGTTGAAAATCGTCCGTCGATCCGCGCTCTGAGTTACCTGCAACCACAGAGATGAGACAAGGGAGTTGGACGCCTAAGCCCCGGATACACTCCGATGCCTAAGTCAAATTCTCAAAGTAAGCAGTCAAGAGATAACAAAAAGCTATCTCCACTTTAAAGTGTGGGACGATGAGAGAGTTTGAACGTGCGAAAATGAAAGAGAGAGATATTATGAACTGTCTATTAGTCACTCCGATTACCTTGAGGGATTGCCTTCTACTTATAGATTGGGAAGAAGTATGGAGGTACCAGAACTCAGGGGATTAGACTGCCAATAGGATTACCACGTATCGCTCTAAGGGACACCCGTGTGGTAGACTCCGAGTAGGAGTAAAAGACCTTATGTGGGACCTACATGTAAATTTCGGGGACAAAATTTCTTTTAAGGGTGGTAGAGTTGTAAGAACCATGTTCTAAAACCAGGTTTAAACCATGGTTTTATGTGATAGGTGTTCCAATTATAATCGGACCGGAGGGCGAAGTCGGGTGACGAACCACTCAAAGTTCAGGTAAGAAAACTGTGAAAAAATGCCTAAAAACTCATACCGGTCTCACTATACCAGTTGCAGTATAGTGCAACCGGTATGTGCAACCGGTATGGGCATATAATGCCCATAATGCCAAACCGGCCACACCATACCATAGTGCAACCGGTATGTGCAACCGGTATGGTATACCGGTTAGAACTATACCGGTTTGAGTGAATCTGGGGTCTCCAACCGGTATGTCCAACCGGTATGCCTGACTCCTGCTGTAGACAGACTCCAGTGAGTTTGTCTCTCAGAATGGAAACTTAGAAAATTTCCATTATGAGAGAAAGCCTTTCATGGGTGGTCTCCCTCTATTAATAGAGAAGGAGACACTCCATTTCTCCTTCTCAAACCCTCTCGCCGTCTGGAGAAGAACTGAGAAGGAGCAAGAAGGTGGAGGCCGCCCAGGAAGAAAGAGTACGCCGCCAACCGAAAACGCTGGTAAGTGCTTTGTAATTGTTAGTTTTGTTAGGAGGACGGATCGAAGCCGCGAAGCGGCGCAATGATCCAAAAAGATTATAGTTTTCATTGTTTTCCTCATTCGGATCTAACCTAAGTTTGATATGACGTTCTAGCCGAGATCCGAAAGACACTAGAAGGTTTGGACCTTAGTAAAGGATAAGAGAAACCCTAGAGACCTAACCATTAGCAAACAAGGAGGGGAGATCCGAGATCTCGCTCTCGGATCCAAACCGCAGGGTATACCGGATGGACTTTAGGTCCAGCGGTATGACCTTGCGGTATGTACCGCAGACACATACAGGTCTCACTCAGTGAGATTTGGGTGAGACCGGTATAGTGCAACCGGTATATACCGATTGCACATACCAGTTGCAGTATGTGCAACCGGTATGGTGCCACCGGTACCTGCAATCGGTATAGGTTTTCGAGCTTGGTTTGCTTGGCCAAACCTGGTTCCGACCCCTGAAACTTGAATAAATGAATTCTAACATAAGAATGTGGTTATGTAGGACCTGTAGACGCTATGAGTGAGCTTTCTGACGCACAACCGGATCATTATCACGCGTCAGGTAAGGAACAAGACCCCAAACCTAAATAACTAAATAACAGTAAACCTTTGTGAATTATTTTTGTATTTGTAAATACATATTGCTTGATATTTGTGCATTTCACATGCCATGTAGTTGCTTTCTTTTATCTTATTATAATGATGCATTTCATATGCTCGGATTGTTGTATGTTTAGGCATGTGTATGTTTTCGTTAGTGTGTGGAATGTGAAGGGGATGTGCCCTGGATATATCCACAGCTAACACTTTTCTCGTATCGCCCTTACCTTAGCAAACTCAGTGCGAATGAGTATTGTGAGGACAATGGATTTTCATATGATCCTCCACGAAATCAAAATTAGGCTCTCGCCTTGGTTACTTTCTATCCATCCACGCCAATGGACGGAGTAAAATATGGAGTCGCCACCTAGATAAGGCCTAGGACCTATAAATGGTCTCTCACTTGGAGAGACACTATGACTCATGCTCAATGGATTGGCTTCTAGTCTTACCAGAGAAGGGTAAGTGTCAAGTTACGAGTTGGGAAGGTGTTAGGCACCCAACTCGCCCGGTCAATGGACCGGTCTCCTTCTGTCCTATCCTTTCCTACATTCTTGAAACTTATGTATGTTCAGGTCGTTCAATTTAGCCTAACCAGGCAAATGGGGAGCCCTAGACCAAGTTTTTAAGTTGTTCTAACTTAGGGTGCCGCCACATAAACTTGAAAAATAAAATACAAGTCAACAGACAATAAATGGATCCATGAACAAATGAATGGATTAAAATATGAAATAATCATGAATAAACAAATAATGAATTAAAAGAATGAATAACACAGAAAATACAACAGATAATGGATGACCGAGCTCGAGATCAAGCCGCCTACGTATCCCTGTGCAGCGGGAATCAGGCCAAACGTAGTTCGTGCGGGGGTGTGATTGTGGTTGTGGTTGTGGTTGTGATTGTGAGTGAGGTTGTGAGTGAGGTGCTCCCTTGACAAAGGAAGCACGTGTGACCGTGCGCCGGGGGTGAACTACTCGAGTTCTCCACTTCCCGCCGCCACGTATCTCTTTAGAGAATCGGGTCAACGTAGTTCCCAACAGTTAACGGGCTGTTGGTCCCCACATGGCATTATTGAAGAGGTGCTCGAACCTCAGAGGTACTCGGACCTCAACTCCCCGCGCTCGGCAAGGCAACACTCAAGAGGTACTCGGACCTCGACTCCCTGCACTCGGCAAGGCAAACTCAAGAGGTACTCGGACCTCGACTCCTTGCACTCGGCAAGGCAAACTTAAGAGGTACTCAGACCTCGACTTCCTTGCACTCAGCAAGGCAAACTCAAGAGGTACTCAGACCTCGACTCCTCGCATTCAGCAAGGCATCACTCAATATTTGAAAATAGTCGGTCCGCACACCGATTCCCAAACATGGGAGATGATTGGCCTAAGGCCAAAGACAAAACTGGGTGATAGCTAGGTTGGAGATCAACATGATCCCAACCATCGCCTAACATGTAAACATGACACATTTTGTATTTTTTCTTTGAGAAGGGGGAAATCAATTATGTGACGAACCCTAATGGTTGAGCGGGCTCATGGCCTAGGTAGGGTCCACCCTAATTAGCATAGGATTTGAGAATCCCAGTGAGAATGGACTCATTAGAGTCACCCTGAAATTTTCACAACGTTGGGGGAGGGGACTCACACATTCAAATCAAGCACAAGAACACTTAAATTAGGGGAGGGAACTCATACATTGGACTAAGCATATGATCCAAACAATCCATCAAACAATATAACAACATACAAGCATTATGGACAGCAATATGGTAGCAAGAATCTCATTATGTTAAGCATGAATCCAAGCATATGTCAAACAATCCGGACCAAGCATGATTAGAATGATCTTGACTTTAACTCAATCTCAACCTAAACCAATCCCAACCTAAACTGGATTTGATCTTTTAAAGATATATCAACTCAGCCTAACAGATTTAACCCATAAGACAACTCAACTAAATCAGATTCAACACAAGAATAACCCAATACATTCGAACCAGCCTCAACTCAACCCCTGTCTTATTCGGATTCTCCAAGTTGAACCAAACGCAAGAAGGAAACAAGTGGCAAAGAAATAAGACCATGGATTACAGCAAGAAACAAACCAAAAACAAGATAATAAAACAAGATGCGGTTGGCCCTTTCAGAACTAAATTTGGAATTGGAGTTTACAAACCAGACTACTCCCATAGGATAAGGTCAAAATCAAAGATTACGTGCTCGCTTACTCCAACAAGATAGGTTCAAAATCAGAGAATACATGCCACCCATTTCAGCCAATGATTGAATTTGAAAGATATTATAGGGCAGAAGGGAGTTGACTGAAAAAAAGAAGTTGGTATAAACAAATCAAGGAGAAAGAAAAATAAAATTGAAAGAAGCATAAAACAAAACTAACTCTAAAACCAAATAAAAAACCCACCACACAGGAAACCAGTAAGATATAAAGGAACCACATAAACGAACACATATAAAAGACCAAGGATTACTAAAATGTTGGAATACTAACATAGTTAACACCTAGGAATTACCAACAGAAATACCATAAAAGACAAAGGAAAAGACCAACATAACAGACCAAGAACATACCAACACAAAATAAAAGGCCAAGGATACCATATTGGAATACTAACCGAGCTTACCCAAGATTACCATATTGACAACATAAAGAAAAAGAAAAGACTAGCATAAACACCAAAACCAAGGACTACAAATCGATGACATAAAGGAAAAGACCAAGCAAGGGATCGACGAACCAGCAGAGACATAGAGCAACATAGTAGTGATGATCAACCGCTAAAAATAGATAATAAGATTGCATACCGGATCGAGGATAACACATGAATTTGAGAATAAAAACCAAGACAATGATGCAGAAAATGTATATATCTTCCAGCTGGACTAAGAATCTTCGAAGATGAGAAGAAATTAGAGGAAGCTCCTTCCAGTTCTTCCTCAGCACAGTTTCAGCGACACTCTCACCTTTCTTTTCTTTCGCCGCAGCAGCTGAACCTTCTTCTCTCATCTCCTTACAGCAGCACCGCCACCCCTGCTTTCTCTAATCTCCTTTCCCGCAACAGTCCCCCCTCCTTTGTTTTTTCCAGTTTTTTTTCTTTTCCTAACCCTTAATCCAAGGGCCAGGATTCCTCCACTTGATCCCTTTTCAACCCATCTCATATAATAAAAATAGGAATAAAAAAATTACACACAATTTATTCTAAGCCCAAACCCAAGCCCATTAGCCTAACCCATTAAACTAAACCCATTGACCTTAGTTCTAAACCCAATTATGCATCCTAAAACCCAAGGCCAAGAGCCCAAGCCTATTTTAGAAAACAAAAATTATCACAAACTTGAGCCCAATTAACTAAAACCTATTGACACATAATCTAAACCCAGTCCAAACCTAATATTCAAAATCCTAAACACAAGTCTAAATTAAAACAACTATTTTTTTTCTTTTTTTGTATTTTTTTAGATTTTTTTTTTTCTATTTTTTAACGATTTTTTCAATTTTTTCATTATAACAAAAATGATAGGGAAATTCTAGCATGACCTAAAATGACAAAGATGCCCCTGATATGAAATAGGCCAAAATGGGGGTCTTACAAGTATCAGGGGGAGGACGTGGGATTGTGGTTCTTCCTGCCCACCAGACTCAAGCCCTATTTCTATGTCGTAGGGGGTTGTGTTGGGGTAGGGTTATATAGTCTTTACCTTAGCGGACTTGGTGCGAATAGGGTATCAGGGGGAGGACGTGGGATTGTGGTTCTTCCTGCCCGCCAGACTCGAGCCCTATCTCTATGTCGCAGGGAGCCGTTCTGGGGTAAGGCTAATGATATTGTATTGACATCTAGGACTGGTTAGAAACGGAACCCACTTGCAAGCCCTTGCCAATAGGGGTTTAGGTATTGGTACGGTATGGGGTATCAGGGGGAGGACGTGGGATTGTGGTTCTTCCTGCCCGCCAGACTCGAGTCCTATCTCCATACCGGAGTGAGTGATGTGGGACAACAGCAGTAGTGTGGTAGGTGCCTAACTGTTGGGTGTGCTCACACTCTCGTGCATGGAGGTGCGGTGGCCGCCAAACCTTACCATAACACATTTACAAGTTATACCTGGCACAAATTGTAATGTTATCTCATGCATATTGTACTATTGCATTGGTTTTGTACTTACTGAGCTATGTTGTGAGCTCACCAGATATATATCTATTCTTTTTCAGAGTTGGATGCAGGGTACACTGTTGACGACTTCATGGCTGCTCCAGCTTACAGCACAGTGGCTGCCCTGGACTCTCAGTCAGTGGAGGACGAGCATGATGCGTCATGCGAGTGCTCGTTCTGTGTCTACTCTCAGTGACTTGGATTATTTTCGATTAAGCTTTGTAATAAATATTATTTACATTTGATGGATGATGAAATGAATTGGGTATTTATTTAAATTACAATTTAGATCTCGGCTCATTTATTTATTTCCGCTGCTATGTATTATATCTCTGATTTTGTTAGACTGCTTGGGAATGATTGGTTGACACGGTCTATTGAAATCCTGGTGTGAATCGTGGTTTAGAGTCGGTTCACTCACACTTCTGGTTCATCCGGAATTGGGGTGTGACACCTTAGCCAAGGAAGTTAGGTCGGTCAGCTCTGGGACTGACACATGTCAATGTATGAGTAATCACGGACCGCGATAGTCGGCGTCGTATCAGACTGGGAGAAGGACTCCTCGGACGTAGCATAATCACATTAGGACTCTGACTACCGACTAAGAAATGTAACCGAGTAGGACTATGACTCCAAGCGCTACCATAGATGATGATAACTAGACGGCATAGGACGAGTGCCGAACGCAAGATACTCTAAGCGGTCGGCTCCGAAAGTGAAGCTTGACACGTGTAAGATTTCCATTGGATGATATTTTTCCCCCCTAACAGAGTCCATCATATCATCTCCGCCGGAAAGAACGTGAGGGAGAATAAGAAGAAAATGAGATTAGGGTTTATTTTAGTTGGATATAAAAGGGTTATATTGGTCTTCGAACATTAATAAGATTTAAAGTATGAATAAAAGGTTGAGGGTACAGTTGTCTATAAAAAAAAATAACTTTAACGCCGTTAAAAATTAGGACTATTTGGATTTTAATAGTTATTTAGGGGAGATAACTGTCTTTTTTGAAACCTTTGGAGGTTAACGGTCAATAAGGTAAGTTACAAGGGAGGTAACTGTCTTTTACCCATATTTTAAAATAATAAAAAATAATGAAAAATAATGAAAAATCCTAATTATAAAAATTTATTTTATAACAATAAACATGTGGTTCGACAAATATACCCCATGCACGAATGCTTCCTCCTATATGATGTTTCAAAGTATTGAGTCACGACGATTTCCAAAACTTGAAAAGTTTCTATCCTGTTCTGAGTGATTTTCTAGATTAAGAATTTTTTTTGGTTTCTATAAAATAGTGAAACATAATTGAAGAAAGAGGTTTCAAAATTATAAAAATGCATAAACCGGAATGCATAACGCTCCTCCTAGTTTGTGGGACGAGTTTTTGAATTATTCTTCAATTAATATTGTTGTATTTGAGCAGATTCATTTCAGATTTTTACAGGTCTAATGCCTTCTTCTACTGCATTGCTCAGTCCTACTTGATTATTTTTTGGAAAAAGATTCTCTCTTGTCGTTCAGTTTATCAATCGTTTTTCTGACAGAATCAAATGTATCAGCATACATACCGATCATTACAACTCGTCTGATGGACATCCGGTGCGAACTGGAGACAGGAGAGGGTCCACGTCTTTACTTTTCCCTCTATCTCTCTTTTGTTGAATCTAAGGCTATGTATGTAATGCAATTCTTCGAATCTAAAAAGGGCTATGTATGTAATGCAATTCTTCGAATCTAAAAAGGGCTAATGTATAGTCTTATCTTGTTTTAGGGAGAGACTATTTTCATATTTGAACCCATGACCACTAGGTCACAATGGGGTAACTTTCTCATTGCGCCAAGGTCTGCCCTCACGCATTTGATATACATAAAAACAATTCACCAATAGGTGGATGACCAGTGGAGGCAGTGCATTGGGGAATTAGGTCAGAGGTAATAGGGTCCTGCCAGGGGATGAATCCCCATAGCGATAACCCTTCAATGCAAGACACAACCAAATATAAAGAAATTATAAATAGGTAGGTATTTATTACTCTTTTACTTCTAGCATCTATTACTATTGCTAAGATTTCTGACTTAGGCATCAGAAAGTCACCCACGAACTCATATCCGACCCTCTCTTTTGCCTAGTTCTAGTTCACTGTAGCGCAGGTCTCCTACTCGATTGAACAATCGGTCCAGATTTCACCTTTCACACTCAAGGATTAGTTGATGTTTCTTCCAAGATTGAATGAGATTAAGGATGCCCATCTTCCTTTCTTTGTTTCCTTATGGAAACTCTCATTTGGTGACAAAGATTGAATGATCATCTATCTAGGGGACTTAATTAAGAAGGGTTACTTGTTGGTTATTATGAAGATAGTTGAGATGATCTTATAGGATATTATGGCCTTAATTAATGGTTCATGCCAATATACCTGTGGTATATACTGTTTAAATATCAATTTGTATACAATTTATATTGTATACTGTTTAGATATCATTTACCGTTATATATCAGGTCACACAGTCATACTGTCTATGACACAGGAACTTAAACAGTCCACATTGCAGTAGAACTGTACGTATTTCATACGGAATTAGTATTGCATTTTGTATCGAATTAGAACCATATTTTATAACAAATTAGAAACCAAAGTCCAAACCAGATAAAAACCGCATTTCATATGGTATAAAAACCATATACATATTGATTGAATGATGAGGGATATTACATACACGACGGGTCTTGTCCTTAGCCTATTGCTCCTATGTGTCTAAGTTAGTTGCCAAACTAGCCTAGCCCTCTACCCCTGTATTGGGACTTATATGGTATCCTATCGTTGTACGGTATCCAACCATGATCTAATTGTTGAAATTCACCTGGTGTGCATACCAATACATCAGTATGTGCGCCTAATGAACTCCAATTGTTTGATCACAACTAAACAAACTGGACAACATGACACGAATTTTTCCCCCATGCCTTGAGTCGTATCATCCATTGACACCCCAACACCATTGGATGATGTCCTTTGGAATGATTGTTTATTGATGCACTTTTTCTGTAGTCGAGTCTTGTGCACGTGTTGATATTTTTGAGTTCAGATCACCTGTATGTATATGTATTTTCTATGGAATTCCATCATCGTTGATGTGGTGTGGGACCCATCACATATGGATAGTGATGGAATCCCAAAAAGGATATAAGTACATGGAGATAAACTATTCTCATATTTTTACTCTACGACATCTAAACATGACACTTCACCACCTTGTGATGTATCGTCATCTCTATTGGTGATAGTTGAATTCACATCTGAATGGATGCGATTTGACCAAAAAACCACATCGTATAACGAAGTAAAGAGATGCCATTTAGTTTTGGTATCCAAATCTTCTCCTCCTAGAGGTTCGGGAGGAGAGGTGGCGGCCCCGTTAGATGGCTGACACCAAGGGCTCGGGTGAATCTGAGCCCTCCATTCTAGTCGACACCCCTTTGTCGGCTCAACTTGTTAGTTTGGATTCACCCGAGCCCCAGGTCTCAGCCACCTAACGGGGCCGCCCCCTCTCCTCCCGAATCTCTGGGAGAAGAGGATGTGGATAAGTATTCACGTGCATGATACGGAAAAAAGGAAAAAATTCTCCATGAACAAGCCACGTAGACAATGTGTTTCACAAGTTTTTTTTTATTATTATTAATTTTTTTGAAGATGGAGAAAAAATTGAATATGCTAAAGTCATAGGCTACTTTCTATTCAATGATGATATTTATTTAAGGAAGAGGATTAATTTTGGACATGATTGATGCTGTGTTCAATACAGCAATACTGAGAATTTAAACTATGATTCAGACTATGGAATGATGGAATTTCTTATGATCGATTGATTAGAAAAACATTTACTCTTTTTTTTCAAAGAATTATTTTTCCTCATAGATTACTAAAAATGAAAACTAAGCCCATTATGTAGAGTCCCAACTATGATGAACTCCTTGGCTCCATTTGTTTTCAAGTAAATAGGTGGTAAAGCAAAATTTTCTTATAAAATAAGGTTTTCTATTGTTTACATAATGTAAAAATATAAAAAACAAAAATCATTTTTAAAAAAATAGGAAAATTTTAATGTAAATTATAAGGGGAATTATTAGTGTAACAAGGGTCTCTTATTTATCCAAACATAACAAGTCACCATCTACCCTCTTAAAACTACTCGTAAGGGATGCATCTGAAAATAAATATATGAGGATATCTTAGTAGAATCACATTCACTGCTGTAAATGAAGACAAAGTTGGAAAAAAAATTTAATCATCCAAAAAAAAAAAGAGTTGGAAAAAACAAATAAATTTAAATAAATTTATAAATGAAGGCTTAAAATTGTAATCAAGCACAACCCATCGTCTCAATTCCGGACTTTTGTTAATGGTTCAGTAGATGCAATATAGTGTTTCTAATTGTGCGAGACTGTAAGATGTCATTTAATTGTGGACTCAATTAATTACTGAGCTTGTTGACTAATGGGAGTTTGCATTGCCTGTATGATCGGTTTAGTCAGGTTCGTTACGGGTTAAAGATAAACCAACCTGGTCTATTATGGGGATGGACCAGGATTTGGGATAATATTATAAATGTCAAGTTTTGAATCTTGCAACTCTAGTTGTTATATTCTTCTATTTACTCTAATATACAAAGACAATAAGAAGAATTTGATAAGACTATAGAAGACTTGGGGCCAAAGCTTGGATTTACATCAACAAGGAACTGTTCTTCAGTACATAGATATGTATTTATTTATTGATTAGTTTGTATTCTCATTGTGTTTTAAGAACCCTGTATAATTAGGGTTTGTTTTTAACCCACAGCTTTTGTCTACTCTTACAGTTCTAACCATCCAATGAATGGATTTCAACAATCTAATTTGTTTTTTTTTTTTTTCTTTTAAAATTCTCTTGAGAAAGACTAAATGGCATTCAGGTATCAGAATGCATCCCTTAACAATTATTGATCTCAATTTATTTATTGTACTGTTATATCAATTGGTCCCTACTCTCCCACTAATAAACTTCAAGAACAGATTTAAGAAAAATTTAATAACGTGGCTGGCATGAGATGTCATCCTTGGCTAGGTGGATATAGTTTCATGAATAACATCCTATGGTTTTCATGAGAGAACTTTAAGATTGTTCAGATCAGCCTCGGTCTGAACTGGCTGATATTGGTTTGGAATTTGGATTGGGTTGATTTTGTTTATATCGGGGTTTTTTTTTTTTTTTTTTTTTCGATAAACCATAATTGGTTGATATGTGACAACTGATTTCCACGATTGATTGATACACGTTACAAAAAGAAAATAACATCAGATCGGCTGATCCAGATCTCATACAATATTAAATTGGGTAAATTACAATACAAATACTTGATGTTTTGAGAAATTATACCAGAGGTACTTCATGTTTTAAAAATCATACCAGAGGTACCTGACATTTTGAGAAATTATACTAGAGTAAAGGTACCTCACGTTTCAAAAATATTACACTTGGGGTACTTTCTATTTTTGTATTTCCAAATTTACTCTTGTTTAGCATAACTTTCTTGGTCCCCTTTGATTCACTCTCTCACCATCCCGTTGCCGCAACGACTCACCACTGGGATTCCCATGTGCTCATTGTTGTCTCAATTATACTGGCGGTCTATTTTTGTACTTCCAAATTTACCTTTGTTTAGCATAACTTTCTTGGTCCCATTTGGTTCACTCTCTTACCATCCCGTTGTCGCAATGACTCACCACTCGAATTCCCATGTGCTCATTGTTGTCTCAATTACACCGGCGGTTGCTCATCACCAAGTCACAAATCTCGACTATGGTACACACCTCCCGTGAAAATCCGCACCCCAACTTACTATTTTTTCGACGGGTTTACCAACGATCAAACACCAAATAAGAATAGTTCAACAAAAATGATTAGTCCCTGAAAATTTGTAGTAGATCTAATGGTTAACTTAGAGGATGCCAACATTAAATAGGGTTAATGTTGAAAATATGCAAAGAGATACCTCTGGTATGATATTTGAAAGGTGAGGTACCTCTGGTATGATTTCTCATAACGTCGGGTACCTCTGGTGTAAATTACCCTATTAAATTACGATTCCTTGGGTTTCTACTGATAATATTTTTAAAAAAATAAAAAAATAAATGGTTTTATTTTAGTAGAAATTTCAAATTAATGTACTCTTGCTGAATCCAAATTATGGAGTTAGTAATCAAAATTAAATATTCTTATTATATAATTTATCGAATAATAGAATGTTTACAGAGAATGTGGGCCTGTGGCCACAGGAAAAACAGAAGTAATAGCAAATCCATGTGCGAGGCTATCCAGATTTGCAGAGATGTAGAGAATCTAGAGATCACTACAATAAATAATTTATTTTTTCCTTTGTGATGACTGACCTCTCGAGGACCCATTTCCAGGTTACTGTACATCTGGACATCCTTTTGTTTTATTGAAGATTAACCGAATCATGTATAAACAGCTCAATTATGAGTCACTGTTTTGTCTGTTTCTATTCATAAGAATCTTATAAAGCTCACTCGGTTAAGATTAAGAAAGAGAGAGAGAACCCATGTGACTGCCAACGTGAAGGTTTGACGTTTGTTGACTTGGGTTCGTCCGAGTCAGGATCCTCACCTTCACATGGTTACCCTCCCCGTTATAAAATGAATTAATCAACACTGTCTTACTGTCACGTGTCTTAACACTGACAGAGTGACAGATATATGAGTTTTCTCCTCCTTATTGGACTAGATCCAGATCTCGTCATGTAAACCAATACTGTCCTTATCCTCTTTCTCATTAAATGCCCACTTGTTAAAAGTCCATAAAGCCAGAGCCCAACCCCAACCACATAATTTGTTTCAAATGGGTTCCTAACTTTTGCTTTTGGACCATGCACCACCCAGGGTCGCACCTTGGCCTCACCAAGTAATACTGTGGTTCCCAAATCTATCCAACTTGGCATGAGGCATGAGCCCTTAAAAGAGTTTGATAGATCATTGCTCCCTTATAGTCAGTCAATGGATGGCCGTCTATATTCTGATACCCCACCACTACCCGGAGACCACTCAGACAGTCTTGTACACGGGTTTTATGTTAACAATACCCTTTTCCTCCCACGTTACCAAACTTGATTTTCTTCCGCGTTTCTTCATTTCAGCCCTTAACACAAGGAGAACCCAGTCAAAAAGAGCGAGTGAAGAATCTAGCAGAGAATAAAATCAGCCTTGAAAATATTAACTACTTACCCAACACAGATCAATTGATCAGATCTTGCTTCGTTCCCTCTTGTTTTGTTGTCTCTGGGTTGCTATGGATTCTTAAGAGAGTTTGATAGAGATGAGGAAGACTAGCAAATGGATCAAAAGCTTCTTGACCAGTGGGAAGAAAGAACACGAGAATGTTAACACTCAGCCCTCCTCAATTCCAACTGAGAATCCAACAACACCCATCATAATTCCACCTGCTACTCCCAAGGAGAAACGAAGATGGAGTTTCAGAAGATCGTCGGCCATGGATACAACAACCAAGGATTTGAATTCCACCGACACGGTTTACGCTAGTGCATCGGCTGCACATACCGATGCACTGGTGGAAGCTGGAAATGTGCAGAACCAGCATGCCATGGCTGTGGCAGCAGCTACGGCTGCTGTGATCCGATTAACCAATGCTGGTGCCCCGACCAAATCCATTGAGGTTGAAGAGGCCGCTGCCCTCAAGATTCAAGCTGCCTTCCGTTCTTACCTGGTACGCAAAATCATTTACATCTCATTATGCTCTGTTTTATAATTTCGTAAAAAGAAGGGTACTACATAAGATTGCAGATGAAGGAATGAGAAGAAAGAAGTAACCGCTTCTCAGTGTTGTTGACAGGCAAAGAGAGCATTATGTGCATTGAAAGGATTGGTTAAGTTGCAGGCGCTGGTGAGGGGTCAACTGGTGAGGAAACAGGCCACTGCTATTCTCCGGTGCATGCAGGCATTGGTTACAGTTCAGGAAAGAGCTCAGGCCCAGCGGCTCCGAATGGCCGAGGAAGCACAACCCATTACCCAGAGGCAATCAGTTCACAGAAAGTCTTCACAGGACATCCGACTTAAACGAGCATGTAGCGTAAGTGACCCCTCCTGCAACAATTTTCCAACATTTAAAGAAAAAAAAAGGGTCAACAAATCATCTAGAATTCGGCTATCTATACGTGTTGCAGGTAGATAGAGGCATGGAGAACATTAATATCGAAGAGATGGATTTTAGCCAACCAAGGGGAAGTTCAAAGGGCAGGAATAGCTACTCAAACCAATCACAAGAACGAGGAGATCCAAGATTCTCTGCATATTATCCAAGTAATGATGTGAACTCAAAGCAAGCCCAACTCCAGAATTCACCTGCTCCATCAGCATTGACTGAGATCAGCCCAAGAACCTGCAGTGGCCATTTTGAGGAGTATTCCTTCATTACTGCACAGAGCAGTCCACAGTGCTACTCTGCCATATCGAAACTGGAGCCTCCAACAAGAGCTTCTTTTGCTTTCCTACCAAACGAGTTTGCAGACTTTGTGTCCATTGATTACCCATTCCATCCAAATTATATGGCCAACACAGAATCGTCCAGGGCAAAAGCGCGTTCACAAAGTGCACCGAAGCAACGTTCTGAATCGTACGAGAGGCAACTTAGCAGTCGGAGATCAACAATGGAAGGACGTAATATTCCTCAAGGGATGCGGATGCAGCGTTCATCTTCACATGTGGGACACACTATTCATGGCTACCAACATCCATGGTCAATCAAGCTTGATAAATCCAGTGTGTCACTCAAGGATAGTGAGTGTTGTTCGACCAGTACAATGCTAACAAATACCAGTTACTGCAGATCTCTTGCTGCAAATGAGGTCAGTTTCTAAGTTCTAACCCAAAATATAGACAACTTGGCTATGATTAAGAAAGCGATCACTTGCATTGTCTATATATATATATATATATAATTGTTATATGCGTCCTGAAAAACAATTTCAAGATTCAACATGGGTTGCCGTTAATTGCTGCATTGGGTTTCAGTTATTGGCAGCTTTTAGCAAACTCTAATTTTCGGTTATTTTCCACCATTTGTGAGTGCAGCACCAAGGGAACAGATTCTGACAGTTTTCATTGGTTTCACTCCAGCCTGAAGGGAATAGATACTGACGGCTCATCTCTTACAACTACAATGATAAAAATCCATGACACATAAAAGTAGAGAAACAGTGTGGACAGACTGATGCAAGCTTTCTACCTGTTTAGATTACAAAGTAATTGAAGTAGAATCTGCTCAAAATTGCTGACTGTATTCAATTCATGGTTTCAAGATTGTATTTGAAGTATAACGTCCTGATTTTGCTATGGATGTTTGTACAATTTTTTGTTGCTCAGCTTTAAAGATTGTCAGGTAGAGAATGATAAGGCAGCTGACAACTGAACACATAAAACTTGTAAGGGTACTTGTTAAACACAGATATTTGAACAATTGTATCTGGCCAAAAGAAAATTTCTGAAGCATATGAATTTTGGAGAATTATACCTCCACAGAGGTGTCATACCAGAGTTGATCTGTACTTAAAATAGTGTCAAAGGACCTCCCTATGTATTGGACTGCAGTCCTTTGCCACCATAGTACTGTTTGGTAGTTTCACGTGAAAACTCAGCAAATGTCATCCCATCCTTCAAGCGTTTCTGCAGCGGTGGAATTACTTTATGGATCTGTTGATATGGTTTCTGGGTTTCCTGCTCAGCAACATGGACTTCCTCCCCACAAGAACCAGAAGAATGGCTAGATGATCCCAAGTTTTCAGCAGGGTATCCAGCGATTGAGAAAGTTTTGCTCCATGCTGGTTGCATAAAAACAACAAAGGTCTCCCTGCTTAAATTATCTTGTTTTATTGGCCTGCAAACGGAATGAAGGGTTGAACGAAGCTTCCCTTTTGATAAGATATCAGCTGATTCGCCAACCTGAATAATGAAACTTTCAGGAGGTGATTTTACCAGAAGGATGTTATTCTTGTTGGGGTCACATATTTGCAAATATGTGTGCCCACTGGGCGAAGGACACTCGATTACAGGTGAACGGCATTGAGAGAGAAACATCGGAGATGTCAAAACAGTGAAAATTCCATAGTCATAATGCCACTGTTGCCACAAGTTGGAAAGTGAAGTTCTGCAGGATCTTTCCTTTCCTTCAGAGTTCGGGCCTTCTGTTGGTTTTTGTGCTTCCTTAAAGCAGTAATCTGCTTTTCTGGCTCCACAGTTGAGTTGCAACTGATAATTAGCTGGCCGCTTACTAGATCCTCTTGTTCTACTAACTTCTTTAATAATAAGGTTATCCAGAACTGAATGATAGTGTATAAGACGCCCTTTTGCAATGCAAGACTCCAGTATACTCTGCTCTAGCTCTTGACCACCAAGGGCCTTATCGCATACCTGCGCTAAGCAGAGCCCAAGTTCCATCATGCATAATCCAAGCTCCTTAAAACTGCTTCCCAGATTCTTAAATTCATTTTCCTGAAACTCCTCCAATGAAGCCAGGTTCGGGTTTTCCCCCTCCATAAAGTGACTGCTTTCATCCCCATGGTTTGACCCACCAGAAGTGAGCTCTGGACTTTGATTATGTACATATTTCAGTTGTAATGCAAAAGATGAGACACTTCTGTCCAGATTCTTCAGAGGAACATCACTTCCTAAGCCATGGTCCTGGAATTTCATTATGGAACATATTTTTCGAGATTGAAAATTCATCCAGTAACCACTTCAAATAACGTAAAAATTCAACATACAATCAAAAGCAAATGTATGTTCATCTAGAAAATATAAACTCGATATATCATTGGAACTTGTAAGCCAGAAAATAAAAGGTGCACAAAGGTATTTGAAGTATCGGGATTACCTTTTTAGGATATGAAGTAGATAAAAGAATGATAACACTAATTGTTGTAAGATTTTTAGGTACAGCTCACTCTAGGGAGAAAACTTTAATTAGTTAATTAGGTAAAAAGTAGGAAGGAAGAGACTGAAGATATAAGCAGAATGGAGTTTTCTCGCAGATCACCAAATGTAGCAGAGTACAAAGGTTCAAGATTTGCAAACTGGAGTCTAAGTTTGAAATTCACATACTCGCACTCGTGCTTTGAAATTCAGGTATTTCATTAACTTGTCAAAAAAGAAGTGCAAGCATATGTACAAAAGCATCTGGATGTCCATGCTTACCGTTCCCAACCTAACTAAAATTCAAAAATAAAAGCTAGTTTGAAAAGTAAAAAACGACTTAACACTAACCTCACACAAACACCCAGAAAACAAAATTGAAAACCATGAAATGGTAGAGATCTATAGATCATTAATGAATTATTTTAAAACCTGAAACCATAAACTCTCATCACTTTTCTTGTTTCTGGAATCTGCTGAGGTGGAAGCACGCATATGGAGCAGGACTGATAATGCCTGGAGTGGTTGTACCAAATCCAAATCCATGCCACAAAGTAATGTCAGCTAAGTCCTCTTCTTTCTTAAGGTTACAGAAAATGTTAATCTACATGGAGAATCCAGTTTATAATCATTGGTCATTATCGACGGCAAAAATTCGAAATTAAATCTTCTTTTTATTTATTTATTTTTTCTTCTTCCAGTTCTGGACTAATTCGAATGGAAAAGAGGTTCAATCGTTGAGACAGTAACCAGTAATCAACAATTTTAATAAAATGTTGAACTAAACAGCATATGAACAAGTAGACAAAAGAAATCGGAGAGAGTTACCTTGAGTATCCTGCGACGATCGTCGTTACTGAGTAACGCAAGCTTCCGGGCGAGTGGAAGGAGAGAAAGACGGAACTGAGAAGCTTTAGGGACTCCAGTTACAGCCAGAAGACCGGGACCGTTGGGTCCTAGGGTTTCCATTATAGTTCTCGAGATAGAATCGAGCCTTTCAAACTCGGTCAAAGAAGAAGAAGAAGAGGAAGACAACCGCATGAGATCTGAGAAATGAAGATGGAATGGTTCCAGAATTTCTGCATCAGCTTCCATTGCTCTTTCTATAATTCTATCGCAGCATCCAAAGCGAGCGAGACTGGAGAGACCAGGATAGATTGGGTTGTAGTATCTACGATAACAAACCCATGTGAAATATTCGAAAAATGAAATGGTTTTTAGGCGGGTTCACACTTTCACAACCAATCGAGGGCTTCGTAGCTTTTTGCAAGCGTAACACTCAGAATGAAAAATCCCAACGGTGAAGGATGAAGTTCCCCGCAATGGATCCGCATCCAATCCCCCCTCACCAGAATGAAAAATCCCAACAGTGAAGGATGAAGTTCCCGGCAATAGGTGGAAGGAGAATCAGGTTTTTCCGACTTAACTCGGGTGAGTCAGGCCAGTAGTATCTTATTTATCTTTTTCAACTCGTCCCCAAACAGAATTGTATAATTAATTCCAAAAAATTCCAAATTTATTTATGTTAAATGTAACTACATTTTTACAACAAATACTTTGGAATTTAAGAATAAAAATAAAATTTTCATTTGAAGTTTTTAATATCATATTTGATAAAAATTTAAGATAGTTATACATTCATTAACATGAAATCCTTATAAACTCTCAAATTTATATTTTTTTCTCTGACCATGTAGACCCCCCATTGATTATTATTCCATTTCCCACAACCCCATTGATGTGCTTGTGGAAGATTCCCCCTCATATTGCCCTAAACCCTCTTTTTTTAACCTGGATCCACTGCATCCAGATGGAAGGCAACAGAAATTAATGTTGAGTTCATAGTTTGATGGGAATTTTAGTTTTGGATATGATCTTTCTCGTTTGGTTAGATGAGATCAAGGAATAGCTTAGCTCCTTCATTGGTTTTGGATCTGACATATATCAGGCTTTTTCATGCTTAGTTGTTTTCTACTTTCACATAGGTTTAAACAGACTTACTAGACTGCAGAGGCACTTAAACACAAGATAAGGATCATTTACAGTGTTTGGGCCTTTGAGCCAACAGACTCAAGCTCAGGATAATAGGAAAACAGAATCAATCTGCTTGACAACTTGATTCCCAAATTTGAAGCATGTAACCTTGGAAATTTCTTAATCTTCCTGTCATATGGTTGTCTCCTTAAAGCTCTTGCTTAACCAGATAGCAGTCTCCCTAGGAGAAACCTTCTCAGGCCCAAACGGCTTCAATAAAACCCCAAGCTCTTCAATCCTCTCTTGCTGCAACAGCCGTGCACTGAATTCAAGCAGGCCTTCCAATGCCTCAGCTCGTTGCTGGTATGACGAGGTGTCAAACCGACGCTGCCGACAATCAGATGAGGTCCGGCTTGATGCCCCAGCAGTGGGGTTCCTGTCTGAGCAATCACTTCCATCTTCCACACCTAACTGATACATGTTGTACTGAAATCCATGGCATGCATCACCCAAGCTTGGCCTCACAAAGGCTTTATCATGAATTTGGACTGTACACTTGTCCTTGGTGATGGAACGGTCACCACAATACGGTGTGGTAGAACCTTGTGCAGACACAGATGAAGTTCTGCGGATGGAATAGAAGGGATCCTCAGAGGACGCCAAAGGAAACTCAGCAATCTTGTCAATTCGTGGTGCATTTACAGAGACATCTGGAGAGTTCATTTGCCAAAGGAGACTAGCATTGGATCTGCGAAGGGATTCAAGAGGTGAAGCTCTAGCAGGCAATGGCAGTGAGGCTCTACGTGCTGAACGAACAGATTTATTTGCTGAAGTGCTTGATGCAGGAAGCTGCATATAGAGAGAATACGAGACAATCAAGAATTGAACTAAGAAACAAGTTAAATTAACTTGACTTGAAAAAGCCAAGTATATATTACAAAGGGCAGCCCAATCCCATGTCATGCCTATCCAGTGACATGCTGCATAATCTTCAGCTTTTAAGAAATCTGATGCCAACAAACAAATGGAGGGATGACTGAGCATTGCATTGTCAAAACTCAATAAAAGCAAAGTGGGCCTCGTTAGGTTCCTACAACCTCCATCTCTAGTACAGAATGCACAGTTCTAACAACAGGCAAAGAAGTATTCTGTAGCCTCTGAAGAATAAAGAGGGTTCCTAGGTTGGTTATATATTCTCCAATCAAGTTTAATTATGCCAATTTGAAAAAACATGGTGCAGATAAAGTAATTTCCATGACAATTGGAACTTCTAAAAACTAAGCAACATGGTTCTATATTGTCCCTTCAGACTCACCGATTCACGACTTGAACGATTTTTTGTTGTCTTTGGTGTCTCTGTCCATCTCTTTGGTGTTGCAGAAGCTTTAGCTGGAGTCAATCTTGGGGTATTCACCACATTTGATGTCTTTGAAGTTTTTGTCTTGTAAACAGCAATCTCTTCATGGGTGCTTCCAACTGATAATTGTGCTAGCTTTTGATTCAGATAACTTGGAAACTCCTGTATTCCTTCAGTAGAACAAAGAGAATCTCGCTCAGCTCCAGGAACTTTTGGATTCAAGATCCTTTCATTGCTGAATGAATATCTCTTCTCCCTATCCTTGGCAAGAAGAGCATCTTCCGGTTCAGAAAATCTAGTTTTCTTCATATAATTGGATTCAGTGAAGTGGACAGGTAAAGTATTGCACCTCGGACTATTAGATTTTAGATGGATCTTCAAGACATAAGGCTGAAGGTGTGGATGCCCAAGCAGCTCTGCAGCCTGAGACAATGAAGAACTCAAATTTGAAACAATGCACAACCATAAATACTGAAACATGAGGGAACTAGAAACCTAACTCAATGACATGTTTAAAAGTACTCAATCAGAGTAATCATACTTAAATGAACCTAAAGGCAAAGGGCTTTAAAAACATGTGCCAATATCAGTAGCTAAACTCAACCAGTCTTCTGCCAAAAGCAGGGAAGCTGAACGGATGAATTCATACAGGTGACCACACTTTCTCTGAGATCTAATGATGCTTGATCCGATGAATGCTCATAACTGACTTGGTATACTTTGAGATTAGTGAGTTAAGCATGCAAAAGAACATGAAACATACAACCGTAGCAGAAATCACCAGATGAGGTCAATTTCTGCTTCTATGCATCACACTTGGACACTAGAGAATTGGTGGTTTGAAAGCACTCCACGCATATATTTTTTAATGACAGAGATGGTTTAACATCTAGATATTCTTTATACAAGCACTGAGTGTCTTAATGTACATGAAGGTTACAGTACATACGCTTGGCCTGAGTTCTGGATTTTTCCGCAGCATGCTTTTAATGAGCACCCGACTGAAAATGAAAATGATAAAATAAGAAGTCCTCAATTCCTCATTAGTAATCAAAGCAAGATTCCACCAAAAAAGTAATAAAAGCAAGAATTTGTTATTACAGTAACTATTACCACCAAATCCTCAAATATCATAAACAGATATATGGAGAATGATCTCTGAGCTGGTGGAGTAGCCTAAACCTTCTCATAGCACAATATTTCATTCATTTTTTGAGAGAAAAAAAGAATAGAAAAATCATGTGAGAGAGCATACTCTGCACTGCCAGCTCAGAGTTAATTTCCCATAGAAATATTTACACTTCATCTTGGATCTTATACCATCTACTCTGGTCATGCACCAATCTCAAGATACGTCCTCTCAGCAAGGCAGTTTCCAAAATTTACAAACGTAGCAAGATTGGAGAATAACACAAAAACAAGGTGTGAAGTATGAGAATAGATTGTTATATCAATTAACCTAGTATAGCTGGTTTATTCAAAGACAACAAAGAGTTTGACAAATGTTAAGCAAGGATGAGTACTCACAATGCAACAGAATACATGGTTGGAAGTGGAGCCACTATAGACTTATTTATTTTGTTTATGAGCGCTAGCATGTCCTGCTCAGAAAGCACAAAAATTAATTGCACAAGTACATAATTATCTTGGAATATATCTTAAATCGCTTTCTTTTTTCTGTTCTTTTTTATGAACTGCAACTCTGTAATGAACATTTTATTTTTCAACAAGGTATTTTATTGAGATGATGACATACCCATAACAAATGAAACAGTAAATTACTATTTACTACCATAGCAGAGATAAGGAGTTAATAATCCAGGAAAGGAATAAGGATCAAGAGACAAATTATACACCCAAAATTACAATATCCACAGAAGTCCACTAATCAGTGGAAATACATAAAGGTCTGCAACTTACAAAGGCTTTGAACGCAGGCTTGTGAGCAGTCATTTCATAAATGCAGCATCCTGGATACAAATTATTAATTATATTAAAATAACCATCTAAACAGTTGGTAAGTAAAATACAACACAAATTTCAAAAAGACAGATTACCTAAAGACCAAATGTCAGACTTGGAACCATAAGGTATATCAGCAAGAAGCTCAGGACACATGTAACTGGGAGTTCCCACAACCTACATAATCAGGAAGCCATAGAAATTAGTCTATCGACCAAAAAAGGTATACCTGTAAGAGAAACCAATTCATTCATGTCACTCACAGAGGACGCAAGGTCGTCTGAAGTCAATATTTTAGCTAGTCCAAAATCACCTGTAGTCAAAGTCAATGGCTCAGCAAGCTTGTACGTTATTCAGGAATAAAACAATTAAAGATTACATGAGCAACATACCTAGCCGTGTGTCTTGATTTTTTGTCAAGAATATATTTGAACACTGAAGCAATATTTGAGCACTGTCAGTACATAAGCTTCAGAAATTCTAGGTAGGGAAAATCTAGCATAAACCATCATCCAACACAATGAAGGACAGCACTGACCTTGACATCACGGTGAAGAATATGATTGGTGTGCAAGTAATCAAGTGCCATCAAGAGTTGAACCAGCCACTTGCAAAGCTTCTGCATACAGTTAAAATATTTTTAGTATGAAACAAGAAGCTTGTAGAAAAATAGATGCATCAAGATTCAAGACTAAAAACTGAAACACAATTAAGAACCACCGAAGAACAGTATACGCTTTGTAGGCAAAGTTTACAACCTCTTCAGGGAAATGAACACCATTGGCTTTCTTTATAGCTTCTGCCCTGTAAGACATGAAGTGCCATAAGGGGAAGGTGACAGAATTACCCGAAGATCTATTTTCATGCTGGCATATCCAGAGACTGGAAATAAGTGACTGCGAAAATGGTTACTTACATGTCTCCTCCCTCACAGTAACCTATGATAATGCAAACGTAGCAACCCTGTACCAATTAATCAACAATAACATGTAAAATAAACATTTATGAAATTTTTATTTGCTATATTTATGATTTGTTAGGGTGGGGTAATATGTCCAACATAGATTTTGCATAGTTATCTGGATCCTTCGAAGAAATTATGTACTAGGTGAAAAGAGAAATGGGAATTAACAAGTTGAACATTTAATGTGAATGCTTAATGGGTCAGGTGACCAAAGGTAGGAAAGTTTTTGCCTCCTTAACAAGGATACACGCTGATTGGTCATCATTGCATTAGCTCCGACATTCACACGCAGCAGCAATGATGCCATTAGAACTATTCCAATAGGGACACAAGGTTACGTTTCATATTCTCCCAGCCCACATTTATTCTGGTCTTCTCATGTTTTCCTGATAAATTAATCAGGACCAATTAGAATTACTTACCTCTATTCTTAATTCTTATTTACAAAAGTGAGATCTCTGAGATTTCAGCCCCACATTTCAAGCCATCAACCTCATGGATCTAGAGATCCAAAGACTTTGTCTGAGGCCTTTGCTTTTTGAAAACACTGACTCGGATCCTATAGGTGTAAGGATTATGTTAATGGTATCACAACTCAGAGATAAATTTGATATTTCCATGCAAGGCAAGGGAAAGTATCGGTGCCCAGCAAGTGTTTTACTTCATTAAAGACACCCAAAAGTTATGATGATAAAATAGGGAGCCTGTTCCCTTCACCATTAGTGAATGAAACAATTCCTGATTTGGTATCCATGTCTGCCACAAGGCAGCTCGAGAGACACTCAAGCTTTGTTAATATGTCCATAGCAACTATATTCATGTGTCAAGGTTTAGTCCAACTAAATTCTGCCATATGTCCACATAAAGGCAGGCCTGAAAAATGATCAGCAAGTTAAGCCCTTTGAAAGAATTCAGACCAATCAAAAGGCGAGGGGTATACACTAAGAAACGGTGGGCATACAGTTAAGATGAGTCAACTCACAGTAGCCAATCCATGGGCTACTCTATCCACCCAATGATTCAAATGAAAAACCAGCAATCCATGCAGGATGCAGCAGAAATAGATAGTGAAGGAAATTTAGGGGGAAACTTTTCCTGAATAGATATTCATGTCAAGCATTAGAATCTTAGGAGTTTAGAACTACAAAAAGGACTTGTGAGTAATATATTTGGAGTTGGCATGGTTACAAATCTTCCAAAAAAATCCTTCTCTCACCTTCTTATTCATTGCCTTTTGAGCATGAAGCTCAGCATAAAATATCAAAATGATAGATTGAAAGAGACAAGGGCAGAATCTGAGAAGCAAAAGGGCATGATCTTCTGTTCTTGCTGCCTTCATGTTGTGGAGAACCAAACAGATGGTCATTGAGAATCTTCTTCAAGGGCTAAGTAACTAATTTTCATCTGGGCTTCTATATGTTAAGAGTTTACAGGGATAAAAGTTCTTAACACTAGAAATGTTCATTTCAAACTTTTTTTCAAGTATTACCGACTCCTTGTGTACCCCTGGCATTAGCCTTGCACTCTACAAGAAGGTCGACTCTTTTCCCACTTTTGGGTTTCCCCTCTAAAATTCTGCACATAACAAACTATCCTTTCTCCTCCAACTTAAAAAGTTGTCAAGGATAACCATATAACTGAACTTTAAAAAAAATTATTTTTGAAATTTGAACTCCTAGGACTCGACCAGATAAGATTATTATGAGTCATGCCTAACCATAGTTATCGACACATCGCATAGACTGTTGCCTAGGCGTCCAGGCAATTTTTCAACCCCTGGGCGGTTGGTTGACTTATTGTATTACGCCTTGTTTTATTTATTTGTTGTTAGCAATAAAATTGTAATCATACATTGCTTTGAATTGGTCAAAGTAATTAGTGCTAGTTTCTAGAACTTGGACTCATATTAGTATATAAACTCTTAATTAATTTATTACTTTGCTTTATTAGTTTCCTTTACCAATTAAGTTTGTTAGTTTCCTTTAACTATTTTGAGTTTACTTTGTCTTTAGTTTGTGACTAAGATTCTGACTGGTAGAATCCTAGATCCTATCTAATTGTTATTTTTTATTTTCTATAAATACAAGCTACAAGGAGAGGAGCAAGACACATCGATTCTCTCCAACTTTTCTTTTTCTTTTTTCTTTTTAATTTTGCTACATGGTATCAAAGCAATCCCTTGGGTTGCCATTTTGAGAGTCGTTTAAGATCTGTTAGGTATGCAACCACCATTATTGCTGCTCCTGCTATTGTTGTTGCTACTACTACTTGGTTCACAGTGACTTATACTGTACTGTTATTACTACTTGGTTTTCAGTGACTCATACTGTGCTGCTACTACTACTATTGCTGCCACTATTAATACTACTACTACTACTACCTACTACTAATGTTACTTCCACTGCTACATTGTTTCAAGCTGAAGCTCTCACATTCCCCCATGCTCCAGCTTGAAAGGATCTATGGGATTAGATCCCGAGTTATTGCAAAGTAAAAAAAAAAAACACAATGAGATTCTATTATGGAAGTAAATATTCTCGCATTTACTGCACTCTTCGTTCTAGTTCCTCCTACCTTTTTACTTATCATCTAAGTAAAAACAGTCGGTCAAAATAATTAGTTTGAATGAAACTTGACCTCTTAGTTCTTATCAATGATTAAAAGAATGAAAGAGATTCAAATTCCACATCTTTAATTAAATGTGCGGACTAAAATCAGTAGTCTATGAGATCCGATAGTATGGTAGAAAGGTTCAATTCTTTCTGGTACAAATGTTTCTATAAAAATAGGAAATGACCTACGACTGGGAAATGCTTACCTTTGAGTGCAGTTTGAACCATTGATTTACGTTTTTGGAAGTAACCAATTAGGTTTATGACGAAACCAGTGTTAGCGTAATAAAATCGTAACCGTACACTGCTTTGACTTAGTCAAAGTAATTAGTGCTAATTTCTAGGACTTGGACTCCTATTAGTATATGGACTCCTAATTAGTTTATTAGTTTGCTTTATTAGTTTCCTTTACCAATTAGGCTTGTTAGTTTCATTTTCCTATTTTGAGTTTACTTTGTTATTAGTTTGTGACTAGGATTCTGCCTTGTAGAATCCTAGATCCTATCTAATTGTTATTATCTATTTTCTATAAATACAAGCTACAAAGAAAGGAGCAAGACACATCGATTCTCTCCAACTTCTCTTAATTTTCTATTTCGTTACACTTCTTTTTTAATTGATGCCATTGAAGCATTTTTATTGGATGTATAAAATACATACATACACAATAATGCATAGAGTTATGCATATGTATTAGAAACAATAAAAATATTGATACTCTAACCCCTTCCTTTTTGTACAAATCCTCTTATGGAAGATATACCCTTACAACGCTTTGGGAACGCCTTGGTTATGCCTAGGAGCCCAGGTGTGCCCCTCCAACGCTTTTGGTTGCCTTGGCACCCATAATTGTCGCCTTAGTGTCTAGGCGCACTGGTGGCCCCTTGAAAAATCGGGCGCCTTGGTCGCATTGGGTGTCCTCAGGCCTCCAACGGCTTGGTTTGCCTTGGCGCCTTGACAACTATGTGCCTAACACCCAACAGTTAAAAATAGTTGCAAGGAAGTATATTGTTGCCTAAGCCACCATTTCATAATAAATGCCAACCAGGGGCAATCAAATCGCTCAAACAAAATTTCATGATATAAAAGAAGACGAGAGATAGATTTAAGTCTTGAATGCAAAGAAGCAGCAACATACACTCAAAGACAATCATGAATTTCAAAGTCTGACCTAGTGTGAGAAACATCTATGCAAGACCCTTCAAGGCACGAAGAAGAAAAAATCATGAACACTATCATCGAATAGGAAGGGAGCGAGAGAGAGAGAGAGAGAGAGAACAAATATTGACTTTTTTAAACAGATCATAACACAACAGAAATTCGGTAACAGATATTAGCATAACAAGAAATTTTTCAATCAATACATTAAAAAAAAAGTTTTACAGAATTATACAGACCTTCTCTACCCAAGAATCTTTGTATTCAACGATAAATGGGTTTCGTACTTTGGAAATAAGCTCCATCTGCATGAGCAGGAAATCAGTTAGCATCCAAAAAGCCTAGATAAATGGCCAGATGTACCAGACAAGCATCACATTCTCCTGATATCCAAAATGTATCAAATAATCAAATCATCATGGAAAGAAAGAAAAATCGAGGTTGGAAACAAGAAAGAAATCTTGGGTGCTGTCCCTAAAAGATTTCAGAAGTAAATTTCTTACTCAAGTTTACCTTCTTCGCATTTTTTCATTGTGATTTGCGACTTTCTGGGTTTTTTTTACTAGTGGGTGATAGAAAACAATGCCCTTTGAAATTTTTTGATTGCAAAAATCCTTTCAATCTTGCTTTCTGTAGGATTAGAGCATTCTAAAATAACACAGGTAGGGACAACAGTTACCTGATGTACAAGTGCAGTAGCTCCTAGGGAACATAACTCTTGCCTAACTCAGTGCTGTAGGGAGCACGTGACAAGTGCCAAGCGACTCTTGCATGCAACTGAAAAGGATGTTCTTCCACACACAACTAGGGTTTCTCAAACCCTAACCTAAAACCCCTCGACAATGAAGTAGAGAGACATGAGGAGAGACAGAAAATGAAACTGCAGAGAGAGAAGAATACTATGAGTCTCTCTCCCCTCTCCCCTTTTGTTATGTCTTAATTACTTATTCTCTGTGTGGCAAAAGATAATAAGAGGTAGGATCCAATTAGGTGATCTCCTTAAGTTGCCTTAAGCTAACATATCTCCAAGATTGTAATAACACCTTTAATTCATAATTATAGACATTTACTCTTATGTACACAATAGATATAACTAATATATCCACAGAATAATAAATTAATACCAATCAAGTCCCTTCACTTAGCAATATCTCATAACGACCTACGGGCATGGAAATATTACTACCACCACCTAGCCTGTGGGATTGTCATATTCAGAGAATCTTAACCATCAATTCAATATCATAAGGGCTTCTAAAACTTTTGGAAAATAATTATTAATACTTTAATAATATTTAAAAAACTTCCGTAATATATTTACAAAGCATGCCACCGGGTCCGAAATTTCATCCAATCATTATTAGATATTCTCTCTCTTAATATTCATCCTATAGGGGAAATGGATTCCTTCTTGAGCATCTATTTCATTCACAAACAAACATCATGAACCCAATATACTGATATATAATCTAAGAGACATCAACCAATTGTAAACCAAAGCCGATAATGTCTAACTACAACGATAAAAACATTTAAGGTCAAGGGACCTATTGTTACTTACCTATGAGAACCTTGTTCTTAACACATCTGATAGTATTCCATTCAAGACTCTCATATGATCCAGTCCAATATACACATAATAAGCATATTCATATGTGTGTCCCAGAATAACCATTCTGATGTAATGCAACAACCATATGAACAAAATACCCAATTCTGTCCCTAGTTGTGATAAACTTTTAGGTTAAAACCTAAGGTCAACTAACAGCCCATTAATATCATGCAAACTAATGAAAATTAAACATTTTAATTATCCATTTGATGGACACACTTCCAATAGTGGGGTTGGTCCATTTGTGTGATGTAGATTACTCAAGTGCTACTCTAATAGACCGGATAGACTGGTTCCAGCAGGTTTTTGAACCATACTTTACTTTGTTTCTAACATGAAATAGCAATGTATCACAGTTTTGGTTCTTCTCAAAACCAAATTTCACTCAGTAGAAGCCTAGCTAGAACTATTTCCTTCAAAATCAAGAAGAGTTCAGAATTTTCTCTCAAAAACTTGAATGGATGGTCACAATGGCCACAAGAATTCTATTTAATTCAGCCTTGGAAAAAAAAGGAAAAAAGTTTAAGGACACAGACAACAGGAAAAGTACAGAAAATCAACCTCCTGGTGTGCAGATCTGCGGGACCTATCGGTCTGGCGGGCAAGCCGAATCTTCTTCAGGACATATCTGAAAATTAAAGGAGAAGAAGAGCCAAACAACATATCAGTCTGTTAAACAGGAAAACATTTTAAACACTATTTACCAGTTTCAAGTTATACAGTTTAATAGTGTTCATAAGTTAATGAAAAGAGAACGAAATGAATATGTTGCATTCCATCCTCAGTCCTCACTTTTTCCTTTCAATTTTATGCCTCACAAGAAGAGCGGAACCAAAAGCCCCTTTCCCAATCTGCTCTAGTACTTCGTACTGCTCCATCTTTGGTCAATTACTTCTTCTCTAACATCTTTGCAGATTTATAAACCTAGCATAACATATGTGAAAAAGTAGAAATTAAGCTAAAAAAAGAACACAACGTACAACATAAATGACTAAGAATGGAACACCCCAAAAAAAAAAAAGAAAAAAAAAAGGACTAGGAATGCAAAAGCCAGACACATGAACCTCGGAAAATACAGAAACGACAAGTAATTTTCAAAAATGGCGCTATATTTTGCAATGAGAAAACATTTTCACACTCCCATCATAAGGATATCTCCAAAAACCATAAATGCAAGCACCTGGTCCTTTCATACAGGTAATTTGAAACTGGCTAATTTAAGTGGAGAAACATTATGAACACAGTGGGGCATGACATAGAACAGAAACATAAAAAGAAGATGAAACTGCATGATACTCAAACCGAAAAAAAGCCCCCAAAAAAGTTTTAACAGCACAATTTGCAACAAGAGAACGACAAGTTGACTCCTGTACCCTTAAAGTCAACAAATATCACCAAAATCCGTAAGTGCAACACCACACAACTGTTCTCTGCAACCCGCTCCGGCAGGTAATCCAGCGTCTCCCAAATAACCAACCCCCTCCCACCAAAAAACAAAAAAAAAATCTTAGAAACCTAACGACGCATCAACTAGTACTAAGGAACCGTACTAGCACATTCACAAAACTAAGAAATACTAAAATTTTAAGAACCTCGGATAATTCATAGAGAGAGAACGAACAGGAAACATCAAGAAAAAAACAAAACAAAACTACTTCGAATGGACTTTTCGAGGATAAAAATAAGCAGTGTACAAGATAGTTGAAAATATCGGGGAGTAAAACATCCAGAAAATGGGAAGCTTTCTTGAAACACGTAGACATCTTCAGAAATCAGAAAAGAAAAAGTCGCAGATTAAAAACACGCATTTCCTTTGAAAATAAGAAAAGATCGTACAAAAAAGCGGGTAAAATGCAAGAACTGTCGCGAAAATCCATGAGATTCACAAAATATAGACCTCCAGAACCAGGGGGAAAGAGAAAGAAAGACAGTTAGTTAAACTATTGAAGAAGTAAATACCTTCAACAGCTAATGTACAACCAAAACTCAGAAAGGAAACGAAGACAGAGTTCAAACTAGAACCAAGGAAACAAGAAAAGTAAAGGTGGAGTAACGAGATCTCCAGCCGCTCTCTAGAACAGAGAAGGAAAAATACTACGAAACTACATTATCAGAGAAACGACGAAATCGAACCACCGAAGAAGCTGTCTTCTCATATTTAGAATTGATTAAAAACAAAGATAGAGAGAGATTCCAAGTTCAAGTTCAAGTTCAAACCGTAAAGAAACAAGAGCCGGAGCTTGGAGCTTCGATCTTCGAGCCTTCGAAGGTCAAATTGATAGTTATTTTATTCAATAATGAATTTCTTTTTTTGTTTTTCCTGCTCATTTTGAATTTTCACTTCTTTCCTGGGGAATCTCTCTGTAAAAAAGTGTTAGCTCCTACCTAGCTAAAGACGATTAGAACAGAAGAGAAGCAGACAGTGAAACAGGAGCGACAGTGGGAAGTAAATTGGCAGCTTTCGTCAGTTTCGTGCTGCTGACTCAGGTTTTATGTTAGAACAGAGACCGAAAGAAACGGAGTTTGGGCCCCCACCATCTCCATCCGCTCACGAGCCTCTTTTGAACATCCTATCCTGTTTGCTTTTCGAATGATTATAATTCCAAAAATGCCCTCCTCTTTGGGCACAATCAAATCCATTGTCCGGTTCGGGTCGAAAATATACCCACTCGAACAATCTCTACGCACTTTGAGAGTTTTAGTAGGGTTCTTTTCTCGGGTCACGGACCAAGAATCCGGAAATGCGATGAGGATAATTTGGTAAAATGGTAAAAGTCAACTGTTTGCAATTAGACATAAATGCGGTTCGGGCGTAAAAGCTATATCCGAGTTCCATATTTGGTATTTAAAGTTATGGAAAGGATTTTTTTTTATTTATTTTTTATTTTGGGTAAGTACCATGGAAGGGATGTTATTAGGGTTTAATACTCCATACGTATGTATGTCGATGTATTCCAATTCAATCCAGTTCAAGATCAGATACTTTGACTGATCCGAAAAAGAACATGGGTAAATCGGTATCAGTCGTGATTGATCCGATACCCACTATTAAAACCGTTGTTGGTAGGTGACGTTGAAATGTAGTTGTTTTCTCTATTAAAACTAAACCATAAAAGAAGGTACAAGGAGGCCACAGATTCAAAACATGTAAAAAATTCTTTGCCAATAAAAAGTACGGACTCTGATTTGGTGGCATCAGATTATGGGTTCGAATCCTACATTTATGGGGGTTTGGATTCGAGGACCACTTGTACTTTCTTTCTCATTAAACAAATGTTAAAAAATTTAGAGAATTAAGGGTGTTAATGTGCTAGAATCTCATAGCGAAATAGAATAACATATCCTTCAAATAATTATCATGTATCAATTGAATTCGGAATTTTTAAATCCCAAATTCAGTCTGTCAAATGGCAAAACAAGATTAAAAAAAAAAAAAAAAAGTGTTTTGATCGATTCCAAATAAAGGGTAAGTTGGAATATTTTTGCATAGATAAATTATACTTTAATCACTTATAGAATAATTCTTGTGGATTGAATACACAATAAAAATTAAATTTAATTTTGTTCAATCGTATTAAGAAAATTTATTTTTTTCAACTCTTGGAACTTGGAATGAAAGAAAAGTTACCTCGAGTATTAAAAGGGCAACACTTATCTTGTGAAATCACTAGTAAAAACGTAGTGTAAAATCTTAGATCTTAGACTATTAAATATTAATTATAAATAATAATATGTAGACCTAACACCAGCAAACATCAAGCACATTATGAGCTTTCACCATAAATATATATGAAAGGGTTGTTGGAGTAACAAATTAAGAAGCACTTGTCATAGAGAATGGGAAAAATGAGATGAATTGAAAATCAATGAGACCTAACAAGAAGAAAAATCCATTAAATCAAGAGATTCCATCTCAACTACTATAAAATGTCTGCCCAAAATACAAGTGCCAAACTTAAATAATATATCAGAAACCTGAGATTTTATGTTGGTAGGTAAAGGTTGTGGTTGGTTGCACAAGTTTCAACCTTGTTTTTGTTCTTCTTTTTCAATTGATGTCCCTCATGGGGGCCAGTTCAAAAATGTTCAAAAATATGATTTTGATTATTGATTAAAGGCTGTGATTTCATTTTATCCTAGGTGAAAAAAATCAACAAACAAGATTATCAGTGACATATATCCCACGAACGTATTGCTGAAGCAAAAATATCCTCTCCCACGTGCCAACACCCTAGCCCACCATCTGACGGACTGGAATACATCGATATATGTGCCGATGTATTCCAACCCGTCAGATGGTGGGCTGACGAACGGACGCGTGGGAGAGGATTTGAGTCCATTGCTAAAACTTCTCATTGTCACTATATCTAGATCCCACTTTAAAGCCTCCGAATCCATGGCTGAATATATTCTTCTTCATAATGGATGAAGGGAAACAATTCCAAAGAATATAATGATTGAAGGGTTAGAGATGAAAGCATAAACAAACAAAAAAAAAAAAATCAAGCAAATACACAATACCAAGATTTACTCTGGTTTAACATTTAATGCGGAATGTCTATCTCTACCTTAGAGAATCAAAGAATTTTTTATTAATCAAGAAAATTCTATACCTCTCTCCACCTCACAAAGTGTCTTCCTTTGCTCTCATTTATTTAGGGTTTTTCTCATAGAGACAATATATAGGTTCCTTAGAAATCTTAACCTCACACAATTACAGATTAATTCTTGTACATGTAATGAATCCAAACTCAAATATAAATACAACTCCAATAACTGTGTAGATCCTATAAAATACAAGACAACCCAATATGAAATTGGTATAGAAACACAATTTATGTTGTTTCAATAGTGCAAAGCTTACATGTATTTCTAATAAAAATAAAATGGAAGAGGCTGCAAATTAGTAATTTAGATGCAATTACTCGAATAATTTGTTAATGTATTTTAAAAGAATTTTTTTTTCATATATACTTGAAAATTGGGAGAAAAGGAGTACACACATATGTATACATTCCCCCTTCCCCCTCAATCTCCTCATTTAATGAAGAGAAAAAAAAGATGGCCCCTAATGAAGAGAGAGAGAGAGAGAGAGAGAGAGAGAGGAATGTGAGAGGGCGTATACGATTCTTGTACACCTCCTCATTGTACCGCCCCACAACCTAGAAATCAATCTGGAACTTCCTATGTCCTAAAAGATCCAGCCCTAGCTGGGCATCATCAGTCTGGCATAAAGGTATGCATCCCAGCCTTTCGTGTTTTGCTTGGCGTTGGTGTTTGAAGTGTTTACCGACTGGCGATGTAATTGGGAAAAAAAAGAGTGGTTTTGGTTTTCAGGTGCAGCCTCTGTCAAAAATCTGTTGAATCTGCTGACCATTTGTTCTGTTATTGCGATGTAATCTCTATGATTTGGAAAGAGGTGGAAATAAGTTTCAGCTGTATTATTCTTGAATTTTTCAACTGTGAGGAGATGTTAAGTTGGTGGGTAAGAAAGGCCAATGTCTTTGGTTGGCGTGGTTTCTAGACTGGTATGCTTTTAGTTTCCTTCAAATCTATATGGCGTGCAAGGAATGACGCCATCCATAGGAATTTAAGGATTCCCAAGGAGATTCTATGGAGGAGGATAAAAAATGGTTGTAAGGATATCTCCATTCGAGAACCTTTTATTGTCAGATCCATGGTTGATCTTAGGTTGGCTCATTTGTTCTCTTTAGTGACGAAAATTTGAAAACCTCACATTATTGTTGAATTATTTTGGCAGCCTCCACTTGAGGATTGGTGTAAAACTAATACAGATGGATGCAGTCTTGATAATCCTGAAAATTTTGGTGCAGGAGGAGTTATAAGATCTAGTAGTGGTATGGTCTTCTTTTCTATTTCAGAATGGTTGGGTGTTTGCACTAATTACATTGCAGAGATTAAAGCAATTATCTTGGGACTGACTAGTGCTATTCGGTTGGGATTTCATAATATCTGGTTTGAAGCGGATGCTTCCTCAGTTGTGGGGATTTATCATTCAGATAATGTTCGTTGGATTGTTCTGCATGATTGGTTAGCCCTCAAATCTGATTTATCTTCTCGAACAGTTCGATATACTTATTGTTGTAGGGAGGTGAACTTAGTTGCCGATAAACTTGCGAAGTTTGCTGCTCGTGAACGCTGTTCACAATCTTGGAATTTATGTCTGCCTTTTGTGGCTCGTGAGCTGGTTTGGGATGCTTCCCATATGCCTCATTATAGGTTTCAATTCTGTTTTAATTTGTTTCACCTGGGGTGCCCCCTACTGATGGCAATGCCAAAGGTGGGGGTCGCACCATATTAAGGTAAGGTGTCTTGTATCCTTTTCATTCTTTTTAATCTAATTCACTGTGATTTCTAGCACCAAAAAAAAAAAAAATAAATAAAGAATGAAAAGAAGGGAAAAAAATTTATGTCACGCTTTGTACTCCTGCACCCTCTCACATAGCCTAGGAAATGATTCCCTACCCTTCACCTTCCCTTCCATTAGACCTTGTACTAGCACAAGATCCAGACAATTGAACAAGAAACCTTAGCCCTGAAAAGAATTAATTAGTTGTTTGCATAGCTATATGTTGCTGCAGGAATTGAGTTGCCTTCAGCCCATTGAGTTCTGCACACAGAGAAACAGAGTGATAATGGTGATGGTTGGATTGGATAACCCTTAAACCACTCTAATTCCTAAATTAGTCCGTGGAACAAGTAGTATGAAACAGACACAAAGTGTGACTGTTCTTTTGTTTTGGTGGAGACAGATAGTCAACTTTGAGGGAAGTAGCATAGTAGGTTTAGCGAGTGAAAATGTGGATCCATTTACCTTTGCTAGTCTTTGGCTTATAGGCATGAAATGATCGGATGGATTGTGGTAGGAATTACCACTTATGGTAGGAGGCCGGCTCGGAAGGCACTACTTTCACCTTGTATGAGAGGTCAGCTAAGTTTCCTTATATGCTCCTCGTTATGAACCGTCGGATCTGAACTCTCCATAACTATCTTGTCGAAGTCATTCTTCGAAACTTCAGTCCAGATCAGATTCATCCTTGCTGGAGAATCTCTGCAAATAAGCTTTCCTCGTATGAAATCATCCAACGAGGACGACCTCATTTGTTCGTAACTCGGCAGCTTGAATGAGCTTCCAGCTCAGCATAGATTGCGGTGATCTCATGACCCCACGCAACCTTTCTCTTTGTGCTTCTGCTCTTGGTGAAGCGGACATGATCCGTATTTAATGCTTCTCAGGACACGTGTTATATCATTAGTGGTAAGGGGAGTAACATCCATAACACTATATATGCTTTGAGAAGAAGATTGTCAGAGAGATCGGGACAGAAGAACATGAGAAATATCACAGAAAAATAAAATAAAACGGTCATGCTCTAATGAATAATTTGTAAATTCCCCCTTGACCAATGTGGAAAAATAAAATAAAATGATCATGCTCTAATGAATAAGGGGGGGTGGGGGCGCCGGGGGGGCACAAAAAGAACCCCCCCCGATCCGGGTCGGGGGCCCAGGGGCCGGGCAAAATTTTTTTTTTTTCTTTTTCTTCTTTCCCCCCCCCCTCCGTCGGTGGGGTGGGGTTAAAAAATATCCGTGGGGAACGAAAAAAAAAACCCTCTTTGGATTTGTAAAATAAATTAGTGGTTATGAGAATGTAATTCCATACTTGGGGATACATTCAGTTGTTGAATCATTAGTTTTCAAATGTAGATAATACAAAACTACTCAATATTTTATTTGCATGGAAAAAACTGATATTAAAATATTTTTTTAGCAAATTTACAATACCACTTATAATGCGCATGATACTCATTTATGGTGGCTTTTTTGTTTTGTTACAAAAATTTTCATGTAAATGGTATTTATATTAATTTCTATACAATTTGTTACTTGTTATGTTTAAATAATACAATGAAAAATCACTTTTATTAGAAAATTTTCCTTCCCTACCATTTTACATGGAAACAAATAGAATTGAAACAGAAAATCTAGGAATGCACCTTTGCTATCTTGTCATTGCCTCATGGATATCATCTGCAGCTTTTACCAATCAAAACATTGTTACGGACCTTTGAAGAGACTTGAACATCTTGGTCAAGGTTTAAGAGATCATAATCGACACGCGGGATGGAATCCAATATGATTTTAATCCGAATGAGAAAGAATCAGCCTGAATTGACCAAAAAAATCTAAATAATCGTTATCCTAGGTGTGTTTTAAAACTCAGTTTCCATCACCTTCCACTTCTGTTAATGGCTATGTTTGGTTACAAGTAAAGGAAAAGGAAACAAAGTAAATTGTATAGTATTTAAAGTTCTTAATATATTTAAATGTAATTTTTATTTTTCAATTAAATAGATTTGCATGCAAAATAAAATAAAATTTAATTATATTAAAATGTTTTGGAATTATATAATCATTTGAGGTAATGATTACAAAACATTATGTAAAATCCATCAATTGCAATGGGAGGACTTTTTGTTGGTCATGTGTTGTCATTGTTGGCAACTTAGCTGATGTGGGCAGTGCTGGTGAGCATGCAGTTAGAGAAATGAGGAAAGAGAGCATTTGTGCAGGAGAGAGAGTGTTTGTGCAAGTGACAGATCTGAGGAAGCCTTGGGCGTGTTCTATAGTGTTCTGCAATGTTCTACAGAGTATGGGTCTCACTAATGGTATATGGCTTGTTTGATCTAGAGCGAAAAAATATAAAGAGAAAAATGAAGAGTGAGAAATTCTAGAGAGAGAAAGTGGGTGGGTCCCACTGAGGCGGCACTGGATCCCACAGTGGGCCCCACTGATGATGTGTGGCAATCTATAGTGATGTGGCATCTAATGTGGAATCTGACAAGCATATAATGAAGAAAGAAAAGGAGGAGAGAGTAGCTAGAGAGAGAAAGAGGAGAGAGACTGTGGGTGGGACCCACTGATGAGGTGGCATGCTACATGGCAGCTAGGCCACATGGCACCTGGACACAGCAGCAGCCAAGGCCACGGCCATGTCACAGTGGCACAGCAGCAAGCAGCCAGGCTGCCACAAGGACCAAGCCATGCCATACCCCAAGCGGGTAAGCAGGCATGCCATGGGCAGCCACAGCAAGCTACAGGCCAGCTACATGCGCACCCCTCAATCAGAGCAGTGCAGCAGCCAAGGCCCGCAAGCCTCAGCCGCGCAAATGAGTAAGCCCACCACCTGTTCGATGAAATGCAAGAGGAGAGAAAACCCAATTGGAATTCTCCCCCCGAGTATCAAAGTTGTGTTTAACAATGGTTACAAAGGAGTTTTTCTGAGTTCATAGGGGTATTTTGGGCATATTATAAAGATGATATTCAAGATCAATGGCTGAGAATGAGCTGGGTCGCTCAGATTCGGATATGAAGGCCACAGAAATGGCGGGCTATGGTGTGTGTCAGTGGACGAGATACGATGCTCCCGCGAGGCATCTCATTGGCCGAGTGCAACTTAATGTTGTGATCTGCGTTACATGAAAGACAGTCAGTGATACCGTGTCGCACATGAACAGTGAGGCGTCAGCATTGATCCAGATCCGATGGTTATCGTGTATCCCGAGTGCGCCTCACGCAATGATGCTGATCTAAGGGTCATGGGAGAATCCCGCCTTTTCTCATCGATCCAATGGCCGCTATCGAATATTCCTTGAGTGCCAATCAGAACTCAACAACGCATTTTGAATGATAGAGGAGGTGTTGATTTAGTGTAGCGCGCGTATGGTGCACCATCACAATGATCCAGATCCATCGGCCAATATCAAGTCCGATATCTCTGACATGATTAATGGAGATCTGATGATCAAAAATAGATTTCATCTCTTTTCAGAGATTTAGTGGCCGGGATTGAAGATTCTTGAGGTAGCCAATGGGATCTCGACATGGGTTCTAACGTGTAAGCGCGACGGCGCTCCAGTGTAGCGTAGGTGCACTGTAAGCTACAAAAAGATGCTTTTGATCTATTTTGATTGGCCAAGACTATAGCAGCCATATCTCGGCCATTTGAGCTCCAAATCCGTCTGTTCAAGTTGTTGTAAGCTCTATTTTGAATGGACTACCATCTGAGAACGAGTTTGAGGACTATGGAGTAAGAAACAGCTCTGGTTTTGGGCGAAAAATCTTCATGGAGGCTTTTTGGTATGGTTTTAATGTATAATCACCTAGCTTCTGTGGGTGTGCTGAAGCTCCAATGAGAGAAATTGAGTGTTTGATATGGTTATCAGCCATTAAAGGAGGGGTTTGAAGCTTCCATGGAGAGTTGAGAGAAGTATGGTGCAGAGAAGAAGAAGAAGCTCGGGTTTTGGGGGAAAACCCTCTCTTAAAGGTGTTTGGTGTGTTCTTAGTGTGTAAATCTCATCACCTTGCTTCTATGGATTTGTTGGATCTCCATTGATTAGTGTTGGATGCTCGAAAATTGCTGCGAGCCATTAATAGAGTTAATGTGAGCAGAAAGAGGAAGAAGAACCTCTATTCTTGGGGGAAATCCTTGAATGAGTGTGGTCGTCGACGTTCAATGTATTTCTGTGTTCACTATCACTCCATGGATGTATTAATGCCATGTTGAAGAGAGGAGAGGTTTCTTGAAGGTATGTTGTGCTTTAATGAAGAGTGAAGCTGAGTGTTAGCCATTAATGAAAGAGGTATGAGCTTGGTTGTAGAGAAAGAGAGTGGAAGAGGGCAAGGGAACCTCGTTATGACTGTTTACACTTGAAGACTTGTGTTTCTCACCATAGAGAGAAACGTGATGATTCCAGTGGCCTTTAAAACTGTGCCAGGCTTCACAAAGACATCCCAGAGTCTTTCTAGAGTATCAGAAAAATGTCAGACAATGGTTGTAAGCTTCCTAACCTTGTATGAGTAGCATTGGTTATGTCTTGTACTCAGTTATATGTTAGTTATAGGTGATGAATAATGAATACCTAACTAGCCTGTGCTAAAATTGTAAGGGCATTGATATAAGTCCAAAATTAACTTGCTTGCTTCCCGTGGGTGCGGGCTAAGCGTAGTGTGTGCAGCTTGTGTTGAACACTGGTATTAGATACTTGAATTATAGGCACATTGTGCCCTCCTAGTTTTATGCTGGGTAAACTGGGTGTATGTACTCCCTGCTGTGTAGACAGTTAAAAGAAGCGTATTGAGTATATACGAAGCCCGTAGGACATTACTCTGTGGACTAGCCATCACACATCGTGTCGATGAACCACGTATATCTTTGTGTTGTGGATGCTTTGTAATTGTGTTTATCTGTATATTGTGAAGTGCATGGGATGGCTTGCAGCATGGGTATGCACAACATGACCTGACCCTGTGGTAGTGAGGTAGTTGTGCATACGATTGTGTGTTTGGAAGTAATGTTCAGTGATAGTGTGGTTGTGCTCAGTGAGTAAAGTGTCAGCTTAGGGCAGCATTGGTCTTCAAGTAATTATTTGGAAAGAATTTTGAATACACTAATTCACCCCCCCACCTCTCAGTGTCAACCTGTGATCAATACTTTTCCCTCTTCTAACTCCCTGGTAACCCCAGTAACTGTAGTTAAACTCCAATGGCTGATAGATCGGTAGACTAAAAATACACTAGTACATTACTAACAAATGACAATTGACCTTGGGGGCTTGGCTGGATTCAAGATCAGCCCTTATAACCTAACTTCTCACTTTGGGCCTCAAATCTTGGGCAAGATTGAACCAGCCCAATATGCATCGCACACTGATATCCAGGCTAGGTTGTGGCAAGAAGCCAAAACCAAATTCATGATTAATAGCTCGGATACATTGACTTAAAATTCTTATTGTGATGCATGCAAAGTTGCAATACCTATGAAGAGCTGAAGTTTTTGAATCTCAAGGATGCTTCAAGTAATTGGTATAGGATTGGATGGATCGGTCGAGTCGTATCGATATTGGATCTAACCGATCTCTGATCCTATTTTGGTGAGAGGTGAGGATGCCTATTGTCTCATGTTTGGGTGGAAGTGCAAGCAAGAGAATAGAAGAATATGAAAACAATCACACAAATACGACAATTGATTACTGTGGTTCAACACCCAATGAAAAATGCTCATATCCATTCCAAAGAATAAGAGAATTTCTCATTCAACAAGAAAAACTCTACTCCTCTCCACCACACAAAATTATTTCCTTTGCACTTTTCTCTCTCTCTCTCTCTCTCTCTCTCTCTCTCTCTCTTAAGATATACTCATACAAAAACAATATATAAGCTCTTGAAAAACCCTAGTGCCACATAATTACAAATTTACTCATGTATATATAAAGGTTTGAAACCCAACCCAAATAACATATACAAGTCCAATTAATTGCGTAAACCCCTAGAACATAAGACACAACCCCAATATTTCAACTATTTAGGTTTTGGACCTGATTCATTGATTGATCCCCGAACTGATCCTATTTACAGTCTTTAAAATTTTGTATCTAACAATCTTGGATTTTCACACCTAAAACAATAGGCAGAGCCGAAGAAGTATATTGCGGAAATTCACATCATGTTTATATGGGTGGAGACCCTCTCTTGTTGTCTAGTCGTCCATTCGTCCTATGGATTGGGCTGCATCGGCATGCGTGTCCACCACATCAGCCCATCCAAATGGACGGCCAAAACGACTGGAGTCCCTGGACTATTGGAGACAACCCCAGACCTGTTTACATCTATTCAAATATAGGTTCCAAGTTGGGATATCATTAGTGGACTTTCATTTATTCAAGCCCAGTGTGGGATTTTTTAAACTGGCCCGTTTACATCGGTCTAGTCTAACATAGGTGCCATTTCAGAGTCATGGATCTTTTTGGTTTTTTTTTTTATTTTTTATCAAGACTGAGCCTAGTTTTTGGTTGAACCATTTACAAACCATTTAACAAACCGAAACCAAACCAATAATAACCATATAACCGGAATCGATAAAATACCAATAAATTGGAACAGATAAGTAATCCGGTAATTTGGTTTCGGTTTGTGAACTTGGAAGTGATTAATAATCGATTTTGAATTCGATTTCTATCTATCACACCCAGACAAACCGATTAATCGAAATTGAACCGATCAAGGTCTTAGTGAGATGAGATTGACAGTAGCCGAGTTGAAGAAGACAGGCTTATCCTCCTCCGAATCCTAGACCCATAAAATTTTATTAACTTTTTCTTTTAGGGCGCAAACCAACAGAGGGGAGAAACTTTATTCATCTACTTAGGGGAATGATTTAACCCATAACCTATTGCCGGAAGAGTTGAGGGCCCATTTAGCTAACCTATGAGCATACAAGTTTTTGCTCCCATAAATAAACTAAAAAGAATAAAAAAAATTAAAACAACCCTGAATAGCCTCAATATCTAAACCGTTGAACTTTAGCCTATTAACAAATTTGCGGAAAAAGATCTTCTCTTGTTATTCAGTTCTTTCAGCCGTGATCTAACAATTGAAGTTCATCCGACATGTATATTTGGATAGAGTTCCTCTAATGACAGGAGGGGATTCGAACTAACAAAAGAAAGATGGAACTAGTGTGCCACCGAGGAAGAAAACCACATTTCCTTGCTACTAATCCATGTAGATGTAGGCCCCCTTTCATCTGGGGATTTAGGTCTACTACGCCGATGACAATCAACGAGCTCCGCGAGAAGAAAACCCAAGAATCAAGGGCCCCCATAGCTAGGCCCCCCGCCCCCCCCCCCCCCCCTCGCCCGCGCCCCAAACAACCTTGTACACCATCAATATCTTTTGGGACACCAATCATATAATATAAATTAGTCTAGTCAAGGAATGAAATCCTCTTCATCCTTGGTATCAGATGGAGACACGGCTGCTGACCACTGATGCGCGACATGTGGGGGTCAGCTAGATCCGAGCCCTCCATCCGAGCAAGTGCATAAGCTCGCACCCCCTGTCGGCTCATTATATCAACTCGGATGGAGGACTCGGATTCAGCCAACTCCCACCTATCGCGCATCAGGGGTTGGCAATCATGTCTCCATCCGACCCAAGGATGGAGTGGATTTCTATCCATCTAATCAATGCATTATTGTCAATTCAAATTGACTTGCCAACCAATTTGAATTTTGGGTTGGCCTCATCAATGTGATTTGTATAGTAGGAGTTCATCATGCCTTCATGCTATAACAACCAATGACACCAAGGGCTCAAAATCAAGTTGATCTTGAAGGCTTAAAGCAGGTATAATTAACGGGCCCATCTATTGATCAGTGGGCTCCAAAACCAGCAGATGCTTCCAACCCAATTTTATCATTAACGATCTGCTTATGACACAATGTGGATCATCATCACGTATGATTCTGACGCTTATTTGACAGTTTTGACTTGGGAAATTTTGGATTTCAAAATAAAGAAAACACTCGTTTATATATCCATCGTATACGTCACTAAGTCACTAACCTCTTCTGCAAACCTTGTCATGTGGCGTCTGGTCAGCTGTATATGTGCGATCACATGAACATGGCCTCTGCAGGCCTGTTTTCAATTTTCCAAAATGTCGGTGGGGTTTTTTTTTTCTCTCTCTCTACATCTTAAGGTGTAAGGATTTGATAAATTTCGATATGTTATATATGAAAATAAACTTTTACCAAAAAAGAACATAAACTAAAATTAAATCAGTTTGGTTTAATGGGTTCTTAATCGATTTGGTTTAAATCGATCTCCCTTTTATAGCCTCTTCACATTGGAGTTAAATAACAACATGACATTCCTCCATCTATTCACCCGAAGAATCGACGATGAAAAATTTGTGAATTTCAACATTGAAAAAATGTAAAGTTTGTCAAATTCGATAGTGATAAAACGATGATGAGAAATGATAGAGAGAGAGAAAGAGAGAACAATATATATTATAATATTAATTGGTTTAACAGTTTAATCATTTTTTTGGTTTGATTAGTTACCGTTTAGTTTAGTTTGATTAATTAATTTTGGTTCAGAATTGACACCCTTAATCTTAATCTTAAGTACTATATTTACAATTATTTCACAACAACAATAAGGACCCCATGATACTCCATTACTTCAGTACAGTTGTTGATTGTTCAAAATAGTAATAGAAACTTAAAAATATTCTAACCACATTGATGAGATTATTCATAAAGAGTAAAGAAGGAGCTAATTAATAATATTCAAACTCTAAGGCAGGTACTTGAGCTGAGATCTTCTTACCTTCATCAACATGAGCAACAGTTTCATATAAACCATTCTCAGGTTATTTGAATGTTAGAATTTCTATGGACTGCCTTAATTCTGGGTTGTCACTGGCGACTCCAAACGGTTTTCCGGCGAATTCGAATGGTTTTCAGGCCCTTCAGAGGGTATAGCGAGCTTACCTTGATTGTACAAACTGCTCAATTGATGGAAATAAGGACATGTTTTGGAGTCAGGAGACCTTTTCTTGTTTGCATCTCTAGTTTTCCTGAAGTACTTGTTTATGTTCTCCCATTTCTCTTTGCACCTTTTGGCACTTCTCTTGTAACCCAACTCCAGCATCCCCTTCGAGATTCTCTCCCATAGAGGAACCTTTGATCCTTCTTTGTCTTCACCACTGCTGTAGAGATTGCACCTGAGTTTTATCAAAGAGTTCACCTCATTCCTTGGCCATCTTTTGCCATGGTCTTCTCTATCACTGGATGTATAATTAGGGTTTTGATGAGGTGGGTGGTCTTGGGTGGCAATAGATACAGATTCAAGATTTTCTGGGTTTAGATCTGGAGCAGAAGGAGAGGTGGGCCCTTTTCCATTATTGTTTTGGCTAGTGGTGGAGACAGTAGATGATGAGGGCACATCTGCAGTATTGCTTTGAGTTGGCAAAGAACTAGGGTTTTGAGGAGCCAAGATTCTTGTAGATGAAATGGGCACTTCAGGGTTTTGTAATGGGTTCAAGGAAGGAGAATTGAGTAATTGATTTGGATTGTTTGGTGCCTTAGAAAGATCTTCATTTTTCTGGAAGAGATTACCTTGGAATTGAGATGGACTAGAACCCAAGTTCTTCAGGAATTCAATTATTGTGGTTTCTCTATAGCATGCAATGGCTTGCTCACGAGCCCTTTGCTCAATCTCCCTGTCCATCAGCGCCATCTCCTGTCTCCTCCATGTTTCTTCTCTAGCAATCCTCTCTTCTTCTCTCCTCTCTATATCTTGAAGAAGCTTGGTTTGCAGTTCCTCTTGCTGGACCATGATCTTGTTCACAATTTCCTCACAGAAACTCTTGAGCAATTTAACTTTATGTTGCCTTTTCCTCTTCTTCATTCTCAAGTTTCTGGTCACACATTCATTTTCCACAGGAGGGTTTACCAAGGTTTCATTTCCTGAGTTCTCTTCAGAATCCATTTTCATCTTTGCACCTCCTTCATCACTTATTACCACGTTTTCAACTGATGTACTGTTGGGGTTTGCCCCTACATACAGCACTTCAAGCTCACTAAAGGACCTGTAATTCTTACTATAGCTAGGGTTGTTGTTGTTATTGTTGTTGTTGTTGCAGTATTTGCTCACCTCCTCATACTTTTCCTTGCATTTCTCAGCACATCTTTTGAACCCAAGCTCTGCAAGCTTCCTGATTTAAACCCCCCACCAAAAAAAAAAAAAAAAAAAAAATCATTGTTAATCGAACTGTTACTCTCTCTGAAAATGAAGAAATTAAATGGGTAAGGAATAGCCCAATTTCCAAAATATTTAGAAAAAGCGGAATTAAAGTAGAATTTAATCTTCAGGAAGATAGGGTCCCTGGTCTGTTCTCTCAAGCTCCAATGGTGAAAAGACAAAATCCAAACTTAGGATCTTATTCCTGAAAGTGATTAAATTTTGTTTTATTTTATTTTATTTTTTGAGGAGTTCAAAGCAAAGAATCAAGATAGTTTATACTCTAGCTAAAATACTAAAAATAAAATAATAATAATAGAAGGGAAACTATGAACCTTGTGTACCTTGAAACATGTTCCCAGAGGAAGTCGGTGAAGCCAGATTCAATGCTAGATCTGACCCTCCACAGTGCAAGTATCTCTTCTTCAGTCCAAGGATCAGCTAGTTGGGAAGTGGGTTTCAAGTTCAATCCATGGAGCTCCATGTTTGTTCCTTCTCTCTCTTCCTCTTGCTCTTCTTCTTCATCTTCATCTTCAACTGTGGGAGATTGTCTGTTCCATTGTTGATGGTGAGGCTGGAGAAGAGGATGATGATGATGATGATGATGAGCTTGGAAGATGAGTTGTTGTTGAGGATGGGAAGGAGGGGGATCGAAGGGAGAGAAGCAGGGAGGAGAGACATGGAGGGGAAGAGGGAGAGGGAGAGAAAGAGGTGTTCTTGAATCTATGAACTGGTAGAACTGGTCTGGAATTCCATTAAACATGTTTGAGTGAAGGGGAATTGATCAAGATCTTTCTTTTTTTTTTCCACTGTTTTGCTCACTGTAAAATGGAAATTGTTTCTGCCATGGAGTATGAATCCAACAAAAAGTGCTCTCTCTTTCTAGGCATCATACAGTTTCTCTCTCTTCATCAAAGACTTTGTCTCCTATCATAGAAAAGGTCACTTAATTTTTAGCTTTCGAGGGGTCCCTTGGAATCCTATGCAGATTGCAGATGCAGGAGGAAGCAACGATGGCTGATGCTTATGATGGTGCAATAAGGGCAATGAATAATCAGCACACGTGACGACATGCAGAGAAGAGGACCCCAACTGGCCCACCTCATCTCTCTCTCTCTCTCTCATCTCTTTCTCTCTCTTCTCACTGTAGATCTACATTTCATCAATAACCAAAATTGCAGGGTTCAACCAACCATGCATGTGATGGACCCCTCCTCGCATTGATATTTCCTTCAATCTAGCGCACGTGCAGTACACGTGCTTACTGCTCATTTGATAATGACAACACCACCGTGGGTCCCCCCGTCGACACCGACCCTATAGGATTTTCTCAACCATCTCATTTGATCTCATCTATGATAATATGGAGGTGAGAGTGAGAATGCATGATGCGCAATGCACCTCTCCATATTTCAATTTTGTAAATAACCTACCTTTCTAGATAAGGACACAAGTCAATCATAATTGGTGGTGTCTAATCTCGAAGAATCCAAATAAACCCACGTGATTTAACACCGTACGTGATAAACGGGGCTAATTAACACCCTTGTTCTGATTCTTAACAAGTCTTCGTTCCCATGATACTGCCCTGTTAGCCGTGGGTTGGGGCTCCGAGTGATTATCGGTCGTTGGATCTCTTTTTGAGTGGTTCAATGGAGATGTTAGCTTTTTCGTGCATTTAGCTTTTTCATGAGCAATGCCGTGTGGATGGGAAATAAAAGTTGAAAATCCGAATACGATTCTCAAGCATCTTCTGTTCAAAGGTATTGGGATTCAAATTCCAATATTTTGAAACATAATCTATCTTATACCAATATAAAAAGGGAAAATTATTTGTAGTACTCTTGAACTATAGATTAATTATGTTTACCATTCACTAGTTTCTGACAATTACACATATCACCTTTAATTTTAGAAACGTATGACAAAAAGATCCATTCCGTTAGAAATGTTAAGTCTAAATTTTAAAAGACAACTTTGCCTTCATCTTGTTTTTCATTCTTCTTCTTCCTCTTCACAATAGGTAAAAAAACAAAGAATTGTATAAAGAATTGTTTTCTCTCTTTCATCTTTTGTATTTTTTGTTTTTTTTTTATCTATTTCGAAGAAGAACAATGAGGAACATGATGAAGGTAAAATTGTCTTTTAAAATTTAGACTTAATACTTCTAATGGAATGGACGTTTTTGTTACACGTTTCTAAAATTAAGGGTTGTATGTGTAATTGTCATAAACTAGTGAATGGTAGACGTAATTACTCCATAGTTTAAGAGTAGTACGTATAATTTTCCCAAATGAATAAGTGACTAATGATCTTTAGGGTTCTTGAAGATTTGATAGGTTCAGGAAAAAGAGGAAAAAAGAATCACGAGACTTAAGATATATGAGGGGGGGGGGTTCAGGCTAAGGCCGTATAGGACAGACGAGTCAAATTAGTCTGTTCAATCCCACTGGTCTAGTGAACAAATTGATGATGGAGTCTTTTTCTTTTTGTCCTGAATTCTGATTGAGTCAAGTTGGTTTTATCATTTTATTATAAGAAAAATGATCAAATATCTATGGGTCTTGCTTCATGATACCGACCATGCAATGTTGTGGAATATTGATGCCGATTCTAAAAGAGGAGCAAAAAATAGGAAGTATTATGAACAACTCGTAAATAAGAAAAAGTTTTATGCCGATTGAAACCAGCATTGACACTGGACAGATGTCGATAAGAAAAACCAAATATCTATATGGGTGTAGGTTGAAAGTTCAACGAATTGCTAGATGATTGGTTAACCCATTCCCACCAATATCTAATTAGGTTTGAAAAAGTTTTTCTTCTGGTTCTTAGTCCACAACACCTGGATCCGGGTAAATACAATGGTTTGTGGGTCAGGAATAAAAAATTGGATATGGATACGTACGAGTATTAAACAAATCAAGACTTTAATACAGGATCCATAATCTCAGGCAAAAAAAAGAAAGAAAAAGAAACTTATGTATAATACACTTATTACATGCAAACTTACTTATAGCTATGAGCCGAACAATCCCTCCAGTCGTCTAATCTTAGGCTGGAGATATTGTTCGACTACGGAGGATCCAAGTCCGTGAAATTACTGATACAACTAAAGAAGCGATAAAAATACATCTCTTCAACCTCCTTCCAGAGATGAAGAACATCGATTTCCTGAGTGGAAGCATGGTTCTAAATCTAGGTATTGAATACGGGATCAACCATGTCCATAATCGATCAGATTAGTATGCGGATTCAATGAGAAACCGACACATGTCTAATCCTTATTAAAATAATATAAAAACATATTGGAATCGGAGGTCAGTCAAGTCCAAAATTGATACAAATCAACTGACTAATCTCATGCATACTGATACCTTGAACCATGAGTGGAAGCCTTCACCCATGGCGGGGAGCTTCGTAGAGAACAAGTTCAAAGGCTGCCATTGCCGTGGTTAAAACATAAAGCACAGGCAGGTTGGGCCTGGTTTTCAATATACAAAGTCAACCCAAGCCCAACTTTGGGCCTAGCTCAGGTTGGAACATCCTAACCCGAGGTCTAGCCCATTAGGCTGAGACAAGACCACTCCATCCCAAATGTTTAGCCCAAAACCGATGGATATGTTTATTAAGGAAGAACCATAGATTACAAACAAGATTCAAACACACGTAAATTGCATGGTAGTATCTACTATAATAATCGTAAGAGCACCTAAGGTTACATGCAGCTACGGCTGCAATAGGATCGGGTTGGGCTGAAAATTTTAAAATCCCAGCCCAACTCTGAGTTCCCTTAGCTAAGCCCAGGCCTGGCCGGGTCCTAACTCAGGCCTAAAAAATTCAACCGGGTTAGGCCGACCATTATTGGCCCTGACCATGGGGAGGTGGAAAGGAGATACAGAAGCAGGGCCCGAAGAAGAAAAAGAAGACAGAGCCGGGTTGAGCCTGGCCCTAAGGGGCCAGGGTATCTCAGCCCAACCCTGTTCAGGTCCAAACTTCCAACCCCTAGTTACATGAGATTGTGATAATATTACTATATAATAAACAATAAATTTTCATGATCGGGCTTGGTTCTGGTTAGGCCTCAATTCTAGCCCATCCAGGTCCTCCCTTGCGCTGGGATCTCTCAATCTTAGCCCAACCCAAGAGATGAAAATCCCAGCCCAAGCCCAAAATTACAGTTTCCCCTTACTGGAGTTATTTCTCCTAGATACCTAGAATTTTGCCATCATCACAAGTTGTAGCTTTGGAATCCAGCATTGCTGAAATAGGTTGAGCAACATCACAATACATCAAAACGGGTAATGTAGTACCTGAACATCTTGGATACATAAATCTCAATTAGAAGAATTCTTCATTTATATATCTTTTACAGTTTGGGTCTTTTTTTATGAAGCATAATGAAGGCAATGACATAAGAATCTAATCTGCACAAGGTAAGTTATTTTCAATTCTTCTACAAAAAATATTTTGTTTCTATTAAAAAATTAATTAATATACAAACAGCAATTTTTTGACGGTTTTTAGTGCAATAGAATACTGGTTTGTCTAAATGTAATAAGGGTTGTTGTAACAATTCAATGAGTGTGCATTATAGAGAATCATCATGGTAACCTCAATATAAGAGGGGGTAGTTTTGGTATTTCATTTAGGGACTAACGCACACCTGACAGTGAAAAGACCCTTGTTACAAGATTTGGTATTCTATGTGGCTGGAAACACGTTCGATTTGTTGATCAAGTGATTATCCACCATTCAGACTCCAATGATGAGGATCTTAATGTGTTCGACTCAGATTATTTGAAGGGAGAGACTGTTCAATCCATTGTCACGCCTTTGGACCTCATGGGGTTTGAGGGAATCCCAAATTCATGCATCGAGAATATTGGGGGAGGTATTAATTCTTCTATGTCGATTTTTCTGAGAAGGAATACCTGCTCTCATACTCTTTCTGATTGTCGCTGTTACATCAAAGAATGAGTCTGGTGTGTTATGGTAGTTTTTTTTTATATAGGGTTTTATGTTCTGGTTCTTCCTTTCTTGTTGATCTGTTTCTATTTGAATGTTTGATCGCCATAGTTTGTTTGGATTCTTGCCCTTGTCGATGTTGATTGCTTCTCGGGCTCTTTTCTATGGTTTTCTTGGGGTTGTGAGGCTATCCTGATGGGATTTGGAAATGTCCCTTACGTTCCCCTTTTGAGGGTGTACCTTTCCCATCTCTCATTTCTTTTTCGTTTTTAATAAATGATTAAAATATAAAAAAATAAAAATAAAAATTTGATACAAATAGAAAATTCCTTTAGTTACAACACCTTCTAAACCCATAATTAACTTTATGTGGCAGTGTTGACAGGGTGGGAGGAGAGAGAGAGAGAGAAAGTCAACTACCCAGAGGAGGGATTCACATCGTCTCCTCCCAGTCATTCTGGGAGGACGGTGGCAACCTTCCTCGGATGGTTGCCATGTGGCTCTCGATGAATCCGAGACCCACGTTCGAACCGACACCCCCCTGTCGGCTTGGCTTGTCGACTGGATGTCGGCTCGGACGTAGGTCTCGAATTCACCGAGAGTCACGTGGCAACCATCCGAAGAAGGTTGCCACTGTCCTCCCAAAACGCTAAGAGAAGACGATACGGATCCCCAGAGGAGAAGGCAAAGTAGCAGACCTTCTCCTCCACACATTTGTGAAACCTAGCTTTATATGATAGCTGATTTAACACTAAACTTTCACGTAGAGAGCTGGGCAATGGCTGTATGGGTCAAAACTGGCTTTATATGGTAGTGTTGGTTCGTTGACTTCAAAAGTCAACCTCATTGTAGAGGTGAACAGGACTGCATTTTCATTGATTCCCCTCCCTCCCTCCCTCTCTCCCTCCCTCACACACACAGCTTCATTACCTCAAATTTCATTTCCTTCTTTCCTTGTCTTCACGTCGATGGTCCTCTTCTCCAGCAAAATGGTTGGGCTCTGAATATCAATTTGGGCCCGTACATAAAATGGTTAGATGACGTAGATGCTGTATATGAACTCTGCAATATTCAATCAATGCCAGTGCTACTATTTGAATTGAGAATACAGCTTAGCTGACTCTCATATTAAGGAAGGCTGGTCAGTGACGTGTAGGACTCTGTTATGATCCCACATTAGGATCTCACATGGATCAAGTGTGGTTCTTAAGCTTGGGAGCTCTCCCACCTAATAGGCCGGTTTTTTGGGTTGGACTTTGCATTGGACTTGAATTGTAACATTTGGTGTTTCCATTGAGAAGCTGACGCGGTAGAAGGGGTGACCTAGGAAAGAGCTGTTTGGTGAGTCAGAGTGAAAGCTGTTCAGATTGGACAATTTAGAGTGGACCAACGTGAGTGTCGGTTTGAACATTGGGTGGTAATGTTATGATCCCACATCGAAATCCCACATGCATGGACCAAGTGTGGTTCTTAAGCTTGAGGGCTCTTCCACCTATTAGGCTGGTCTTTTGGGTTGAAGTCTCCCTTGGGCTTGAGTAGGAACAAACTCTCTGTATGGTCATGTTTTCATGAAATTGATACAGCTTAAGAAATCCAATTTGATCAAATGGAGGGTAAAACAAAATTTTCTATCAAGTGCTATTCATCCGTCTTAGAGAAAAGAGATTCTCAACTATGATACAATCAGATACAACTGAGATATATCCATCATTTTCAAACCGTACAGCATCTCTAATTATTTAAAGAAGCTGTACATTTAGATACGACTGAAATGTATCCATCCAGCTTTTTCAAACTCCTCAATTTTTTGAAGAAGTTCTCCTTTAATGCATTCCTTCTCTCTATAATGATTCATTGTAAGACTAAGAACTGCAAGGTCAAAACAATGATGGAAAAAATAATGAAGTATGTGTTTGAATTTTGAGCCTCAAAAGGATCGCAAGAAGTCAATTCCTGAAGTACCAAAATGCAATTAAATTGGAAATTATCCGTGGGAATCTTATCCGAAGAACAGAAAGAATGACGAAAGGTGCATTCATAGACATGTTAATCCAAACAGTTATCCTGAATATAGGTTTGTGATGGAAGGAGTTCGAGTTCCATGGCCAGGAATAGAAGGGGTTTAATTCTATATTGGTGGAGCAGTGTACCAAGGCTTGGTTTATGACCCTGGGTAAGACCTCTCAAGCTTGGCTTTTGTGTGAAATACAGTCGAGCCTAACCCAGACATCTGTAGCCGCTGCATTGCTGCAGGTGCATCCAGGCATGTGTCGAGATGCATTCTCGAATCTCAACAGCTCGGATGCAGCTGCAGGAAAGCCAATTCCTTGTAGTACTTTGGTGGCCCATTGCTTGTTACAAGTGATCTGCAGGAAATAAAGCTCAATCCTTGTAGTACACTGGCGACCTACTTGCTTGTTGTGAGTGATCTTAGTGCTAGACCTTTGATTACTACAATGTGTGGACAAGACCACTTAGGCTCTCTTTGGTATGTATTATAAAATTAATTATATAATACATTATGACGTAAGTAGTTGTTTGGTATGATTTATGATACTTATTTATATTTTAAATAAATTGATATTGTAAGAACCGTATTCTAAAAACCCAGTTTAACTCATGTTTATATTGTGACAGGTCTCCTAATCATAACCGGACCGGAAGGCAAGGCCGGGTGACAAACCACGATATCCAGGTATGAGAAACGATGTGTAAAAATACAATTTTTACATACCGGTCGCACATACCGGTCTCACTCTGAGTGAGATCGGTACTAAGACCGGTATGTATTTCTCGAGTGGAGACGGACTCCAGCGGGTCCCACACTCCGAATCGAGTTTAGGAAACCTTTTAGACGTAGGAGACCTTCCTAGAATGGTCTCCCACTATATATATACACATTATTCCTTGTAAGACCCGCACACCACGAACCCAGTCTAACCTTACGTTCTCATGTCGTGACCGATCTTCCCATCATAATCGACTCAAGTGAACCAATTGTATGAAGAAACCACAAGATAAGGTAAGCAATGAGTCAAATTTAGTTGGTGTGATTGACTGTTTAAGATCATGTGAAAGCAACTAGTCAAAAACTTAAAACCAGAAAATTTTGATTGTGTGGTAGCAGTTTTGACGGGTGTGGTCGATACGTGTGGTCGACCACACATGAGACCACACAACGTGTGGTCGCATATTTTTGACCTGTGGTCGACGGATTCTGCGACCCCACGTGCGACTACACGATGCTGAACTGACTCTGTGTTTAGAAAACTTTCCTAATTTGAGGGGGGGCTCTTTCCTAATTGAAGTGAGACTCTATATGGAGGTTTCCCTCTATATAAGGGACGTTCTTTAGTCTCTCTTACTCTTTTAGAACCCAAATTGAAACTCTAAACCTAAGAGAAAAAGAGAGAGAGAGGAAGAGAAGGAGAAGAAGGAGATTTGGAGAAGAAAGCTGAGAGAAAGGTTTTACAAGAAAAGGTTCTAGCTCCCTACAACAAGTGAGGTATAGAACTTATCTCTGTAGATGTAGATTCTATTGAATAAGATTTTTATTGTGGATTGGGGATGTCAAACCAATATGATCAATGTGATCCTTTGAGTAAATCTCAAGGATAACCATGAGGGATGGATTAAGGATAATGGTTAATGAAAAACTATAAATAATGACCATATGATAACCATAGGATGATCACAAGTGATGAGCCAAGGAATCGACTCAAGAAGAATTCGGATTAAAGATGAAAACTGACCAAACATCATGTGGTCGCAGCTTGTGATAGACCACAAGGTGACCAGAGGATCGACCATAGCTATTCGAAAAGTTCCCAGAAAAGGTGCCGTCGCATGGTGTGGTCGCACAAAATGCGACCACAGGGTCCGACCACACAGTGTGTGGTCTCATATATTGCGACCACAGGTTCGACCACACATCCGACCACACGATAACAGCAAGCATATTTTGAGACTAAACAAGGTTTTTGATTACTGTAATTTGATAAATTTGAACCCTAACTTAAATATATTAATTGTTTAGGTTCCTAATAGATTCAAAGTGACTTCCATAGCTTGGAAGAAGAACAAATATCAATCAAAGGTGATGGAACAAGACCTAAACTAATTGGATATTAACAAACTGTTTTGTTTCATTGTGTCCAATACCATGAATGATTCTATGATTACTTGCTTGTAATGTGCATCTCACATGTCATCCAATATTATTGTTATATTTTACTCATGCATATTTATTTCTGTCTATTTACAATATAATGATGATGATTCTAGGGATAGACATGTGATTGTATGTGTATGGTTAGTGTGTTTGATGCGAGTGGAGCATCAGGGGGAGGACGTGACATTGTGGTTCATCCTGGTCACCAGACTCTAATTCTATCTCTACTCAAGTTTTGTTCACTAACATCGTCGTATTGTCATTACCTTAGCAGAACTATTACGTCATAGGACATCTGGGGAGGTGGTCTTGGACCGTGTAGTCTCTGACTCTGTCAGGGGGCCTTAGCTCTATCTCTATGGACGTATTGAGGGATGCTGGGGTGAGGCCTTGGATACACTGGATGACATTTAGGATTGGTTAGTTGCGAGCCCAGTTTACAAGCCCTCGCCAGCAGGGGCTTACATACGTATTGGTATGGGTAGGGCATCAGGGGAAGTGTTATGCGGTGTTTGATCCAGACACTTTAGCTCTATCTCTATTCCATGGTGGGTGCATGTGGGATGGCAATGGTGTTTGATCCATTGGACGGATTCACACATTCGTGTATAGAGGTGCGGGGGCCTCCAATCCTTTCTATAGCACAATGCAAACTTAAAAATCAAACCAAATATATGAATTGAATGCATGCATATGTTTGTTGCATTGATTTGTTTTCTCACTGAGCTCAAGTTGGAGAACTGACCCTCATGCGTGCAATTCTTTTAGTTTCTGATGTTGCAGATATTACGATTGAAGATTATGTCGACACACCAACATATAAACAGGTGGTGGCTATGGATGAGTAAGCTATGGAAAACTATTATGATTCGTTAAGCGAGCGTTTCAACTATGGATGCACTTAGTCTTTAACTTTCGTATTTGGATATCTGTAATATGTATTAAATTATGTTTTGATTACTTGGAGATAACTGGAATATTATTATTTATCATGATTAGACCTCAGTTCATTATTAATAAGACTTCTGCTATTTACTTTATTATCTCTGATTAATGTAGAATGTGTGTTTTGATTTAATATGGTTGGCATAGCCTATACGAGATCCTGGTTGAACCGTTGATTTATTGACGGTTCATCACACTATTCTGGTTAGTCCAGAATTGGGGTGTGACATTCCTTCTCCTTAGATCATTTCCAATATTCTCAAACCCTAGACCGTCTGAAAGAGATCTGAGAAGGAGTAAGGAGGAAGGAGACTGTGCAAGAAGGGGGATTTTTCCGTTGGAGGAGAGCACCGCCATTCAACAAACACCGGTAAGTGCTCAACCTCTATATTGATGTTAGGATTTCGGATCGAAGCTGTGAAACGGCGTAATGATCCAAAATCCTAGAACCCCAAAACCCTAGTTCTCATTGAGATCCAATCTGAGAAGGATGCGACGAAATAATCAAAACCTAGATGACTAAACAAGTATTTGGACCTTAGAATGGTTTAGGAAGAACCCTAAAATCAAGCCGATGATCGACGGGAGAGGGAGGTCCGAGATTGGGCTCTCGGACCCATACCGTCGGGCATACCGACTGGACAATAAGTCTTGCGGTATGGTCCTGTGGTATATACCGCAGGCACATATCTGTTGCAGTGTACTAAGACCGGTACTAAGACCAGTATCGAGATCGGTATATACCGCAACACATACAGGTCTCACTATACTGAGACCAGTACTGCAACCGGTATGCTTACCGAAGCCTGATTGTTGGCCAGACTTGGTTTTGACCAACTGTAACCCTAATAATTTAATTCTAACCTAAAAGTAAGTATGATCATGTAGGACCTGTAGACAGCGTGAATGGACTTTGTGATGCAGAGCAGACTTGTTATCACGTGTCAGGTAAGGGACAAAACCCCAAACCCTAAGTAACTAAATAACAGTAAACCGTTGTGATCATATATGTTTCTATGATTATTGTTTGTTGTTTGTGCATTTTACATGTCATCTAGTTATTTAAATTTTTATTACCTGTTTATGCATATTCGTATGCTAGGATGTTGTTTGTTTAGGCATGTGAATGTTTTTCGTTAGTGTGTGGAATGTGAAGGGGAGTAAAGCCCTGGATATATCCTCACACTAACACCTTTTCGTATCGCCGTCTACCTTAGCGGGCTTGGTGCGAATAGGTTATCAGGGGGAGGACGTGGGATTGTGGCTCCGCCTACCCACCAGACTCGATTCCTATCTCTATGTCGTAGAGAGCTATGTTGGGGTAGGGCCATAGATACTATGTTGACATATAGGACTAGTTAGAAACAGAATCCACTTGCAAACCCTTGCTAACATGGGTTTAGGTGTTGGTGCGATGTAGGGTATCCGGGGGAGGACGTGGGATGGTGACTCAACCTGCCCACCAGACTCTAGTTATATCTCTATACCAGAGTGAGTGATGTGGGGCAACAGCAGTAGTGTGGATCGGAGCCTGATTGTTAGGTGTGCTCACACTCTCGTACATGGAAGTGCAGTGGTCGCCAAACCTTACCATAACATTTTGCAAGTTATACCTGACCTAATTGTAATGTTATCTCATGCATTTTGTATGTTGCTTTGGTCTTGTGCTTTACTGAGCTAAGTTGTGAACTCACCCGAATATATATATATTCTCTTTTTCAAATCTTGATACAGGTTATACTGTTGAAGGCTTTATGGCTGCCCCAGCGTACGGGACAGTAGCTGCTATTGACACATAGGCAGTAGAGGACGAGCATGACGCCTCATGCGAGTGTTCTTTTTGTATGTTCCTTTAGGGAGTATTTATTTATTTATTTTCTTTCAGTTGGGTATAGACAATGTAATAAATTATTATTTATGGTTATGGATGATGGCAGAATTGGATAATTATTTAATTACAAATAGAAAACTCAGTTCATTTATTTATTTAAATCCACTGCTATTTATTACTCTCTGATTATGGTTGGTTTGCTTGGAATGGTTTGTTGACACGGTCTATTGAGATCCTGGTGTGAGTCGTGGTTTGGAGACGGTTCACTTACACTTCTGATTCAGTCGGAATTGGGGTGTGACAGATATAATCTGAAATCTACAAATAGGTTAGAAGGTGTTTATCTTATTGTGGTAATTAATCTATTATTACTTCTTTACGTCTAGTTGGTAGCATGTCGAATACACCAATTTAATTAAATATTTTTTTACTGACCTGATTAATAAACTGTAAATAGGATAAGCAAAGGTCGATCCCACAGAAAATGAATTGTTAAAATTTATATTCTAATCAAACTAAATATACTAATTAATGCTAGGTAAACACAATAACGAATGAGAGTTTGGTTGTTTGAATCAAATTGAAAGTAAACAGACAGAATTTAAATATAAAAATAATTAGATGAGAAAATTCAGTCTTTGATTCAATTTTAACCCACACATGCAATGAGTAATATTAATTGCAACGTTAATCTCTTCCTTCCACGAGAATTAAAGACCCTAGATAACAATAAGCTCTGTTACCCGAGTTTTCCCTTAAGTACCTCAACTGAAACAAGCTCTTCAGAGAGATCTAGCCATTGAACAACACTGAATAAGCTCTCAATGTTTAATTCAATGGCAGCATTAAGAAACTAAAAAACAGATCAATCTAAGCAACAATCATATACAAGCAGAGATTATTTAACTTATGTTATATTATTCACAATGATGAGACAAAAACTTGGACATAATCATCTACCACTATTTGCTACTTGTGATTAGAATCAGTACGATTACATATCACAGATTCTAGATCTAGCGATTAATATTAATCTAACCAATTCAACAGGACATTACTGAATTATTCAAACAAATATCATAATTTAAGAGAAAAAAATAACATAAACAATTCCAATAAAAGAAAGAAGAAGAACAATGTTACTGAATAGAGACTACATCATTAACATGAGTTTGGACTTCAAAATCCCCTTGAACTGAATAAGAAAATTAACTAGACAGTACAATCCTTTCAGAGATAGAAAATTTCCAACAAGAGAGAGAGAGATTTTATCTTAACACTAATGCTCTATATATAAAACATAACAATCCTTTGTGACTTATAACTCTTTTTTTGTGTAGGATTCCTTATTCATGTAGGAGTTCTTCTCTATTTAGAATTTTAAAATTGTAGAATTTTTTTTTTCTTGTTTGGAGTATTCTATTATAGATTTAGATTTTCTAATTTGATTAGGAGACTCTTTATGGAATTTACATCTACTGTTGAATGCTTTAATCAGATCAGAGGGCTACTCCAATTCGGATTCGATTAGATTTTTATGTCAGACTTTGAAGCCATGTTTGAAGACCCAAACGAACTCAAATTTTTCTCCATAATACCATTCCAAAAAGGTTGAGACGTCCTCTACAACTTTACTGAAGACAACGTTTCAATTCTGAAACTCTTTTCATGTCAAAAACCTGCATGAAACTTAGAACATTAATATTAAAGATGCTGAAATTTTCTTATCTTTTAACAATTAATTCACAATGTCTCTAAAATATGTCAAATTAATAAAATTCAACCTATTTAGTTCAATAAGACATAAAACACATTAAAAAGCATAATATAAAGGGAAGAAAAATATGAAAATCACACACTTATCACTAGTGCTATTAAATGATTATTATTCATGATTCATAATTTATTCTCATAAACGATTTATAATAAATAACTCATAAACATCACTATAAACTAGTTGCCAGAATAAATAGGGGGTATTTGGGAATGGGGTTCATTTATTTTATTTAAAGGTATTTTCTACTTGATATCGGCGCAAACTTTCTCACCCCTCTCAACCCAAAATATCAAATATACCTTCCTGTATATTGTGGTACCGTAATGGTTTAATTCGTGCACACAAAAGGAAAACGGTGCCAATGACCATTGACACAAGCCGATGTAAAAAAGAAAGCTGAAATAAGCAAATCCCTTATCTGTACCTTATCTGTACATAGACAAGAACTTACTTCAAAGACAGCTTATATCCCCTTATCTACAGATTTGGATGATCTACAAGTATAAGAAGCTGAAATAAGAAAATCTCAAAAGACAAGAAAATCTAAAGAGGTTGAGACAACAACAGAATGTGATGTTTTGCTAAAAGAAAAAAGAAAAAAAGCAAAGGACGGTGGTGGAATTTGTTTATGGTTCAGAAGATCCATCTTGAATATTTAAGATAGTTGGACCACTCGTAACTGACCCACAATTTCAAGGTCATAGCTATTCCAACAGACCCCCGGCTGTAATGCTTTATTTGGTGGGTCGGATACCCCAGGAATGACCATGACTTGCAAAAAGAAAAGATGATGTTAAGAACAAAGGAAGGAATACCTAAACACTAGTTGGAAAGTTTGTGAGACCAAGACAAGAGACTAAGCATCTTTTCAAGAAGCAAGTTGAAAGGGGAAGAATGCTTGGACGGTAGTTGTCATGATAGAAGCTATTGCAGGTCCATGTGCAGCAAGTACGGTGGTGTTTCATGTTTGTGGTGATGCTTCCCCCTTCCATCAGTTTCCATTCATTAAGTCCCACTATTCATTGGTTGCATATATAATGATATCCACTGTAGGAAACCCTTGTGACCTTGGTTTTAGGGATCCGTATCAGATTGACGATCTCGACAGCAAAAAAGTGTGCCACATTAATACAATGACTGATATTTGACTGAAACTGATCGAGACTTGTAACTAATACAGATACTTGTTTTGATACCGTAAACTAAAACCATGCTTGGAACTTGATATGAGCCAAATGCATTATCTCTCTCTCTCTAACAAGAAAAATCCACCATCTTATGGCCAGACCTAAAGACATTTGATCTCAAGGATTAATTCCCTATAGGATCCTTTTCAAAAGCTATATATGGTGTGGAAACATCAGTGACTAAGCAAACTCCATCAGTACGTGGTCACTCCCCACCATTCTTTGGTTTTAAAATTCTAATGGACATTCATGAATTTTTCACTTTTAAATATTGCAAGAAGCCAAGAACAAACTGCGCAGGCCTTTATGAATCCATCCAAGCTAGCCATCAGTAATCCCCTAGAGCTAGCTAGCTACACTCTTTAATCCAATAATCTCAACTTTTGATGCAAAAATAGTGTTTGCCACATTTGAATGGACCCCTTTACGCACAAGTCAGATATAATCATACTAACTCCATCATCATGAAACCCATGCATGTTCATTGCAACATTAATGTCCCAACAAAAATAAGGTCACTAAAGTTCAACATTAATGGCTTTCTCTATAGCCACCAAAGACCATTCGACCTGGCTCGATCATGATTATCGACCTCTCATGGGCATGCTCTCAGATGTCTTCGGGCAAATGGAGAACTCACTCAGATTGCCTACCATATGAATGCAAATCACATGAAAGCAAGTCAATCAATGAATCCACGCCAAGAACTATCAAGGTGGGTTTTATCTGTAAACAATAAAAAGTAAGACAAGGGAGGTCAGACTTTTTACATGAGGTTGCTCCAATGCTTAGATCAGGACTACGAGTAGCAAACACTGGAAATAGGTAGGAATAGTACTAAAGAGTAAGAGCTGGTAAAAGTTAATGTGATGATGATTTAACCTTGAGATTTGGGCCATTTTTTTATGTAATTGGAGTGGGTTTTATTCCTTTGCAGTACAGCTCCGAAATTGTTGAGATCGGATTTACTCCTAAATAATGCCGGATATGCTCCTGAGTGACCTTTTAACAAAAAAATGATTTTGCCCCCAATAGCTAGGGTCTTAGGAACGACCACATGTCATGCTTCCATCGACAGCTAGTAGGATTTATACTGAACACATGCATTTAAAGCAGTAGGTACATACGTTGTCTCAAACCTTTCCTTGTTGAAGGAAAAGAAACGAAAGGGGGGGTGTTTGGTTTTATATTGGATATTGTTGTCATTTTTCTTATTGTGGTGAAATGCCAAAGTCAAGTCTACAAGCAATTTTCAAAGTTCATATTTACATATATATGGAGAACGTTTTTCTTTAGGAAATGTGAATATTCATTTCCCATTGATATCTCATTATTACTCTTCTTACCAGATGAATGTCCAAATGACTCTTTCCATTGCTCCAAGAGCCCCATCCGAGCACAAGAACCCTCCAGTGAAGAGAGATTGTGTCCTTTCTAGATAGAAGACTTTATTCTTATTCTGGTAACAAGGAACTTGTCCACCTACATCGAGTAGAACAGAAAAATCCCAGAACCATATAAGACCCTACAATCCACCCGAGCGATCGAAAGATCCAATCCACCCATAATAGGATCTCTCTCTCCCTCTCTTGCATAATAGGATGTTTCACTGGCTCCCTATGTTTCACTAGACAAAGGGGTTCTGTGCATCCTCTTTGTTTTAGGAAATTCCTTTAATAAGAGATAATAGATTGCATTGTATGGCTGAAGTTCAAATGGAGTTCTGTCTCACTAGCCATATCGATGCAATTCTAAAATGTTCCTACTTTGCATATCGGTTTTTATTATGATAAACATTTCTAGTTAGCTCAAACCTTCAATGTTGCATGATTTCTAAATTCCTATCTTCATATTAAGAGATTCAATAAATATATTGTACAGGAGTATATATTAACCATAGAAACCATCAATTTTATTGTCCTATATAAATATATTGTATGAGAAACAGGTAACCTCATAGAGAAGAGATTTAGTGGCGGAAACATTACCGCCGCTAGCTGTTATATTTAGTGACCATTTAAAGTCCGACGCTATTACTTCTTTTTTTTTTAATCTAAATGGGCGGCAAAATAGGCCATAAAGTTATTATACAACGGCGGTCTAATAAAGAGCCACTGATTAGTTTTGCTGCATCTAATGTCATTTTTGCGACAGTAAGAACCGCCGCTAATATTCCTAAAAGCACAAAACCACAAACACTTGCGATCACCAAAACCAAACCACCGGTGATCATTAGTTTGGTCTAAATCTGCAACAAGTTCAACCCAATCTAACCCTGAGTCCCCTTAATTGGGCCCACATCTGGCCTAGCCCTGACTTAGGACTTGAAAAATCCTACCCAACTCGTTCTTAGGGTCAGACCAATGTGACCCTCATTGACCTTGACCATGGGGAGGGAGAAGAGAGATGCAAAAGCAAGTTCAAGCCAAGGAGAAAAAAAGAAGAAATAATAGGATGAAGAAGAAGAATAAAAAAGAAGACAAGGCCGAGTTGGACTAGGCCGAGCTTAACTGGAGGCTTCAACCCTAGTCTGATCTGACCTTGACTTAGAGCCAGAAATTCTCAACCTTGACCCACCTTAAGGGCCATGGTATCAGTCTAGGCCCTGTTTGGGCATAAGACGGATCAGGGCGATCTCAAGCCGACAGGTCAAACTTACACCCTTGGTTTTGTCACTTTTTGACATGGTTTTTGTGGCGTTAAAAATGCCCATAGAAGTTAAGTTTCTTGTGGTGCAAGGACAACCCAAGGCCTATGGGAACCATGGAACCACCACTTAAGGTATAACTTTTCAGAATGGCCAGAATTTTTGGCATGCATCCAACCACCAACCACCACTTTGGAGAGTTGATACCCATTCTATTGGCTAAGCATGGTGTTGGCCTCACGGGGGATGCTCTCCGTTGTGATTAAAGCACTACTGTATCGTAGTTTGTTCAGCCTAATCTTATATTAACTTTCAAAATCTTCAAATCTAATTTAAACTCTTCTCCATTTACCAAATACCAATTAATCTTTGTCCTCAGCCTTGATAAAACTCCCAACTTTTATTGTTCTTGAAACTTTATGATTTAGCGAGATATTACTTATCATGTTTCAAAGTATAGGTGTAAAATTTCAACGTTCGTTGCTCAATATTTAGTGTTAAATGCTAGTAATGTGGCTAATTCAGGGTCTCACCCTGGCATGGGTGCATTTTGTTTTGGATCCTTTCCAGCGGCTGGGATACCTAGTGAGGGATTCAAGACCAATGATCAATCAGCACGCAGCTTGATGTATGGGGCTGCATGCTGAGTGATCCTCAGCCGTTGAATCCCTCATTGAGCGGCCTAATCATTGGAGAGGATCTGAACTCGTACATTTTCGCCTCAAAGTTTTGACATTTTTGGGTATCTGGTGGGAGTTTAGTTCCACATTAACTGTCAAATAATCTTCAACCCCCCTTGTGCATCTAGGAGTCCCTCCACTTACTAGTTTGAACTTTTGAGATCGATATTTTATATCGAATTAGAACAGATTTTCACCGTCTCAATCTCTACATATGCATAATATGTATTGTCACACGTGTGAAGGAGTGTTGAGAGTTTAATCCCACATCGACTATCAAATAATCTTCAGTCCCCCTTATGCACCTGGTCCCTCCATTTACTAACTTGAAATACTTTACAATATCTTAACTGAAGACCTTTTATTTTACTCCAAAAAAATAAAAAATAAAAAAACAACTGAGGACCTTTTAAGTGGAAATAATTAAACTAGTCATGGCTTCATTGTTGGAGAAGACATTAAATAATGTTCACGGCCAGGGATGAATCCAAGTACTCCGGCAAAGAATGACCCAGATTCAAGTTTTGAACCTCACCTCAGTATCTCAGGCAGGGATGCTGAGGGGCTTAAAGGGACCGGCGGGCTGGACCGGCCTACAATGGAATCCTGTCTTTGTAAGTCATTACTTTAAATCATTAACAAAGGTCAAGAAGAAATTTTACAAATACAATTAGCAAGAATAATTGGTGTTTACTAAAAACCAAATCTGAATGTCAACAGAAAAATTCCAACTATATCAATAAAGGGCCAACCTACACCCACCAGTGACTTGAATCCTTTCTTTCTTTCTTTATATACTCCACAAGAGGAAGACTGTGAAGATCGTTTGTAGGGTTTCTTTGTTTATAAGTTCCTCCTATGATTTTATAATTTCACATTGACAAGTGACAAATGCCAAACTGGAGAGAGAGAACTCAAAAAGGGTTAAGAAGTCTAAAGATAAATCTCCATATTTCTTACCCACCAAGAGCAAAGGAGTTGAAAGCTGTCTCTCCCCCTTGTCATATCTTATTAACTAAAATGGATAATGCAGGCAAACAGAGGTTGTATCTGTTTTTCTAGTAACAAGCAGAGGTTGTATCTAGGGAAGTTGTAATGGAAAGATTCAGAGATCCATAGTTAGTAGCTCCATCATTCTTGAATATAAAAAGTCAAATCAACTTTAATGATCCTTTTGGGTCTCGTATATTTCATTTACTTAAAGGGAAAAAAGAAATAAGAAAATGATGAGAATCTCAAATTTTCAAATGTTTTCACCATCCACTTCATGGAGCATATACTTGATGACACCATTACAGTTACAACCTGCAAATTATTTTGGGTTGCCCATGCTTGGCATAATTACATTTTACTTAAAAGATTCATGATGGATGAAGAATCCCTCCAAAACTTCTAAAAGTACAGGAAAATAAAGCCTTTCATCCATGTCTTTTGTCACCATTGAACTTACTTTTCAGTCTTTTATCCTTCCTAACAGCTCCGGTTTGCAATATTCACATTCAAAAAGGGTTAAGAAGTTTAAAGTTAAATCTCCATTATTTCAGATCCGCCAAGAGCAAAGGAGTTGAAAACTGTCTTTCCCCCCTCATTATCTTATTGAATAAAATGGATAATGCTGGCAAAACAGAGGTTGTATCTGTTTTTTCTAGTAAAAAGCGGAGGTTGTATCTGGGGAAGTTGTAATGAAAATATTCAGAGATCCATAGCCAGTAGCTCCATCATTCTTGAACATTAAAAGTCAAATCTGTTGAGTTTTTAGTTCAAAAGTTCGAATCAATAAGTGAAGAGACTCTTACATATATAAGACATCTAAGATTCTAATACACTCTCGCTTGCGTGTAGCCCCACTGTCCCTTTTTTTTAGGTGACAGATTCATCTGGGGTGACAAGTCCCTCTTTTTAGGTGACCTTAGTCCCTTTTTTGGGTTACCATATGAGAGAACTTTGAGCTTTGATACCATGTTGAGTTTCCAATTCAAAAGTTTGGACCAGTAAATGGAGGGACTCTCACATTATAAGACACCCAAGATTTCAATCTCTAAACAATATGGAACTATTCTCAACATCTCAAATGTGAAACAATCCTCAACAAAATCAACTTTCAATGATCCTATTGGGTTTCATATATTTCATTTACTCAAGGTGAAAAAAGACAAAAAAAAAAAAATTATGAGAATCTCAAATTTTCAAATGTTTTCACCGTTCACTTCATACTTCATGGAGCATATCCTTGGTGATAGCATTACAGTTACACCTAACTGCAAGTTATTTTGGGTTGTCCATGCTTGACATAATTACATGTTAGTTAGAAGATTCGTGATGGATGAAGAATCCCTCCTAAACTTTTAAAAGTACAAGCAAAGAAGCCATTCTTGTCTTCTATCACCATTGAACTCACTTTCCAATCTTTTATCCTTCTTAACAGTTCCAGTTGGCACCGTATGCATTCAACTCCATACAACATTGCCAAAAGCTCCCCTAAATACAACATTGCCAAAAGCTCCCCTAAATTCTCCATGTTGAATCGAAGACTTATAAAGACGTAGAACATTAATGAAAATAGCAAACAAACAATCACACCAAAGATTTATGTGGGCTCAGTAAGATTTCTTGGCTACCTCTAGAGTGAGATAAGAACTATTTCACTATCAATGAAAAATATGATTACGATCACTCTTCCTCACATTTCTCCTTATTGCAAAGAATTATTGGGAATAGTCCCACATTGCTAATGAGATTTGAATCCTGTGATCTTATCTATGGAGAGTCCCTCTACTTACTAGTTCGAACTTTTGAGTTGAAAAGTTGACATGATATCAGAGCTCCAGGTTCCCTCTCATAATAACCCTAAAAAAAAGTCAAACCATTAAAAGAGGGATGTCAGATGCACAAAAGATAGACGATCACCCAAAAAGAGGGACTAGATGTCACCCAAAAAGGAGGATCAGTCACCTAAGAAGAGGGATCAATCACCTGAAAAGTTTCATGTATTGTCACATATACTATCACATATATACCACCGAACAATGGGATTACATGTGAAGGGAAGAGTATTGAAAATAATATGAAGAGTCACTCTATTTATTAGTTCGAATTTTTGAATTGAAAACTTAACAAGAACATCATTACTATAATTGTATAAATTATAATAAAATTTATCTAGATAAATTATGAAACCCTTTTCATCAGTTTCCGAGAGTGGTGGGAGACTGACTGAGGTTGTCATTTTTCATTGTCAAGTCAATAGGAATTTCCCAATTGTGATCACTTATACACCGTTTTACTGGCCTGGTTTCCATTATTGTCATAATGGATTACTACAGTGACACAATCTCCCCACACCACTACAGTGACACAATCTCCCCACACCACTCCAATCGAAATACAATGACGTTTCTCCACATAACGTCTCCTCCTGAGCTTTTGAATTACTTGTAAAGCCAAAAGAATTATTAGTGCTTGCGCAGGATAGAGGAGAATCTGGAGAGAGGTCCCACTTCTGCCCAAAACCTCTGAAATGGGTAATTAAGATGGAATATCGAACACAGACACAGTCTCTCTCTATCTCTCCCTCCCCCCTTCGGCGCCGACAAGTGAAACAATTGGTTTACTTGGCTTATCAAAGAGACCCATCTGATTAGGATCGTTGAAACTACTCATCTTGTGAATCTTTTCCTTTTTGCTATTGTAGATGAACTTTTGAGCAACCACTTTGCAATGATCCTCATACAATCGGATGGTTAAGAAAAACAGGAATCAATTGGGTGTTTGAAAAATTATCCCACCACTGAAAACGAAAGAAGAAAAGAAAAGATTCTTGGGTATTGGAGAGATTTCAGGTTTTATCATCCACCCACATCATCACAAGCAGACACAATCTTGCAATCTGGACCTATTTGAAAATTGTAACCCACTTCTTAGCATAACCTGCTATATATCAAAAAGCCCATATCTTCATATCCCATAATGTGTAAGGAAGATGGTAACCACCATGAGGGAAACCCCATTTATATTTACAGATGAATAGTGACAGTCTTAATACAATAGTTTTAGTTGGGGCTTTTTATCAAACACTGGTTGTCCACAAGTATTCAACATAGCTGACTAATGTGGTAATGGGTTTTACCTCCTAGGTTTATCTGTACATGTGGGGTTTCCAAGGAGAAGACCCACCCCCATCTTGTCTTCGGCGGGGAAGACCCACACCCATCTTGTCTTTGACGTATCATGTACTGACATCTTTGTCAACTCAGACGTTCAGATCAATTATTTGATGAATTTGAGTATTGTATTCTACATAGAGTCCTGTTGATTGAAACTAGACGACTGTAGCAATCACGGGCAGTTCTTCGAACGGATCCACATTCTCTATTTTTGGAGGTTCAAGAGGAGACGGGGGATGGTTTTTCGTTACATGACCAACACCTAAGGTTCTGGTGAATCTAAGTTTTCTTTCTGAGCCGATAAGGGAGTGTCAGTATCGGGTCTGATGGAGGGCTCAGATTCACCCAAGCCCCAGGTACTGGCCATCTAATGGGGCCACCACCTCTCCTCCCGAACCCCTGAGAGGAGATGATTTAGATACTCGGAACTGATCAACTACCAGAAGACCAGCTAGATTTGGGATAGAAATCCTCTCCTGCGGCAGGTGGAACTACCAATGGCTGGATTTCAGCCAGCGCATACTGATGTATTGGTATGTGAGCCGACTGAACTCCAACCCTTGGATCAGCTGGCAGTTCCACCTGTCGTAGGAGAGGATGTGGATCCCCATATTTGAATCCTTTTCTATTTCATCATCCATTCATAGATCGGAGCCAGTGTCCCAACTCCCAACCGGCCACCAACAAAGGACCTGAATTTCATAGACACATACCAATCCATTTGGTGCAGGCGTGTTATCCCTGTTCTTACCTAAGGAAAAAAAAAAACCATGTGTCGTGTGGGTTTAGTCTCACATTGGGCGTGTGTTTCTAACATATGACATTTCATCACACCATGGGTTGGTAAATATATTCGTGCCGATGTGTGTCATTCATGTTTTTCCCAACAAAATAAATAGGTCATGCTTATGGTTTTAGTTCATCGTATCGAAACAAGTATCAGTCATCTGAAAACTGATGTGGAATCAGTGTCAGATGAACCAATGATAGAATGACACATAGTTGATACTTAATGAAAAGATATTAAAACAATAGAGGTAACAGAAATCGTCTAATTTGAATACCTAAAACCATGCATGTGCCGTCGGTGGGCTTAGTCCCACATTTGGTGTGTATGTGTTTATTTCCACATATGATATTGTTGATTAATTATTTAGGTGTTGGATGTGTTGTCCCTTTCCATACCAAAAAAAAAACATAAACAAGTTATTTTCTTCGAAAGGGAATGCATACGATAGGGACGGATAGCCCAATCCATATATATGTGTATGTTTATTATGTTTTGACCATGGATTTAGTTCATATTATTAGAACAGGTATCGGCTAATATCAGTCAAGTCTCGATCATATGCTAATGTGGTTTACCTTTTAGGTACTGGTCAGGTATCAGTTAGTATCTGCCAATATTAGTTATGTATTGGTTAGGATTGGTCCATATTGATTAGGTATCAATCCTCATTCCGATTCATCAAAACGATACTGGATCAACCAAGTAGAAAAATCTGAACCGTTGAATAATGTGTATCAAATTGGAGGTTTGTTCAATCGTGTGATCCACCTTTTATTTACACATACATTTTTCTTCTATTTCCCACATGTCAAAATTACTCAACTTTCACATTTTCATATCTTCTTCTTTCTTCTTTATTTTTTCTTTTTTTTTCCATCAATTTTAGATGTGAGAGAGTCAACATTAGGCTCACACATGAAACATTATTCTGAACCTTAAAATAAATTCGGTCCATGGACAAATTAATTCAATATTAAATTTGGATTAGAATTTATTGGGTATTGTTAAAATTTTCAATTCAAAAGTTCGAACTAGTAAATAGAGAAACTCTCATATATTAGACACGGAGACCCAAAATTCCAAACTCATTAGTAATGTCGAATTTTTTCTAATACTTTCTCTCCTATGTAGCCCCACCAATAAGTGATGCATACGTCGCAAGTCCTATTAGGAAATACCTAACCCTCATTATTGGGAAGGTTGGTCCCCGAAATTAGAGATATAACAACAGATGTAGTCAAAGGCGACATCATGAAAGCCAAGCTCATGGGCTGGACCCCAATCAGACTAATATATTATTAATCCAGTCAACCTCTTGGAATAGCCTTTCTTCCAGCATATAATCAATCCATTAGAGATACATATTGATACCTTGAACCTTGCCCTAGATGCAATATAGTATTCAAAAAATTGGCCAAAAAAAAAAATCTCTAGTTGAACCACATGGAAGGATGATGGGTAAAATTCATTCCTTAAATGTCTAGAAAGTGGTTTGGATTAGTCATGTGTCAAATTTTTTATTCAATTTCAATCATATGCCATCGCATGTAACATTCTATTTCTCTATATCACATTCATGCATGTAAGTCGATAAGCTAGGATCGGATTGGGATGCAGCACAGTGAGTCGATAACGTAAAATCATAAAAACCATGCATGTAAGGCAATTCCTAGGCTTTTTATGGCCAGATCCTGTCCAAAATCCGTGCACTTATCATTGATCTCAACCCATGGAGAAGAGAATAAAGAGAAGCAGAAGCAGTAGCAGTACTAGCTGAGTTTACGGTATCAAAAATGATGTTGATCACTCTATAAACCGATATGGGCTTAGATACAGCAATATTGATCCAATAATTTAAATCGAGTTTTTGTTCCCTCGGCCAGTATCAATACCGGTACAGATCAATCTTATCCAGATACCTAAAACCATGCTAGCCTAGAACTAGACCACTTTAGGAGTTGGTTTTTGTCTTCTCAAAACGGGTGGGCCGGTGGGGGCGAGGGGAAGAGGGAGGAAAGTTGACCTACAAAATCCGGATTCGATCGTACCTAAAAGTAGTAAAAAAGTTTGCAATAAAAATCCGCTGACCATTGACTCACGCACCATATCAGGAATATTCATTATCCAGACAGCGTTTCTAAAGTGTCAGTGACCCATTTTTAGATTCTGACACGTGTTTCCATCTGATTGCCCACAGTGTACCTTCAATTAGGCCCATCCATGGGTCAAACTCAGCTGTTAGAAAGCGTTAGGTTACACGATTATTAAACTTCTGATACATACTGCTAATTTGGAGAGAAAAATGATAGTAACTCAAATCTGAATATCTAATATTGGTTTAGGTGGGTCCACTCCAGCTCATCCCAACCGTTTGATTTAATCATAGGCTTCAACATCATTCTTAACAGTCAACGGCATAAATCTTATGTAGTTCATAGTCAACAAATGATTACTATATTTGCATTGCATGTTTATAAAACTCGTTCATCTTAGGATTCGAAAGATTCGAATCAAAGCTTCAAGTTTAGACTATAGAAATCAATCTTCAACAAACAGATATGTCTTTATTTTAATAATTTACTCATAATCTCATTGTATTCTAAATCACTGTATAGAACATTAAGTTATGAAGTTGAAACCCTTGACATAATTATTCTTACAATTTCTGATGAATTGTTGATAATTAAGGGTCGATTTTGTTGGGTTTAGGGTAGATGTATTCACCAATTCACTTAAATTCCAATCGGACAATAGAAATGAGACTATCTAAAATGACAGTCATGAAAAACAGTCACATGAAATCCGAGAAAGTACTTGTCGCACAGTGATGGCTAGTCTGAAAAAAGTCAAGTGTTTGATTTTCCTACTCCCATGGATTGACAGATCATGCAACCTTTTTCCATTAAATAATAATCATACAAGATTAAATTACTTGAGAACTTTAATTACAACTATCATAGAGAGTTGAAGGATAGGACAAGACACTAGAATCCAAGATCTCTCGAGAAACTTACACTCTACTAGCAAAGTATATATCTACCTCATAAGTCATACCTGCCCTATTTTGGCCTTTTATTTTTCTCTTTTGGGATTATTTTGGTATGTTGTTTGGTGTTGTCTGTTATTTGAGTTCAAATCCTCTCCTCCCTGGCTCTCTGGTTCTCACCCTATCCAACCGTTGGAGTTTGAGCTGATTCATACTCCAACGATTAGATAAGGTGGAAACTGGAGAGCCAGAGTGGAGAGGATTTGGACTCCTGTTACTCTCTTTAGAATTTAAAATAAGAGAGAAAAATTGATATGCAAACACTATTCCATAATCTTTTGAATAAAAAATACATATTCTCTTCTCGTTTATTACTCTGCCTTTATTAATACGTATCAATCTTCTTCTCCAAAATAAATGCATAAGTTTCCTTTCTCAAAATGAACTATAACAATTCCTCAAATTGACAAAATTAGAATTGATGTTCTAAGTCATAGGATTTTTTCTATTTTTTTATTTTATGGTTTGGTGACTTAAATAATTGAGGAAGGTGGTGGGGTTCGGCAAATATATGTGGTTATTATTAGTTGCACTTGGAACGAATCACATGAACATCCATCTATATATGGTAGTAATATTGGTCTATCGGTTATTATCAAATATATTGGTCTATCGGTATTATTATTATTATTTTTTTTTTGTAATTCCAAATATTTTGATTATTTTTAAATGTAAAAAACAATAACAACAACAACAACAAAAGACAAGAATAATAATGACTCAAAAACAAATTCATGTATCAATTTTTCCTCTTCAATATGAAAGTTTTCTTATTTTTCTTACCAGTCAAACATAACCTTCATTCCCGAATAATAAATCATCATCAAACTCTCAAATGCCAGGTTTTTCCAAATTAATTTTCTTTTAGACTGTGTTTGATTGCAAGGAGCATTGAAGGGAAAGGAAGTAAAATGTTTTAACTTAAAAAAAAAAACTTTATAATGATTATAACACATGTTATCATATTGCCATGTAATTAATTTTATATCATTCTTTATTTAGTTATTAACTTATACTTTACATTCAAATTCCTTGTATTTTAGAAGTAAAATAAATTTTACAACTTATTGGTATCATTACTAAATATATTAAGAAATTTAAATAACTTATATAATTATTTTGTTTTATAATTATAAAAGTTTTCTTTGAAGTTAAAAATTTTTTCTTTTTTTTCTTTCAATTTTTCTTGTAATCAAATACAACCTTAGCCACACACTACTAAAAAAAAAAGTACAGCCTGACCATGGTTGGACCTCGGGACTTGGATCGTAGCTTTCTAGGAAACCTGTCATAGACGGTATAAAATTTCAACAGGCAATGATTGGGTTGGGGATATCCATCGTTTTTGCCCTATGCCATCGGGTAGATACTAACGACCCCGTTACTATCTCTTAAATGTCCATTACCAAACCCCTAAATTCAGCTAAGATTTTACACCCACCCCCACCCCCCCCCCCCCCAAAAAAAAAAAAAAAAAAAGTTCAGCTAAGATATTCAAACTCCGAGTGGGTTTCTGGTGTCGGATTGGATGAACCCGCAAGTCTCCTCCGGTAACCGGTCAATAACGACAGATTACGATATAAAGCCTACTATGCCGTTAAGTCATGTTCGCTCTCCTATCAGGAGTCAGGACATACCACCTAGTTAGGCATGCCATGATGTCGGTAGTTGCACAGCCGTTCAGAATATGCGTGATCAATCACGATTAAATTGATTTAAAGGTTGCCGGACAGAAGAACCCATAAAGGTAATAGCCACGTGTGTTAAATATAATGGATGTGGGACCCATACCGCACTTACTTGCAGACTTCTCATGACGTCCAGGAGGTGGAGGTGGAGGAAGGAGGCGAGCAGCGTAAGGCGAGGTCACCAGTCACCAGTCACCAGTCACCAGTCACCAGACTCACCACTACTCACCACACACGACCCTTTTCTCTTTATAAACCCCGACGTTCTCCTTCTTCCTCCACACACACACACACACACACACACACAGCTTCTTTTCTCTACTCTCCTTCTTCTTCTTCCTCTACTGTCTCTGCATTTAACATAGCTACAGTAGTGATGAGTAACGTCGATTACATGTACCCATGCGCTCATAGAGTAGCAATCCCACCTTCAAAACCCTTCTTCAAATCGCTTAAAGGATCTCTGAAGGAGACCTTCTTCCCAGACGACCCACTCAGGCAATTCAAAAACCAGCCACCATCTCGGAAATTTGTGTTAGCTTTACAATACCTTCTACCCATCCTGGAATGGGCTCCTCGCTATACTTTCCAGTTCTTCAAAGCTGACCTTATTGCAGGAATCACAATTGCAAGTCTAGCAATTCCTCAGGGCATCAGTTATGCCAAGCTAGCCAATCTCCCTCCCATCCTAGGCCTGTGTGAGTTCTTACTCCAAAACAGAGTGTTCTGTTCTTATGAAAACAGAGTAATATTAATTAGCATTTCATTTTGATGAAAATTTTTGAAATTGGTAATGCAGATTCGAGCTTTGTTCCACCTTTGGTATATGCCATGATGGGTAGTTCGAGAGATTTGGCAGTAGGGACTGTAGCTGTTGCTTCTCTGCTAACAGCTTCGATGCTGGGGAGAGAGGTGAATGCGATTGAGCAGCCGAAGTTGTATCTTCACCTTGCTTTCGCAGCTACATTCTTTGCTGGAGTTTTTCAAGCCGCCTTGGGTTTCTTAAGGTTGGTCCAACTTCAATGAGAATATCATGATACTTAAGATGATTCATAATTGATGCCTTTTTTTTGTCATCTGTTAATTGCAGGCTTGGGTTTATTGTCGATTTTTTATCACATGCAACCATAGTGGGGTTCATGGCTGGAGCAGCTACAGTTGTTTGTCTCCAGCAGCTCAAAGGGATCCTGGGTTTGGAGCACTTCACTCATGGAACTGATCTTGTCTCAGTTATGCGTTCCATTTTCACCCAGACACATCAGGTCCTCCCTCACTTTTTTGAGTCTTAACTCCTCTTTTTTTTTTTCTTCCCCTGTTTCTGAAAGTTCTTCCCCTTGTAAAGCACTAAAGTTACAGTACTCAATGGGTCGAGGGAGAAGGGAAAAATTGAAAAAAGCTGTTCAACTAATTGTTTGCTTCTCTTCTGTTCCATTTTTTTCTCAAAAAAAAAAAAAAAATTTGGTTTTGTCTGTTCCACTGTGAGTTCATAAAAAAATGTAGTGTTTATTTGTCAAAAAAAAAAAAAGATTTTGCTTCCTTCTTTTCAATTTTTTTTCACCCTTCTTTTCAAATTTTATGAAAAGTTGGCCCAAGTTCAACCACAATCTTGACAGAGAATCTTGGTTACAATATTAATTCTATAACCTTTTTAGTGTATTCAGGTTGGCGAAAGCTTTTCATCATCCGATCAAAAGAGAATCTCTTCATCCATGGAAAATTTATGCTATGATTGGACTACCATTAGTTCAATCAAAGGATTATATCAAACCATAAATGAAATTCTCTCTTTCATCATGGGTTAAAAAAAAACTCCATCATTTTATTTTTTTTATAATTTTTTCTTCAATTTTTCCTTTCTAACTCTACCAATGATATTTGCAGTGGAGATGGGAAAGTGGTGTATTAGGATGCGTCTTCCTCTTCTTTCTCTTACTCACTAGATACTTGGTAAGTAACTCAAGCCTCCTCTTTTTTCTTATTATAATCATCAAAAAAAAAAAAAAAAAAAAAAAAATTGCACTATAACAACATATCCTCAAAGTTATAAAAACAAGAAAATCACAAGTATGTCCCTCCAAAGTCCTTTGTCTTCTTACACCACTTGTTGCAGTTGCTGCCATAAAACTACAGCAATATCAATGATTTTATACTTTTTAAACAGGTTTCCCTCAAGCAACTCTAAATCAACTAAAATGGGCAATTTTATTCAATCAAATTTAACATCAATCATTATTTTACTTTTTTAAAATGGGTTTCCCTCAAGAAAACCCATATCAACCAACATGAACAAATTTTTTAAAGTTTCTTTTTGTTCTTTAATATTCTCTCAAATCTTATCCAAACACCAATATAATTTTATAGGAATAGATTCCATGGTTGCAATCATCCACCCTTAATTCGGCACAAATACCAACTCCCTGTGGATTCATCATTCCTCTTTTTTCTCTTCCTTCCTTAGAAAACCCCTTCCATAATAACACAACCATCTTAATTTACTGTTTCCATACGTCCACTTGTTAGTGCCAGCTCTGAAATCACACCAATCATTTCATAATTACATGCCCATATACAGAAATAAGAATTTAATGGGTTAGATCCAGAGTTCAGAACCAACCTCAGAAACCCAAATAGAGAAAATTAACCTCAGATTAAAAATAAATAAATAAATAAATAAATAACATAGATAGTAAGACACCATGTGATAAGAAATATTTTAACCTCAGTTTCTAGAAATGAAAAAAATTCCCAATATAGAGAGGAGGTTTGGCCCTTTTTGGCCATGAAACCTTGATGGTGAAAGCTTTAAGAAGATGTATCTTGATGATGCATCTTCTTCATCAATTATTGTCTGGATTTAGTACAGTTGTGGCAAAAGCTATAAGGGAGATCTTGTGATGTTATATTAGTGATGTATTGTTTGATGGACAAAACAGAGCAAGAGACGACCAAGATTTTTCTGGATATCAGCCATGGCACCGTTGACGTCTGTGATTCTTGGAAGCCTCCTTGTGTATCTCACCCATGCAGAGAAACATGGTGTTCAAATCGTAAGCATTTCTTCTCCACTCACACCCACTACCTTTTTACCACTTTTTTGGTCTTTCACATCTTTCACTTTAATAATTGTTACTGTTCTTCCATTTCCATCTTTCTAAACAATCATCATGATCATCTCTTACCAAAAAAAAAAAAAATATCATGATCATATCTCGTTGTTACTGTTTTACAGATTGGACACTTGAAGCAAGGGTTGAACCCACCATCTTTGATGAGTTTGGAATTTGGTTCAGAGTATCTTATGCTAGCCATTAGAACTGGAATCATCACCGGTGTAATCGCTCTCGCCGTAAGTTTAACCTCGATCCAAGCCTTTGATCAGACACTCACTGTTACAATCGCTTATCTAAAAAGCTCTAACTCTATGGTAAAAAGACTAATATTAACATAACATCACGTGTAAAGACCACAATAATGTATATCAATCCTATACAATATGACTTTAGTTCATCTCCACATAGTGTATTTTCCATAAAACTTTATCACTATCAAAGAAGTGTGAGACCTACTAAGTATGGACGGTGATGGGATCCCCTTGAGGGTACATGTACACGTAAGTGAACTATTCTCACACCATATCTCTCGCATGTGGAGTTTGGATCATTTGCATATACATGTACTCTCCTTGGGATCCCATCACTATCAATGTGATGTGGGACCCATTGGATATGAACGGTAATGGAATGGAATCCCAGGGAAGATACAAGTACATTAGTCCACACACACGACACAACCCCCCCCTCCCCCTCTTCTTCTTCTACTAGGGTACATCCGACTTTCTCGGGCCTGATACTATATTGCAATCACTTATCTCAAAAATTCGAACTATTGAGGACCACAATTTACCCCAAAAAAGAGAATAAAAAAAAGGTTGAGGACCCAAATATTGTATTTATAATCCTTTCTTTTGTTAAAATAAAAATTACAATTAATTAGGATTAGAGGATTGTTTGTTATCCTCTCTTTCCATTTGGAACTTTAGAATGAATTCTTCTCAAAATAAAGAATGCATTCCTACCATAGAATGAGAATGGTCTAAAGTGTGAGGCATTTCTGTTGTGGGTTCGAAATGCAAAATCGACAAAATAACGCATTCCAGGAAGAACAATGTTTTCTTACCACATTCTATAATCCAAGAATGAAAATGAATTCTTGTGATGATTGTGCTATCATGGACTGGTGGCTGATGGGTGTAAGATTGTAAATGCAGGAAGGGATTGCTGTGGGGAGGAGCTTCGCCATGTTTAAGAACTACCACATTGACGGCAACAAAGAAATGATTGCCTTCGGGATGATGAACATAGCTGGTTCTTTTACTTCTTGCTACTTGACCACAGGTCTGGTCCCATATCAATATTACTCCCCTGCTATCAATTCTCAACTCAAAATAGTTCACCTACATGTACAAGTATCCTCTTTGAGATTCTATCACCATCCATATCTAGTGGGTCCCACACCATATCAACAGTGATAGAATCCCATGAAGAGTACATATACATGCAGGTGATCCAAACTTAACCTCAAATTCTAGTAATCCAGTTTTGAGTGTCAATACCATTTGGAGTAAGAGTCATGAGTGAATATTTATGGAATTGGAAATTTCATTTTCAGGGCCATTTTCGCGATCGGCGGTGAACTTCAATGCAGGATGCAAAACTGCAGTATCAAACATTGTGATGGCAACTGCAGTGATGATAACATTGTTGTTCCTAACACCATTGTTTCATTACACTCCCATTGTTGTGCTTGCCTCTATAATCATAGGTGCCATGCTCGGTTTGATAGATTACGACGCTGCTATCCATCTCTGGAACATCGACAAATTCGACTTTGTCGTGTGCATCAGTGCATACATCGGTGTGGTCTTCGGCAGTGTCGAGATCGGCTTAGTCATAGCAGTATGTATTTGTGAAATTGATTCATTAATTGTATTCCCACAACAACAAGTGTTGGGAATAGTCCCACATTCCTTAAAGACTAGAACCTTAGGTTATATATGTGAAAGTGTCTTGACATACAAGTTCGAACTTTTGAGATGAAAACTTAACATGGTATTAGAACTCTAGGTTCACTATGTATGGTCATCCAAAAAAGGGACCACATGCCACGTGTACTGCCACCCAGAAGAAGGGCAACATGTGAGGGGGAGTGTTGGGAATAGTCCCACATTCCGTAGAGAATAGAACCTTTTGGTATCTTCTATATGTGAGAATCCCTCCACTTACAAGTTTGAACTTTTGAGTTGAAAACTTGACAACAACAACATCCCCAATAATCAAAGCACAGTCCAGCCCATTTAGACCCTTTACATGATCTTCATCTATATGCATGCAGGTTGCAATATCCATGCTTAGGGTGCTTCTGTTCATAGCAAGGCCGAGAACTTTTATCCTCGGCAACATCCCCAACTCTATGATATACCGAAATATTGATCAATACCCAGTTGCTAACAGTGTTCCCGGAGTTCTCATTCTTCAAATTGATGCTCCGATCTACTTTGCCAATGCAAGCTACTTGAGAGAAAGGTACAATAAAATTGGAAAACTTCAATCCTTAATTAATAATGGATCAAAATGTAGTGCATGAGCAACAAATAATGAGTTTGTTAACTGGCTTTGTCAATAGGATCTCAAGATGGATAGACGAAGAGGAAGACAGGCTTAAATCATCAGGAGAGAACAGTTTACAATATGTCATACTGGACATGGGCCGTAAGTAGTGAATCCTATACAAACTGAAACTACATGATTTGTCCTTGAATCTATCAACTTCCATCTAACAAGTGTGAAAAATCTTGGATTCACAGCCGTTGGTAGCATCGACACAAGTGGGATTAGCATGCTTGAAGAAGTAAAAAAGAGCATAGACAGAAGAGGGCTTAAGGTACTGACTGTTGGACTCTTATCTTGTTTTTTTTAAGTTTTCATCCCAAAAAGTTTGAACTTGTAGATGGACGGATTTCCAGATGTATAAGGGGGGATGTAGACTATTTAGTAGTTGGTCTGGGACTAAACTCCCAACACTCCCTCGCACATGTGGCAGTATGTTCGGAGACTGTGAAAACCCTCTCTGATACCATGTAAAGTTTTCATCCCAAAAGTACGACCTTGTAGGTGGAGGGACTTTTTGGTATAGAAAGGGATTGTAGAGTATTTGGTAGTCGGTGTGGGACGAAACTTCTGACATTTTTGAACCACTTACTATGCCCTTCGTGGTGGAAATTAATTAAGTGATTTACTTGTTTGGCTTTGATGGTTCTAATAGATGGCATTGGCAAACCCTGGAAGTGAAGTGATGAAGAAGCTAGACAAGTCCAACTTCATAGAGAACTTGGGTCAAGAGTGGATCTATCTAACAGTGGGAGAGGCTGTGGGAGCCTGTAACTTCATGCTTCATACTTGCAAGTCAGGCCCTGTGACAATGGAAACAACCCATGTAAATAATGTCTGAACTAATCCTAATAAAATCTTGAAGCTTTTTACTCTCTGACCTCTTGTAACTTTGTAAAATATGGGATAGGTTGTAATACTGTTCAAGAGGAAATTTTAGATTGTTGGTCGACCATCTATTTTAATGTTTAGTTGGTCGACTGTTTTATCCTTATTTGTCTATTTCCTTTATTGTTGCTCAGTTGCCTTTTAAAGTTTTATATGTAATAGACAAAGTTGTTCTTTTGACATCCAATCAGATACTAGTTTGAAAGAACTGGTATATGCACTGTAATGGAATCCCAAGCCTCAAATTAGCAAATATAAAGCATGACTCTGAAATGGCATTCCTTAATATAATCCAGAGACAAAGACATTCCATTAATGGGTAGTGGCTAAGAAGGACATATGGAGAAGAATGAGCTCATGATTCATGATACCAGTTTTGAAGCTTGAGGGGAAGAAGAAGACGGCACAGACAAACAAGGAAAATTTTACAAAGAAGAGAATGTAATTACTAAAAAATGAGAGTTTTTCGTCACCCACAGTGAAGAGATACTCTTCTTCACTGTTTCATAGAAGTAAATACAGTAGCTGACAAGTTAGCTAAAGAGGCTGCCTTAACGAAGTGGCCAGAACATGGACACAGCATCCATCTAGTGTGGCATGGAAATTGTGTGAGACACATCTGACTGCCCACAGTTTAGATTTACATAGATTTCATTTTTACTGAATCTATTCCTCTGCTGATGGCAATGCCGAAGGTGAAGTATGTCCAAGGTCTTTTTTTTCTTCTTTTTTTTTGTAAACGATACTCTTCTTCACTTGTGGGTTCGAAGCAGTTAGATGGGACTCCATGATACAGAGGTATAGGGATTTTTGTAATTCGGATACACGGGCAAATCATTTATGAATCATATCGATGGTTCTCCACCTTTCATGAGGAAAAACTTTCACCCATACCTAAACACTAAAAGATAGATAAACCCTCATTCAAATAGTGAAATCCCTAATTTACCCATGGTCCTTATCTTGTGTGTGACAGTGTATCCATTTGCATAGTAAAATAACAAGGTAGTCTTTGTCTTTCCAAGTACGTTTTTGTACACTTTATGATCTACAAGATATTTCATAATTTAGATTATACTCTAGATCTGGTGAATCTTACAATTGGCAAATTAAAATGTTATTTGTGTTTTATATTTAAGATATTGGGAAGATTTACCTGCTTTTGTAGCAAACCATCAGTCTCCAATTCAATGTTTGAAGAAGTGGCATGCAATTATATATTTCGACTCACAAAACAATTAGGGTGGGATCTAAGCTGTTGAACAAGATTCAAGATTAAGGATGAGCAAGCCTGGACTATATAATCTTTGCCCTTAAAACGAATGCTGCATTCTTGTCTTGAATTGGGTTCAGTACATGTGGCACAAATGCTACTAGCTCATAGCCTCGTACTACCATCATGGTTTAAGTGCATGGACTCAGGGATCGAATTGGCCCCAGCTGATCTTGATCCGATCCCAAGTTGGATCAGCCTTGCATGAATAGGATTGGGCCTGGATTGGTCAGGTTTACACTATATATGCTCATGTCCACCGGGCTTATACAGGATTGGTCATCCTTGGCCTTAAATAACCTTCTCAGCTTTATTTTTTCCGAAATCTATCAAGTATCAATATATAACATATCTCTATTATATTTGGAACTGACTTGTTCAACTCAGCTTTATCTCAATTAAATGAGATCATTTATATGGATCAATTTTTATTTTTTCCAATAATGTCAATGTAATCTCCAAACCTTGAAAAGACACCAAGCCATTGGCACCCATCTACAACCACTTGGAGTTTGGTAGAACTTTAATATGTATATTCCGAAAGTTCCCTTCCTGCTTGGTACCATCAACTTGAGGGCAGTTAGACCAAATTTCTTACTTTATTACTCAATTCAAAATTACAACCATATCTGTTAGAAAGATGCAGCTCCAGCACCATCTGCAGCCACTATTCAGATGAGGTGAGTTGGGTCATCCCCACCAAGTATGAATCCAAGGGAAATCTTTTTATTCCAAACAATGCTTAAGATAATCTAGTGGGGCATATGATACCTAGCATGATAAACAATTCTTTGTTTTTAATAAATAATTTAAAAAAATACTTTGTTGATGAAAGTTCAGATTCTAATGGATTTTGACTACAACTACTTAGAGTTTTGTAAGGGAAGAGGGAGGGGGAGGGGCAGGGGAGGATATGTCTTAAGGCACATGTGAGACCAAAGAATCGAACCCATGAACCCCTACTTGGGTGTTTGCACTTATACACCAGGACACCAACCAACTATGCTAAGCAATTGTTTACATATAATCCAATAATAATTCACAAACGGACTCAAGAAGAGGAAGATCTCTAACTATTAACCAACCTTTCTTGAAATGTTTTTGGGGAAAATAAGAATAGTAAATGCCTATTCGGTTTGTTACTTGTGTGGGACAAAGACTCAAAATCAGGAAATTTGTCACTTTGAATAATGCAAATTTAATTAATGGAAGTATCATTAAGAGATCACTTCCAAACTAACTAAAGACTGTTTGGTTCCAAGAGAAAAAGAAAAGCAAAGTGAAAATTTTCAAATAAATTTTTTTTTTATAATCATTACCCACTATGATTGTATAAACTATGAATTTTTCATAATATTTAGTAATGATAATAAAATTTTTATTTCAATTCTTAAATAGAAGGAAATTAGATACAAAATAAAATAAAATTTAATAACCAAATAAAGAATGATTTGAAGTTAATGACATAATCATGTGGGTAATGATGACAACTTTTTTTTCTAAGTTTAAAATTATTCACTTTCCTTCTCTTTGATACCTGATGACAAATTCTTTTTCTAAGTTTAAAATTTTTTACTTTCCTTTCCTTTGATTTTCTTTACAACCAAACGGAATCAAAATATAATCAATGTTTTTTTTTTTTTTTTGGTAAAGCAATCAATGTTTTAAAGGGGCTAAGGGTGCTGAGGACACTAAGGTTTACCAGGACCATCCAAATTAAAAATAAAAAAACATTTTTTTATTAGAATTAGAAACAGTTTTTCTTCACCCCTAGGAAAAGAGAATCACCCACCCAAGAGATTCGTAGGCCCCGTTTGATAACACTCCAACTCCTTACTTCTTAGCTCCAGAGCTAATCCGGAATAGAATGGCGATTGATAAACATAGTTCAAGTTTTGACTCCCATGGAGTGAACCGCTCCAAAAATGTCTCTGGAAACTAAAAAACTGGAACTAAAAAAACTTACTTCTCTTCCTTCGGAACTATTACCACTACTGACTGCCATCACAACTACCATTAGCACTGCCATCATCACCACCACCCCTCCACCGCCACCATCCCCACCACCACCCACAGCCACCACCACCCACCCACCCACCACCTACCACCACTACCGCCACCGCCACCACCCCCACCCACCACCTTCCACCATCGCCGCCACCACCACCCACCACCTTCCACCATCACCGCCACCACCACCCACCCACCACCTTCCACCATCACCGCCACCACCACCCCACCACCTTCCACCATCACCGCCACCACCCCCACCATCGCCGCTACCACCACCCACCACCTTCCACCATCCGCCACCACCGCACCACCACCACCATCGCCACCAACACCCACCCACCACCTACCACCACTGCCACCCCCGCCGCCTTTGCCACCACCCACCCCCCCCACCGCCACCAACACCAACACCACCACCACTACAAAATAGCATTCTGGAAGCATAGTCTTTTGACTTTGGAACAGCGTTATCAAACAGCATTCTACTCCAAAAATCCTGACTCCAGAGAAGAAGTAGAAAACGACTCCGGACCAGAAGTAGCTCCATAGGAGCTGGAGTGTTATCAAACGGGGCCGTAATGACTTGCCGCTGAACGTACGAAGTGCCACTGTGACCCCACGAGGGAAGAGATTCCTCTTCACCAGTACCACTGGTGAAGGAAACCTGCCCCTGCCCAACTGGGTGAGTGTGCCTTAATGTGCACTGCCATCTGGGCTTCTTTTTATTTCTAATCCAGAACACCATTCCCTTATTTTATTATAGGGAAAAAGATTCATGTCCAACAGTGTTCTTCTGCGCCCAAACATAAGAGGGGTGAAATGATCACCACCACCACTTAGTTGGATGCTTGTGCATGCAATCCCATTGGCCCCTGTGCTGGTGCAAAGTGCAGGAACCACACGGCCAAACAAGAACCCTTCCCCTTTATTATATTACTTGTTAAATTATCTTATTTGGGTAACAACCATATCCCATTAAACACCAGAAAGGAATGAAGCGGGGTGGCCCTGATACATTAACCCCCTTTGCCATGGGGTATGCTACCAAACCGACAGAGCCTTCCAGGGAATGGAATGGTTACCAACCACACCAAAAGGTTCTATAAGCAGTGAATGAAAAACCTGCAACAAATTGCAATGAAGTTTTAAAATACCAAACATTAAGGTATACAGTTTAATTTGGGTAACCATTCGAGGGGAAAATACCACAGAGCTTGTATTGCCTTTAATTGCACATTCATAAGTGATTACACGAAGTATGGGGAAAATAATTGGGCAAGAAATTTAGAACATAAAAACTGAGAACAGATTTTGATTCTGGTCAAGAAATCAATTCTATTTCAGAAATGTGGGCAGCAGTCCGTTTCATACAGTGTTAATTCACATGAGCTATACCAGAGATAATGTTAGTTGTAAAGCATAGATTATAAACATAGGTTACATATCTGGCTCAAACATCTTGTCAGTCTGAAAACATCAATTAGATGCACTATAGGAAAAGCAACACACTATTTTAAAACATCATGAGCTAGAGCACTCTAGGAGTGACAAACTTAAAATGTGAACTTTAACATTTTTCTGCATACCCGGTTCAGAAATTGGATCTAGTGTTGGCCACCTTGGCACAGGCCTATCACCTAATAACCTCAACAACCCCAAGAGGGAACAACATATGAAAAGAAATTCTTAATACAGGTGGATAAGAAAACAAACCCCGCAAAATAACATAATCACTCAATTCTAAGCTCACAAAAAACTGAAGCATACAGTTCAAAAATGTCAATACCTCCACACATGGCAACGCTGAAACGCATTCCTGCATGCACTCCATGTCAAGGAAGGAACCACAAAGTAAGTGATGGCAGAACTTGTGCACTCAGTGTTGTCACTTGTTTCAATTGAGGGCTTAGCCATCCATCCCTAAGGTTGCCTGCTGTTTCTCTGGTGGAATTGAATCAGCGAACAGGCTTTTGGGAAATGGACAATGTTTCTTTGAACAAACGAGGAATCACTTCATGGGCATTTACATCCAGAATCTCTGGATCCCTGAGAGGGAAAAATTACAGACTAGTTCAATGAAAGTGGCAAGTAAGAATTTAATCTCATCAACTCAATCTACAGAGCAGGCAACAATAAACCATAATAAGTACCATGACATCCACCTAAGCATATAAGGACATGACAATCTGCAAACACATCAATCCAAATTGACCAATCCAATCAACTTCACTACCTTGTATGCCAAGGAGAAGTTTCTCACAATGATAATGAGCAGACAGAGAATGTGATACACTGGACACTTGACATTGTCAAACAATGCAATTCGGGATGCAAGCACACAATGAGAAATGGAAGATAGAATCCAAGAACCACCAGGTTTGACCCCAAAGAGTAAGAAATTCAAAACAATGGTATCATGGCTTATATTTTATACAACCTCCAGGTGTGCATAAATCTTTCACATTTACCCACATATGATACACATTCTTGTAAGAAATTGCACACCTTGATCTCTGCTTGCTGTGTGTGGGTGTATGTTTTCAGAGAGAGAGAGAGAGAGAGAGAGAGACCTGCAAAATGTTTGCCCTTTTTCAGTGGAAGTAGGAATAAACCACAGTTTCCGCAGAATGGGCGCCTCAAATTGAAAAAAGAAGCCATCACTTTGCCCAAGCTTCCACTTCCTTGATCCTTGTCCTTTCCAGACCTGCAAAGACAAAACATGAGACACTGTCATAAACTACACCTTTTATTTTGGAATCCTGAAATTTTAGAATACATTATTCTTAAGACCAATCAATGCATTAGAATTTCTTCTTAAAAGAACATGAACAAATCCAAATTCACACAACAAAGTCTTCAATCAGTGCTCCATGGGCACCCCATTTTGACTAGTGAGTTGACACATGTACACGTCAGCTCATGACGAACTGATTAAACCATGAATCATTCATCACTATGTACCATAGTTGTCAAGGGGCCAAGGCGAGGTGCTTGGGCGCCAAAGCGTACCTAAGGCATACCCAAGGCGTTCCCAAGGCGTTATAAGGGTACATCTTATTAAGAGGATTTATACAAAAAGAATGGGGTTAGCGTATCAATTTTTATTGTTTTTAATACATACGCATGATTCCATGCATTATGGTTATATATGTACTTTATACATCCAATAAAAATGCTATAAATGACATTAATTAAAGAAATAAATAAACAAATAAACAAGGCGTGATACAATAAGGTGACCAACCACCTAGCCTTATTTGACTCTCCCAGACGCCTAGGTGACGCCTTGACAACTATGCGACGTACATGCACAAAAAGATACAATTCCCATTTTGCTTTCCCCCATTTTATGCTGAATGCAAACCAATGATGTGCTTCACATGTACAGGGTGAACTGCTATTCTCTCACCTCACTGATTCTCTATTATTGGTAGAACCCTGTTATCTGATAATTGTGTCATTGATACCATATCCGTTACCTAGCATAGTCTTACATAACAAAAGAATTAGTTTGTCATCTAAAAGTATGAAACATCAGGTGATGGCTCCATTTCGATACCATACGTAACATTATTGGCAAGGCCTCAACTAGGCCCCAAGGCCCTTCAAAATGGGCAAGGTGTCAATCACCTAGTTTTTTACAACTTGGCCCTCACCTTAGTTGCCAAAGCCTCACCTTGGCATTTTCTTGGCCAGGTTTGTACTAGTATTACTTCCAAGTGGACAAAATATTAACATAACTTGCACAAGATATTAGGCTGTTACTTTTTTCCACTATAAATAGATGAACAGGGGAGGGCGAGAAATCATCCAATGATTCTGCCTTCTACAGCAGAATCCTCTCTCTCTCTCTGCTCTTTTTCTTCTTAATTCTACTCGGTTTCTGGTTTTGTTTATTTGGTTACAAGTTAAAAGAGTGATTGGTATTTCTGTATCCAACATCTAAGAGAATCATGTGGCACAGATGCTCACAATCATGATTTACTGGAGAGATGCTCGGTCTGAGCCTCACTAGAAAATGGATTTATTCCTACACTATTTATTGAGTGTAGGAATGTCAATTTCTTCCCAGACAAAGGGCTGTGCCAAAAGACCTAAAGGGCCACATGCAGCTTCAGATATCAGTCCAATTTTCCAGGCTGGACCCAAGCCTAACATTAGCCAAGCCTGAGCCTGTATTGAAGCTTAATATATTAAGCACAAGTGCAATATACAAATGTCAATAGACATGCTATATCAAATGAAACAAATATCAGAGTTAAGTTGTAAGCCATAACTACAACAAATTACATTTGAGTGATGTAGAACATAGATAAAATAATTAATCCACAAGCTAACAAGTATAACTAGATTATCTTGAGGGTGAGCCTCAGTGTGACAGTAAGGTTGTCATATTACAATCTGGTGGTCACGGGTTCAAAACACGGAAACAGTCTTTCCACATTGCGGGGGTAAGGCTGCGTATATTCTGCCACTCACCAGACCCTACAGTAACAGGAGCCTCGTGCACTGGGACGCCCTTTTTTATGGTTTAATACATTATGCATATGCGATGGAATAGCAGTGAAGCATATTATACCCCTAATAAAATTGTTGTAAAAGTCATCAACTTAAGTTAGGGGTATTCATGTAATTTTGTGGTTATTATAATTTTTTGTTATTTGTTTATTTCCTTTCCTTAGTTAACCTAGTCACTCTAGAGTTCCTATTAGTTCGTAATCTCTCTTCTTATAAATAAAGCTGGGAGGCTGGGAGAAAACTTAACTCTCACTCGTTCTTTCTCTGACATGGTATCAAAGCTAACCTAAGATACCTGCTTTTTTTTTTCTCTTCTCTTCTTCTCTCCACAACTTGCCACCAGCCCCTGGTTCCCAGCCCTCACCGCCAATTCCTACAGCCACCAAATCACTACTGCCATCCCTCTCAAACCCTCTCGTCAGCCCTACCTAGCCCTTACTGCACCTCCAGACCCCCTTTTTAGAACCTATCGCTACCTACCGCAAGTCATCCCAAACCCTCTCTCACCTACCAGATCCCACCGACAGCCCTGCCAGCCCCAAATGCCTACTCTTATCAAATACCTACCGCCAGTCATCCCAAACCCTCCTAGCTCCAAACCCCTAGCCCCAAATACCTACTCCTAACTCCAAATCCCTAGCCCCAAATACCTACTCCTAGCTCCAAATCCCTAGCCCCAAATACCTACTCCTAGCCCCAAACCCTTCCAGCCCCAAACCCTTCCAGCCCCAAATACCTATAATATCCATCAGACTCTACCACCACTACTCTAGTAAACTCTTGTCAACTACTTAACACCACTAGCCCAGACTCTACCCTTTCTTAATGAATTAAGCACCCAATCCACTTATCGGTTCCCATAGGATGTCGTGTCTTCCTTGTGACAGAAAGTTTGTCTTTGAAGAGATCGTATACATCACCCTTCTTGTTTCTTCCTTGTTTACATGAAGATCGACCTTGCTACGGTGGTTTCTTATGTTCCTAGCAAATTACAACACGGCATCTCTGTACATGATATTGATTCCTCTTTCCAAGAGGTTTGTTTGATCTGGTATGGTTGATTGACATTGTTTACCAAATATCATTTTATTCCAGCATACTATCTATCACGATTTTTTGGGTTTTACTCGTACCCAAATCGAGACCTTCCTATATTCCTGTGCTTGCAATGGCATCTGATGTAACGTCTGCTAGAACTGATTTTTATAAAATAGAAAATTTCATCATTCCAACTAATACCACAAAACTTGATAGTGGTAACTACTTGATGCAGTCTCGGGCTACACAACTTTCTATTACGGCTCGGGGGTTATCCGGCTATCTCACCGACGCCAAGACTATGCCCCTTACTAAGGGTACTTCTCTAGACAAATGGAATGCTGAAAATTCCATAGTAATGCAATATCTACTTAATTCAATGCAACCCACCATAGCCGAGGGATATCTTTTATTGGATACTGCTACACAGATCTAGAAGTCTGTAAAGGACACATATTCCCAAGTTGGGAATGATGCTTTAAATTATGCCTTGTAGAAAAAGTTCATGAGACTACTCAGAAAGAGTTAACAATGTCTCAGGATTATACTCAATTACGAAGTCATTGGCAGGCCATTGATTTTGTGATTCTATACATGCCAAATGTGATGAAGATGCTACCCTTTTTAAGAAAAAGGAAGAGAAATACAGAGTCTATACGTTCTTGGCAGGACTAAATGTCGAGCTTGATCCTATTCGCTCACAAATCCTCAGCAAGGATCCTTTTCCTAACCTTGAACAGGCCTATGCCATGGTACAACTTGAAGACCAAAGGAGAACGACTATGTTGTCACCTTATGTCCCTAATAGGTCTGCTCTCCAGACAAACACTCAACCTTACAAGGCCCATACTGCATCCAAAGATCCGGTAAAATGTGAGCATTGTGGCAAACCATGGCATACAAAAGACACTTGTTGAAAACTCCATGGTAAACCAGCAGACTTTGAAGCAAAGAGACGTGAAAAGGGTCTGCAAAAGTTCAAGAACTTCAAGGGCTCACAAGGAAATCAAACTGAAGCGCATCCAGTTGCTGATCCCACAGCCCCATTACTAGACAGCCAGATTCTTAAGGCCCTTAGTCGACTGCTCCAGTCATCATCTGCTGCCTCTTTCAGATCGTCATTTGTCCCTGCTCCTACCTCCACCATTCCAGGTTCTCACTTTGCTCGATCAAGTATGTGTTTTAGTGGGCACTATGCGTCAATGGTCTCTAATCCTTGGATTATTGATTTTGGTGCCATGGACCACATGACCGGTAACCATAGCTTATTTCATCAGTACTTGCCTACATCTGAAACTAATATTGTTCGTGTAGCAGATGGGACCCTCTCCTCTGTATGAGGGAAAGGTTCCATTTAGTGCACTCCTTCTTTAACTTTGCAATATGTGCTTCATGTCCCGAAATTCTCTATTAATCTTATGTCTATTAGTAGTATAATGTCTGTTTTAATCTGCAAAGTTACTTTTTTTTTTTCTCTCTTATTGTCTGTTTCAGGATCTGGAAACAAAGAGGACAATTGGATGTAGTAGGATGCAGGGTCGTCTCTATCTGCTTGAAGAAGGTATCTCTAAGTCAGTTCCAACTCACCCAAACCCAGTACATCACCTTTATTCAGCATCCTCTGATCTTCAACAGTGGCACCAGCGGCTTGGGCATCCGTCTTTTAGAGTCTTAACTAGTCTTTTTCCTACTTTGGCAAATAAATGTAAACAATACAAGTTTTTTTGCGAAGCTTGTATTCTGGCTAAGCAAACTCGATCTTCATATAGTCCTTTTAAACGTAGTACTCCTTTTACTTTAGTATATTCTAATGTTTACGGACCAACTCAAACTAATTCTATTACTAGTCACCGTTGGTTTGTTACATTTATAGATTGTTATTCTAGAACCATTTTGGTATATCTATTGCATAACAAGAATGAAGTTTTTTAGTGCTTTCGCCAGTTTCACCAGATGATCACGACTCAATTTCAAACTTCTCTCGAGATTCTTCGTAGTGACAACAGAAGAGAATACCTTGAGGGTGAGTTTCAACATTATCTAGAGGATAATGGTATTGTGCACCAGACTAGTTGTGTCGATACTCCTGCACAAAATGGGGTGGCCGAAAGGAAGAATCGCCATCTACTCGAAGTGGCTCGTGCTTTGATGTTTGCCCGCAATGTGCCACCACAATATTGGAGTGATGCCATCCTTACTGCAGCCTACTTAATCAACCGTGTCCCAACCTCAGTTCTTGATTACCACTCACCTTAACCCTACTCCTCGGTAATGATTCCTATATTATTCCTCTTAAGATCTTTGGCTGCTGTGCCCATTCATAGATCTCTAGGCAAACTTGAACCACAAGGTTTCCATTGTCTTTTCTTGGGATATTCTCCAACCTAGAAAAGTTATAAATGTTATCTCCCACCAACTCACCACACTTTCATCTCCATGGATGTCCTCTTCTATGAGCACCTGTCCTACTACCCGGTGTCCCATCTTCAGGGGGAGCCTAATCTTCAGGAAGATGGACCTGTTATTATACCTATGGCCTCTCCCCTTACACTTCAGGAGGAGAACACATCATCTTTTGCTGAGCCCAATTTACCTTTACCTTTACCTTCACCTTCACCTTCACCTTCACCTTCACCTTCAACTTCAACTTCAACTTCAACTTCAACTTCACCTTCACCTTCACCTTCACCCTCTACTGAAAGAAATCCCAGCCAAGAAGCCATGGAAAAAGCAGACAATACTCCACCTCGCCTACAAGTCTATAGTCGTACCAAAAGGGAAAGGCCACCATCATCAACACACCTACACACATCCCTTCGCCAGCTCTGGATCTAGAAACTGTTTCAGAGAATGAGATCCTTCCGTCTGATAATATTCTTCCATCTGAGTTAGACTTACCTATTGCTCTTCGCAAAGGTACTAGGTTCTGTACTCAACATCCTATATCTCAATATGTTTCCTATAAATCATAGTCTCCATCATATCTTGTTTTTGTCTCTAGTTTGTCTTCTGTGTCTGTTCCCAAACAATGGCAGGATGCAGTTGCAAATGCGAGATGGAAAGCAACCATGGTAGAGGAAACGACAGCCCTGAAGAAAAATGAGACTTGGGATTTAGTTGATCTTCCACCAGGGAAGAAGCCTGTTGGGTGCAAGTGGATCTTTACTGTGAAACAAAAAGAAGACGGGACTATAGACAAATACAAGGCCAAACTAGTAGCCCGAGGATTCACACAGACGTATGGAATTGACTATCAAGAGACCTTTGCTCCTGTGGTAAAAATGACTACTATTCATGTCATTCTGGTCTGCTCAATACATTATAATTGGGACTTACAGCGGTTAGATGTAAAAAATGTGTTCCTTCATGGGAAGCTAGCCAAGGAAGTGTATATGGATGTCCCGCTAGGATTTGCATCATCAGCTACTGAAGGAAAAGTGTGTAAGCTGAAACGATCCCTCTATGGGCTCAAGCAATCCCTTAGGGCCTGGTTTGGAAGGTTTCACAAAGTCATGACCTAAGTGGGTTACAAACAAAGTAATGTTGATCACAAATTATTTATTAAGCAAAGGAAAGGAAAAATAACAATTCTCATAGTTTATGTAGATGACATTGTGAACACGGGCAATGATAATGAGAAGATTAAACAACTGAAGGCATTCTAGGGAAAGGAGTTTGAAGTCAAAGACCTAGAAAAATTGAGATATTTCCTTGGGATTGAAGTAGCACCCTCTACCAGAGCTATTTATTTGTCTCCACGAAAGTACATACTTGATCACGTCTCTGAGACTGGTCTCTTAAAGTGTCGACCTTGTAAAACACCAATTGATCTTAATACTCAGCTACAAGAAAAGGATGGAACACCAGTGGACAACGAACAATATCAATGGTTAGTTGGAAAGTTGATATATCTGGCTCACACTCGACCTGATATTGCCTTTGCAATAAGTTTGGTGAGTCAATTCATGCATGACCCATATACCTCGCATATGGATGCCGTCCTCAGATTATTACACTATCTGAAGTCAGCTCCTGGAAAAGGAATCCTACTCTCTTCTCAGGATCATCTCAGGGTTGATGCCTATACTGGGCAGAAAATCTGGACAGAAAATCTACATCGGGATATTGTACATTCATTGGAGGGAACCTGGTTACTTGGCACAGCAAGAAGCAGAATGTGGTAGCCCAGTCCAATGCAGAGGCCGAGTTTAGAGCTATGGCTCAGGGTATGTGAGCTATTATGGTTACAAGGATTACTCAAGGATCTAGGTATCAGTACTTCCCAGCCTATGAGATTATTTAATAAGACTGCAATCAGCATTGCTCACAATCCAGTGCAACATGATAGGACCAAGCATGTGGAAATAAATCATCACTTAATCAAGGAGAAATTGGACAGTGGGCAGATCTGTGTTCCATATGTTCAATCAGGTGATCAAGTGACTGATATCTTTACAAAAAGACTCCCAGAGAAGTTGTTTCATCCATTACTATCCAAGTTGTGCATGATTAATATATATGCACCAACTTGAGGGGGAGTGTTGTAAAAGTTGTCCACTTAAGTTAGGGGTATTCATGTAATTTTGTGATTGCTATTATTTTTTGTTATTCGTTTATTTCCTTTCTTTAGTTAACTGAGACTCCTAATCACTCTAGAGTTCCTATTAGTTTGTAATCTCCCTTATTACAAATAAAACTGGGAGGGTGGGACAAAACTTTAACTCTCACTCATTCTTTCTCTAAGTAAACAAAAATGCATGTCTATGGTAGGTTGGCTTGACTGGCCTCCCGAGTACACCAGGTTACGTTGTGCCATCTTTCCAGCCCAAAGTTGGAATTCAAGCCAGGCCAAAAATTAGCCCAAAACCACTAACATGCAATACAATTATACAAAGCTCAACCTGTCAAATTGCCAACCTAGTGATTACCACGTTTACGGTGCAGGAATCTGCCTCTCAATAACAAACTAGACTTGTTCTCACTAAGTATAAGATCTCAAAAGGTACCTGTGGGTAAGAAATAATACTTTTCGGTGCCACTATGCAAGCTGCTTCAGAGAAAGAGTCCTCAGCATACTGCCTTAGAAATGAAAAGCAACTGCCGTGCGTATGAGGTGATTCAAATGCCTGTCATGATAAGAAGATAAGCATATGCAATACAAAGTGTAATAAGAATAATAAAATAATTCGATTGCTTGAATATGGTTCTATGAAAAGTATGAAGTAAGTTTCCAGAGACGAAATGAACATACAGAAAAAATAATCTATTCTAGAAACAACTATAAAACATAAAATTGGTAATAAAAATAAACATAGTAAGGTTTAATACCTTATCAATATTGACAATTGGAGCATACTTATCAGTCTGCGTCTTTTCCTTATCAAGAAGGAAATAGACTCTTGCTTCAACCTTTGCTGTTTCATGCCATGACTTTATAACAGTCTCCATGGTCTCAACAATGAAAGAGAAAATATCCTTCCAACATTCTTCTGCTCCACATTTCTCAGACTGCAAACACAAAGACAAATAACCATTTTCTTGCTACAAACTTGCAGAAGAAGCAAAGAAATTCTCTAAATATGAAAAATGTCAAGAACATATGAGGACAGCCAAAGCACTTATATATGAAACTAGTATTAGGAGAACAACCAAATGTATGCCATACAAGGACCTATATATATATAGCATACATCTTTTTCTTTAAGATTGACACCCACCAGTTCAGATTTCAAGGGATCCAAGTGTTTTCGCATGTCGATGTTGGTCCGAATATGCTCTAATTCTTCAACACGTTTTTTGTCTCTGGACAACTGTGCAAGCTTCTTAATTTTTTTTGACACCTCTGTGCTCTGTGGATTGTGCTGCAAAGCAACTTGGAAGGCAGCCAAAGCCTAAATTATGTGAACAGAGATATTAGCGACAAAGAGCCAACGCATAACATACAGATAGAGAAAAAAAAAGAGAGAGAAGTGAACATACATCACCGTATCTCTCCATTGCTTCTAAAACACATCCTTTTCTAAAATAACCCTGGAGGAGCAAAGCAGTGGTTGTTAAGGGGAGTGTGAAGAACTCAAGATTATAAATAAAGAGGATTGATAATTTGATATACCTTTTCCCATTGAGGATTCAATGTAATTGTTGTCTCAGCATCAGCAAGTGCTTTGTTGAGCTTCACTAGATGTAGAAATGCTGCAGCTCGGTTGCTACACAATAATAATAGAATAAATTAAAAACTAATAACTTAAGTGAAAAGCATGCCATGGAAATTTTTAGGTTAATTGAGGTGACAGCATTGAGAGAAAGAAAATTGTATTTGGACTCTGCTGCTAGCTGTACTCCCCTCATTCATTCTAGAGATTATCTAGAATCCATTCTTATAAAGAGGAGAGGGAGAAAAAATAAATTTTCATGGTACTTGACTCCAGTCAACAAAGCCTTATAGAATTATAAGCCATAATGAATCATGTCTCTTCACGCTACTTCAATCGAAGCCTTCCTCTTGACTATTTGGTGTATCACTCCTTTTTTCATTGGTTTTGAGGTAAGAACAATTGAAAGAAAATAAATAAGAGCGCCAGCAGAGAAAAAGAGACTTCTGTCAAATTTGACACAAATCGCAAGAGATATGTAATCAAAATGGATGAGATGTTGAGAATAATCACACATTGCTTAACACTGGAACCTTGGGGGCCTTATATGCATGAGAGTTTCTCCACTTACTAGTTTGAACTTTTGAATTGGAAACTTAACATGGTATCAGAGCTCCAGATTCCCTCTCATACGGTAACCTAAAAGAGGGACCACACTCACTCAAAAAAGGGACCACATATGCTACGTGTACTACCACCCAAAAGAGGGACAACACGTGAGGGATTGTTGAGAATAATCCCACATGTCTGGAACCTTGGACACCTTATATACTTGAGAGTTCCTCCACTTACTAGTTTGAACTTTTGAGATGTTTACTTAACATGGTATTAGAGCTCCAATTTCTCTCATTATGGTCACCTAAAAATGGGGCCACATTTACCCCGTGTACTGCCACCCAAAAAAGGACAATACGCGAGGAGTGTTGAGATTTGAGAATAATCCCACATTGCTTAAGATTGGAACCTTTGATGCCTTATATGTGTAAGAGTTCCTCCATTTACTAGTTTGAACTTTTAAGTTGAAAACTTAAAAAAGCAATACCCATCCCCCCTCCCCTCCCCCTCCCTCTCCCAAAAAAACATATGAGGACTAGCCAAGCTAAACAGGGCCACTGAATATTAAATTAACGAGGTCAGTGCATACAGCTTGACCAAGACAAGTTAAAATGGAAGCTGAATCTCTTTTACCTCATCTTTCGTAAACCAGATATAAGTTTGTCAGGAGGCTTCTAAGACCTATGCCTCTGAAAATCTAAGCATCATTTTAAATAAATTACTGACTTTTTGCAAGTTTGAGGTTGATTACGGGGTTGTGCATCAAGGTTATTCACTAAAGAGGTTCATCAAGGTAAGATTTCTCCCAAAAGTGTGTGTGTGTGTGTGTGTGTGTGTGTGATACGAATGCCCCTACTGAGATGGCAACAGGTGGAACTACAACAGCTGAGGTGGCTAGCCGAATGAGCATTAGAGTTAAGCACCGATCCAGCAAGCTAAGGGAATACGTGTAAGTAGGGTACGGGGGACCTTGATAGGTGTTGATATACAAAGTGGGTTGTTATAACAGAATTGGATAGGTAATGAGTGGTGAGGTAGGGTGAGGATTATGCTGTGAGAAGTGTATTAAAGGAACCATTGATAACAGAATAATGGATCAGAATATAAATTCCTTTACCTATCTTCTTCTTCTTCTTCTTCTTCTTCTTCTTCTTTTCTCTCTGGAGGCGCTACCCTCGAAGTAGCAGGCATTACCTAACAGTGTGTGTGTGTGTTATGTTTTGCAATAAATCTATTTACTAAAAGTAATATGTTAAAAGAACTTTAAGCAAGTATAACATAAGAATCACTATACTTCTCATAAAATAAGGTAGCGTCATTTTTTTATTAATCCCAAAAACTACAAAACACACACACACACACACACACACACACACACACCTAAATTTGGGCCCATGTACATTGGATTTTATGCATCTTGGAAGTGCAAAGTCTTGGGAGTATTACATTCTACTGCTAAACAATTTTTTGAGCAGCAGATTGGCGTGTGTACGTTCAAAAAAAAAAAAAAAAAAAAAAAAAAAAAAAACTTATTTATTTGTATAATTGCAGTAGACTCATGGTGGGTTAATTCATGAATTGAATAACATGGGCCCTTTCAACTCAGCGGTTGCAATACCTGTAGAGGGTAGGGTTAGAAGGATCTTTCTTTAAGGCCTGTGTATATAGAGCAGCGGCTTTGAGATAGTTTCCAGCTTTGAAGAATTCGTTGCCCTGATCTTTTAGAGAAACCTCGCCTTTCTCTGCTCCTCCTGATGTTGCCATATTTATCTCTCCCACCGGATTCTAGGGTATGGTTTGATTCCCTCTTCACTTCCACCCTCGGACAGTTCGATCCAAAAAATTAAAAAAAAAAAGGCAGTGAGCCTGGCCTGTAATAGATTAGAAAGTAGGAACTTCGCAAGTCTGTACTCCCGAGGACAGTCTAGACTAGACGAGATGATGGGTAAGCAGCAGCATCGATTCGCAAAACCTCCTTCACTTTGCCGCTTCTCGCCACTTGATGCTAAACCGCCCTGAGGCTATGTTTGGATGTTAAGAAAATAATATAAGACAAAAAATAATAATATGTCTATATACTCTTTCATGTATGTATTTGCATTCTTTATTTTTTAGACTTGAACTTGGGAAGCAATGTAAATTCAGGATCTTATGTATGTATTTGCACTTAAGATTTTAACTTAACATGTAAAGTGGGATCTTGAAACTTAATTGTTAATGTTATTCTTATACAAACTTAAAAAATTGGTACATGTTATGTAGTCAATTAAACCCTACAATCCATGATTGGTCCTACACTCATTTAAATCAAATTAAACCCCTTGATACAAAGTATTAGTTAATATGTCTAATTATCATGTTCTTATATTAATCATTGCAAATTACATTTTTATTTCTCATTTTAGAAGACTAATATTTTTTTTATTTTGTTTGTTAAGAAAAAATAAAAATTAAAGGGTTTAATAAAATATCCAAAAAACTTCTAGGGTATATTTGGATGTAAAAAGAAAAAAAAAACAAAAATAATGACAAAACAATAATCAATTTATGTGTCTATTTTTATTCTAATTCAATTTTTTTCTTAGCTTTCAAACATAATATTAAGAATTTCACTTACATATAGCACATGGAAAACATCTTTTATTCAATTATTACTAGCCATGATTAATTGATATGCTTATAAAAAAAATCCTATTTGGGGGAAATATATTTATTTATGATTTTTTTTATTTTGGTTGTATGTTAGAATGTATTTTTAATAAACAAATAAATTCGAACTATGAGAGAAAAAAATATTAAATACATGAATTTTGAATTAACATCGAAATTTAACTTGTGAATTGTGAATCGTAGATGGTATACTCTTTGCCATCCAACGATAATTCTTCTTTATTAGGGGGCGGGTGTGTTTCGGCAGCCCTTGTTCTTAACAAAAGGTGTTTGGGAGCGGAGCAGCGGCACTTGCAAGTCTTTCTCTGTTGCGAATTCAACCTTATAAATCCTGGTAGAACCCATCTTCCAACAATTTATTAGAATCCAAGAATCTCTCTAGTCTTAACCAATTGATCCTGGGAAGTGAGTGAGCGAGCGAGAGAGATCTACTCGGTCCTCTCTTGCATTAGCTTGCTGGGACGAGGCTTGTTGACTCCGGTGGTCTTATTGTGATTTTCTGCGAAGATGGTGGGGGCAGCGGAGGAAGCCCAATTGAACAGGCTTGAAAACCAGGTTGACAATGGTGGGGGAGGTGCTTGGGAGTATCTCTGTCTCGTTCGGAAGCTTAAGGTTCGGCGTTCGGAAAAGGTTTTGAAGCATGGTTTGTCTATTCTGAACGATCCAAAGAAGAGATCCAAACTGGGTGGAGATGGTAAGTTTCGTGATCTCTCTTTTGTCTTTAATTAGGTTCGATCTTGTCTACGAATTAATTTTTAAGTTTCTAAAAGTTTGAAACTCTGTAATTGGATTTCAAATTTAAACAGCTACTGTATTTTTATTCGTTGAATAAATAACGAAGGGTTGAAATATTTTGGTTTTTTGTCATAATATGCTCGTGCTGTTATGGTTTCCGAACTGAAAAATCACAACTTTCATCAATTATTTGTCCCACTTCTGAATACTTGGTTCAGGGGAGCTTCATTTACTGTACATGTCCTGTAATTCAACAGCGATACTATGTTTCTTATTTTCTGGACTCATGGTACACCAGACCAAACTTCTACTGAATCACTGGAGAGGACTGGGGATCTATCCTTAGTCAGCCTTGGCTGATTAATACTGCACTTCTACTTCTTTCCACTTTCTGGAGGAAAAATGGAAAATTCTCTTCTTCCCCACCAAAGAGAAAATTGATCTTAAATTTATTATGGTATGAGCAGATTGTCAAGACAAAGCTTGTGGAGAGGTTATTTCTTTACTTCTTAGTACATTTAGATTAGAGATGCTTCAATTGAGTTTATTATCACTTGGAAATCACCTCAATAACATTTCTGAGGTTCAAATTCATGCATATTTGGACAAAATAGTCAACATATTAAATAATCAATGATAATACAACTATGGTTTTACCTGGTGAGTGAATCCAAATTCTGAATTGTTCTATCATCAATACTGCACGTGGTATATACCAACCAGGTTTGAATCTTACCAATATAACTATTACGGTGACTTAGCCTAGCTACAGGTGACTTGTTGGAGTTTCATCAACCTCTTTTTAAATTTTGTAGCCAATGAACCGACAAAAAGGCTTTGCAGTCTAGGTTCAGCTGATTTATCACTTCCCTGCCCATGAAAAGTCGCATTTCTGATATTCTGAAGCCTAGATTTAATTTATGCATGCAATTAATATAAATGTGTCAGACCTCAAGGTTATGATTTTTTAATTTTCAAGTCTTTCTTTGCCTACATTCTGTATAATTCTTTCAAGCACTATTTTCTACAGAGTTTCTCTATCTGTCTTTTTGTACCTTAAGTTACCTAACCACTTCCAAATTCACAATTCCCATGTTATTCCATGAGTTCTTAACCCCTAAATTATTTGGGTTGGGCAACTCTTGTTTCCTACAAAATGACAATTGGAACATTTGAATTACCATGTTTCAGATTCTGGATATGTTAAAGTTTAGTTGGCCACTGGAATTGGTGATTAGTTCTTCTCTAGTATTTATGAATCCACTGTTGATGGTTGTTTTATTTGGAGCCCTAAAGATGTGGTTGGATGAGTTATTACTGTGTCCAAATGCTTAGGTCATGGATGAAAATGAAGCTATTTTTATTGGCAATTATAGAAAGAGGAATAATTAGTATAGTAAAAGACAGAGAAAGAAAAGAAGTTCAAAGCAAAGATCCAACGAAAGCCAAGACCAGGAAAAGGATAGCCACCACCCATCCCAAACTCCACAACACCAACAAATTATAGGACATGCCCACCAACCACCTCTGAAAGCACCAAGACCTTCCCAACCTGCAGGCCTTTATAACAACACACATTCAACAATAAAGAGAGAGAAAGGAAGAGAAGAAAAGCAAAACAAATTACAAATTATTCCCCCAGTGCTGCAAAATCTTTTCACCTCGCTAGATAGCTTCTTCACTTTCATGCCTTTCCTTGCCCAGTCATTTAACTCAATCACACCTTGTACCCCAAAGTGATCTCGAATTTCAGGCCACAAAAAAAAATAATAAAAAATAAAAAAGAGAAGCCAAATTGTCTTGTCCTCCCAATGGTATTAGGTCAAGCCTCACTGCATGAACACAATGTGGCTGCAGTTGCCCTAGAAATTGGAGGGACTTTCTAATAAACTTCAGCAGGCTTGTCATCCAAATTGGAAAAGCTTGCAATTTTTGGGGGGTGGGGGAGACGAGGAGGGTAGGGGACTGGGAGAGGTTAGGAACTTGGGAGTTGAACTATCACATCCACCACATCATTCCTATCAAATTCCTACCCGCCCGATCCACAAGGGGGTTGTATACTCGTATTATAGTTGTGCTAGCATAAGCTTTCTCTTTTCCGGAATTTATTTTTCTTATCAAGTAATCAGTAATCTTTTTTGGTTGATTTTATTGGTCTAGGCATATTTCTTGTTTCTCTTTGATTTTAGAGTTGTAACATAATGGAATGGATAATTGAGTGAGTACTTGCAGTGGTAGTGCACAAATATTTCTTTTCTCCTGATTTTATACTAATCTTTAAATATTCCTTTTCTCAGATTTCACTCTAATTCTTATCTCCTACCCCACTCCCCCTCTTTTTTTTTCTTTTTCTTTTTCAAAAATGTAGAGTGGACTCTTTATGAGCAGGTGGCTATTGCAGCCATGGACTGCCAATGCCTTGATACTGCAGAGGTAAAACATATATAGTTTCTACTTTATTTTTCTTTCAAGGTTTAATTCTCCATTGGGATATCGTATTTGAAAATGATGTCAAATGCCTATTGAAATGTGGGGTTTTCATTACGATGGTTTCAAACATACACACACATAAATAGTTGAAATTCACTTGCATTCATTTTTCTAATGTAAACCACTCCCCCAACTCTAAGCAGAGTTGAGAATGACGGCAGGGATACTGTTGAAATAATTAATGAGAGAATGACTGGCTTGTCTCTATTGACAGAGGTCATACTTTATTTATAGAGTATTAGGGATTATATAAAAGGTAAGACAGCTAAGGAATGAGTCATCACTCTTATCCCCACATATATCGATCATAGACGTAAGCCCACATTACAACACTCCCCCTCAAGTTGGTGCATATACATCAAACATGCCCAACTTGTGAACAATAGGATAAAAAACTTTCCTACTAAGCCCTTTAGTGAGAACATCCGCTAATTGGGCATCGGATTGAACAAAGGGAACAAAAATTACTCCCTGCTTCAGTTTCTCCATGATGAAGTGACAGTCAATCTCAATGTGCTTAGTGCGATCATGTGAACTTCTTTAGCTTCAAAGTCTTCTTCAGGATTAATTTGTCCCAGTCGAGCTGCCTATTCTCCATGTAACAAGGTTGCCCCCAACAAACGCGCAATATCTAGAAGTGGACCTCCTATCATTAGGGCAACCAACTCAATCTGCATCAGTGAACGCTTTAATGCGTAGTCTCGATGACTGTGAAGAGAAAAAAAGAATCGCTTTGCCCGGAGTGGAGTTTTAATATCTCAAAAGCCAATAAACTGCCTCTAGGTGAGTACAGTAAGGATCATTGATATATCGACTAACCATACTCATAGCAAAAGCAACGTCAGGCCGTGTGTATGACATATATATCAATCTTCCAACCAACCTCTAATAACTGCCTTTATCAACTGAATCCCCTTCCTTGTTCTTGAGATGAGAGTTAGGTTCAAGAAGAGTATCGACTGGTTTACAACCCAACATTCTTGTGTCGGATAAGAGATCAAGAATATACTTTTGCTGAGAGAGGAAGATACTCTGAGTAGAATGATCCACCTCGATACCTAGAAAATATCGTATCTTACCTAGGTCCTTCATTTTGAATTCTATTCTCACATAAGTCTTCAGTTTGGAATATCTCAGCAACATCACTTCCTGTAGTAACAATATCATCTACATAAAAGACCAAGACAGTAATGTGCTCACCATTTTGTTTGATAAACAAAGAATTATCAACATTGCTTTGTTTATAGACAATCAACACCATAGTTCAATGAAAATAACCAGACCATGACCTAGAGGACAGTTTCAGACCATACAAAGCTCGTTTCAACTTGCAAACTTTGCCATGGGTTTTCAGTGAAGCAAATCCAAGTGGGATATCCATATATACCTCCTCTTCGAGTTCCCCATAGAGGAAAACATTCTTGACATCTAATTTAATTGATGAAGATCCCATTCTTGATTAATGGTGCATGATATAATGACTCTGACAGTGTTCATCTTTGCAAAAAGGGGCAAAGGTGGATAGTCGATCCCATATGTCTGAGTGAATCCTCTAGCAACCAACCTTACTTTATATATGTCCATTGTTCTATTTACTTTCTGTTTGACGACAAAAACCCATTTACATCTTACCGGTTTCTTCCCTAGAGGGTAAAACACCAATTCCCACATGTCATTCTTCCCAAGAGTCTTCATCTCTTCATTCATTGCCTCTTTCCACCTCGGAATTGCTAGTGCTTCTTGCCAAGTGTTAGGAGTAGAATCAGATGGTAATGAAGACATGAAAGTATGAAAGGAGGAAAAAAGAGAATCATATGAAACAACATTAGATTTGGGATGTTAAGTACAAGTCTTAATGCTCTTATGAATAGCAGTGGATAAGTTAAAAACTATGATCACTAGGGGAAAGAGGCTTACTAGAAGGAAGAACTGGATTCGAAATAGAAGACGGTTGGTTAGGTGCAATGGTGGTGGTATTTGGCACTTGTTTACATCGAACAAAAACTTTAAGAGGTTGTGGCGGCTCCCCCTGGGCTAAAGGTTCCCCTGGATTGAAACCTGCTCCTATTCCTATTCCTATTCCTAGCCAGTTATACCATCCTCAATAAAATAGATCGGTATCATCACCAACATCGGCCACTATATAGTTGTTTCCAATGGAATGATTACAGACATTCCTTTAGAGCCCTAGGCTGAGACCCCCCTGAAGAGGTGCCGGATAATAAGCTTCAATCTCATGAAAAACAATATCCATGGTGACCAGCAACCGCCGGGTTGGAGGGCGATAGTACTTATATCCCTTCTAAGTGGCGGAAAACTAAGGATTATACAACAGAGCCCCTGCGGATCAGGCTTGTTGTGCACATGATGGTTACAAGCAAAGACCACACAACCAAAAACTTGAGGCGGCACCTCAAAACCCTAATGCCATTCACCACAAAACCTTAGTCCCCTCCCAATCACAGCCTTCTCTTTCTACCTTTTCATTTTAGCACCGCCAACCACCACCACCCTCACTTTTTATTCTCGGTACAAGCGCCGCCAAGCACCACCACCCTCACCCTCGTCTCTCCTTCTCTCTTTCGTATCCGCTAGCTCCTCCACCGCCGCCGTCGCTCTCGTCTGTCGAGCCCAGCACCACCGCCTCCACCACTTTGCTTTCTCTCCTTCTTTAACTTTGGTGGTGAGTTTTGTTCTCCCACCAAGGGTCTCTTTTCAATGCCACTCTAAAATCGGGCGAGTCACCGTACAGTGGTACTGTTCACGTGCTCGTGAACTGTTCTCTGAGCAGGTGGGTTGGTCACAATGGGCCTGGCCATGTTAGACTTCCGCAACTGAGAGACTTTCGCGCATCGTTTTGTTTATGCCATCTAAATCAGTCAATTCGTGATTGTTTGCTGATTTCTCTAGAGGCCACCATGTCGCAATGAAGCTTTCCGGTTTTGTTTATGTGTTGTCAATATTTTTCTTGTGAACCATAGTTAACCAGCAGTCATGTTTGAGATCTCATTAGCTTCTACAGGATAGGAAGGAGTCCAACATCGTGACTTTCCTTCGTTCCCTATTAGCTCCATCAAGTTTTATGGGAGCAATTACCTCATGTTGTCACATTCATATTATCTTGCTATTGGGTCCTGGGTCTCGTGGTCTTTCTGGCTACATTACAGGGGATACTACTAAGCCTTCCATTGCTAGTCCCTCTCAATATAAATGGGTGACATCCAATTATCTTTTCATGTCCAAACTCATCAATTCCATGGATCCGTCTATTTTCAGGGGGTTTCTTCTTTTGGACATTGCTGTAAAAATATGGAAGACTGCCAAAGACACTTACTCTCATGTTAGTAATGTTGCCCAGTGTTATGAACTCAGAAAGCGGATTTACGAGACCAAACAAAAGGAGTTATTTGTCTCCTAGTATTATTTTACCCTGCGAGGTATGTAGCAAGAGTTGGATTTTTATGGGTCATTTACCGATGTTTGTGATATAGATGCTGCTACTTTCAAGAAATGGGAGGACAATTTTTGGGTCTATGATTTTCTTGTTGGCCTCAATATAGGGTTTGATTAGATTCAGGTTCATGTCCTAAATCATGATCCTTTCCTTCCTTATAGCAGGCCTATGCTATGGTCTCATCTGAAGATAGCCATCGCAAGTCCTCTGGGGTTCTCCCTGTGCCACAGAAATGTTCGGCACTATACTTTGGTTTTAGTTCCTCTTCTCGTGGGACAGGTGATCATTCTGCCTCTAATAAATCTCCTGTGAAATGTGATTACTGTGGGAAGCACCGTCATACCAGATATAAGTGTTAAAAACCGCATGGTCGTCCCTCGGAATCTTGTGGACGTGGACAGGGTTGCCTTGCTTCCACTATGGCTTTGATACCATGTTGAAATAATTAATGGGAGAATGGCTGGTTTGTCTTGATTGAGATAGGGCATGCTTTATTATAGAGTAATAGGGATTACATAAAATGTAAGACAGGTAAGGAACGAGTCAGTATCCCACATTACAACAGATATTTTTCCGCAATCACCATCAAAACTAGCATTCATATTTTCTAATATAAAATTGGGTTTACAAGGCCGTTGCTTTTATGCTATGCTGATATTAATGGTTTTCATTTTACGAAAATTGGGTTTCATTTTACATTGAGGTGCTCAAAAACCATTTCTACTAATTGAGTTTAGAAAATTTGAGCTAGCCATGTCCTCTCTAATGAAACCAGCTGCATAGCTTTGAAGAAAGCCACACAGACAGACCACACACAGAGTGAGAGAGAGAAACCTCTCACAACTCTTTAGCTTGAATGTTACTATATCCATCTGGCAACTTTCAGCCTAAAGTTAATTTTCCATGTGGATACATTTTCCATGTGGTTATAGGAAGCTCTATAAAATGGCCGGGGAATCAACTTTGGCATCTTTGGTTTTACAAATGAAAATACAAGTGTAGAAGTTCTGTACTTGGGGGGCGATGAGACTAAGATGGAACCCAGATTTGGCATGTTGCTAATAAAAAATAAGTCAATTTGACCAGATTAGATCTCCAAATGGCTCAAAATAGTGGACCATGAAGGAAAGCTTTCAAGGGGTCATGTGAGAGTCCATTTTCTGTACTAGTATTGTCATCAACTATTGTTTATTAGACAAACAAGGGGTAAATACCCAGTGACTACAACCAAACATTCAGTTTATTTCTCTTTGATACCCACTAGTTTTTCTTTTTGGAAAAAAATAAAATAAAAGACACTTAAATGGTATTGTTAAGCTCCAGTCTGAACCCTAAGTTAAGTTCTTTGAGTTAAAACTAAAATATAGGTAGAAATGGCTATCTTTTCTCTTAAATTCATAGTTTTAGTAACCGGTATCGGTCATGGGATCGGTCCCAGCCAATACCCATCCGATACTGATCGATTGGTATTGACCTGGATTGGGCTGATTATCTCAATTTTTGAGTCGGACCAATTTTTTGTCCGTCTTGGTTTTTTAATTGTAAAAAGAAAGAACTAGTTTTAACCAAGATGGTCAACACGTGGCAACCAATTCCCTTGGATGGTTGACATGTGTCATGGGAAAAAAAAAAGTATCAGATCCAGCCGATCCAGCCCAAGATCCGATCCCAAACTAGTGGCCAGAATCGGTATCGGTCTCGGCCGTTACTGACACGAATCGGCCGATCCGATACTGAGTCTTCTAGAAGAGGAAGTGATTTTACTGGTGATTGGAAAGTCCGCATAATTAATTTTTGAGTTTTAGGTCTACGTCTTATCTCCTAGGCTGTGACTCAATGCTATTTAGGCCATGAAAATTCCATTACTGTATTCACTTAATTTCAGAGAAAGCACCTCTTCTGTTTTTTTTTTTTTTTTTTTTGGGGGGGGGGGGATTGCAAAAGAATCACCAAGTGATACTTAACTCTGTTATCATCTTGTATTATTTTCTTTCTGAAATTAATATAAAAGAGTGATAGGATAGGATGAAACCCTATCATTTACAACCACATCCTACGTGATATGTATACCACAATTACCTACAACATCCAAAATTTGGTTTATAGCTTTGGAAGTATCCAATTTCCCATGGATTATTTTTTGGTGCCAAGGCAAGAGCATTGAAAGAATGACCTTTAATTAAATCAAAAGATCATTCAAAATGGGAAATTTAAACATCTTTGTAGTTTTGCGTATGCACATAAAGCATGGATGGATAGATGTGTTACTCTTCAGGAGAACCTTGAAAAGGGAATGACAGAATGATTTCACATGCTTGAGTCTCCCCCCACCTTTCTGTCTCAGATGACAATTTTTCTTTAGGTCCTGTTGCAGATTGATTTTGGTTGAAGTTAGGCTCAACTAGCTCTGGTTCAAGTGAGACCAACCTGTACGAAAGTTTACCATGTTTCCATCCCTAACATTATGTCTTAAAAATATAATAAAGGACTGATTTTTTTTTTTTTTTTTTGGCTATATTGCTCATATTATGTCGGTCAGGCTCAGTTTATTTAACCATTGCACTGGGAATCTCTTAATCACCCTTGATTTCCTCAATGGTGTATGATGACACCTTCATTCTCCACTCGCTTTAGGTAAGGCAGTGTGCTTTTTATAGGGGAGTTAACAACTAACAAAGGGGACCATATACCTTATGGTTTAAAGCAAATATAATGCTACCACTAAAATTTACAACCGGGCAAGGTTGGAAGGCTTTATTGAAGCAACGATATTTTCCATTAGTGTTGCAGGTGTTTCGAAAAAAGCGAGCACTGTCCTTTCTGCTCGACATTTATTTCTTAGTCTTAAGTTGTTTTTTTCGTTCAGCTCATCTGCTGATTCTCACTTGTCTCTCAAAGCTACTATATCTGAGATCCAGTAATGCTTGTTTAATTTTACACTTCGGTAAAAACTGTTTTGCAGGATTGCGTAAAGGCTCTTAAGAAGAAATTTCCTGAGAGTACACGAGTTGGTGGGTTTACCAAAATCCTCTCTCTCTCTCTCTCTCTCTCTCTCTCTCTGTGAAATTTTTTTGTTGATGTGTGGTTCTTGCTTGCCTGTAACCCGCAGGTAGGTTAGAAGGGCTGTTCCTTGAAGCAAAAGAATCTTGGGCAGATGCGGAAACAGTTTACTCAAGCCTTCTAGAGGATAATCCGCTTGATCAAGTAAACCATTAGCAGGGCGTTCCTGAAATGATACATGTTTTGTAGTTGTAACAATGAATGTTATCAGTGTGCTTCTTATAGGAATTGTGATGAGTGGAAACCTGAAGCTTCCCACTGTTTTTAGGTAGTCCACAAGAGGAGAGTTGCCATGGCAAAGGCACAGGGAAATATCTCTGTTGCCATCGAATGGCTCAATAAGTATCTTGAAATGTAAGTTCTCTGGATTTATCTGTTTATATTTATATGTGGTATACTTTTATCAATGTTTGAATGTACAAGAAGTGGCTGAGATTGTCTCATTTTTGTTGCAGATTTATGGCAGACCATGATGCTTGGAGAGAACTTGCTGAATTATATGTTTCCCTACAGATGTAAGACATACAAATCTAATATCTGTGTGTAACAAGTATAATATGGGGTATTCTAGCACACAAGGGGTTTAGAGCTTAGAAAACCTCAGAAAATCCATGAATAATACTCAATCCAGATTAAGTGAAAAGTTAGAAACTATGTCAAAATAGTTCTGATTGGGCTATAAATCTGGTTGAATGTCAGATTTATACCTTTATAGGGATAAACAATCCTTCAAAAAAGGGCATCCCAGTGCACAAGGTTCCTGCTACTGCATGGTCTGGGGAGAGGGACTTAAATCTGTTTCTCAGATTAGCAGTTATGGAGCAATCCTTATTAGAGTAGAAAGCTCAATTTCTACAGAATCGTAGGACATGTTTAAGACTGCAGCTCAGTATTATAAAGAGCAATAAACAGTGAACAATTATCAAATTTAAAGCCCAGAAAACTGAGAGAGATATCAATTTCAGAACATGGTTTTTAGAGCAGACTTGAAGGACTCTTAAATTCGATGGCAGAACTTAATGGATCAGAACAGAATTAACAGGATCTGTTCAATGACTGATCCAGAACAATGTTCTATACTTAGATTTAAGAAATCAGATCAAAAGACAGGAATTTTGAAGAAGATGACTTGGGAAGCTGGAAATCGACCAGGGAAAATTCTTTTTTGAAACTGACGTGATTTAATGAAAGAAAAAGAATAGAAGTAGAAAGAAGGATATGAATCAGGAATCCCACTTGATCAGCTGAGTTGGCATCCCCGCCAAACTCAAGCTTGGAATGACCATGAAGCCTTCCTAGCATCACCACCTCAAAGAGAGCTCTAAATCTCTCAGAACCAAAAGGCAAAATCCAATTCCATTCTTCAAATTTGTATGCAGGGCTGAAACTCCTTACTACCTTATATAAAAGACTTAAAAATAGACTGAAACTAAGCCTAAACTCCTCCTGCCATTAATTTAGTATGGAGGTAGTCTTAACTCTTTACAAACTAAAACTCTGCTTAAAATAAATGAAAGCAGCATAAAGCAGAGCTGGACTCATAGTCAAAGAGACCTATCCCGGTGTAATCAAAATAATTTAATAACAATTAAATAAAGAAATAGATTCTAATTAGATTAACTAATAAAGTAAACCCGCATTCTACCTCCTACCCATATTTTATACCCTTTAAAGTGGTCTATTACAAAGAAACCCCAGTGGACTAAACACCCAACATATATGTAACCTAACCCAAGGTTTATTTCCACTAAAATAAGCCATTTTCTCTGATTTATCTACATCAAAGTGGCACATAAACCACCATTTTAAATGGTCTGCGGCTTCTGGTTTCCGATGCTGTGGATTTGGAACTGTGAATTGCTATTCCAGTCAAGCTTGAATGGATGGTTTGTGGCAATTGCGTCTGTGAACCATTTAATGTGGTGATGTTAATAACCAATTGAGACCTCTTTTATTGTTTCAACTTCTGAGCTTGTCATGTCTTGCGGGTACTGTAACATTATGAAACATTAATATATTCTTTGCTACTCAGGTATAAGCAAGCGGCTTTCTGTTATGAGGAGCTAATATTATGTCAATCAACGGTTCCCTTATATCACTTGGCCTATGCTGATGTAAGTGCTTTTGATTGTTAACAATCCAAATGACTTTTTATGGGGAAGGATGATTATGACATCACTGTTTTTTAGTCTCACACATAGCAAGTGTACTGTTAAGTTTGAAAAGGATGGAATTGAACTTAGAATTGCCTAAACCCAACTCTTGTTTTTCTGGTCATTGTCTGACTCTGAAGCCCAAAAGCAATACAACTCTAATGCTGATTACCTATGAAACAAAACTATGATTTTTGTACTTTCACAAAGCACACTGGGATACATATCTGAGATGCATGAAAATTGGCATAGGCTTTGGAGATGGCAGCTTTATAAACCTTCGACCTTCTCACACTTGTGAAAATTGTATTACATCAGAGGGCACACAGCAACGAAAACTGATATGGATGCATCATGCATGTATCGATGTGTTTCATTATCTCGTGTTTCACTATCTTTTAGATTTAGTGAAAAAAAAAATTGGATAAATAGGTTTTATCCCATTTGCATTTGGCACACAGAGTAACTGAATTCAGAAGTTTTTTCCATGGAAATGTTTTCTATTAAGTACATATGTCTATAAAATAGCTTGGAAGCTACTTACTACATGGTGTATGCACACATGTTAGAGCTTATGGTGAGCAATCATCACACTTCTTGTGTACTCGATTAAGTTCCCTCTTTCAAGTTTATTCATCCAGAAATTTATAAAAAAGTAATCCTTCACTGTGAGTTACATGATATATTTTTCAAGAAAACTACTGGATTTAGCTCATTGTTTGTTTTCGTTGGCTTACCAGGTATTGTACACACTTGGTGGGCTAGAAAATCTACAGACAGCCAAGAAATACTATGCCTCCACCATAGATTTGACTGGGGGTAAGAACACCAGGGCACTTTTTGGCATTTGCTTGGTGAGACAACTCTCTCTTTCCTTTCCTTCCTGCCTCCCTCCCCCTAGGCCCAGTAAGATAGCACGTGTCTTGAAAGTCAAAACATGTTGAAAAGCTGGTTCTATTGTTTTATCACAGTTTTAGGCAATAGGTTGCCGATGTTGGATTTCCTCTATGATTACCAATGGAGTAGATCCTGGTGTAGCTGGATATAACATAGCATGCTCATCTTCTTTGTTAGTTTTATTACTCCATTTCCTTTTCGTCAATAAAATTGCACCGGCTAAGAGGGGTTGGTTTCGTTGTTCAGTGTAGTGTTGCAATCGCTCAGTTGGCAAAAGGGCGGAACAAGGAAGACAAAGAGGGTTCAGAGCTGTCATCTCTTGCTGCAATGGCGTTGGAGAAACACTACAAGCAAAGGGCTTCTGGAAAACTACCTCTGCTTACTGCCACACTGAGAAACTTAAAGCTCTAATCCTGATTCTACGACCGGGCATCTCATTGTTTGCTTGTAGCAACTTTAAAAAGACTATTGTACTAGTCGTTGCAGAAATGGCTGTGCATTGCAAAAAAGCCTCTCTCTCTCTCTCTCTCTCAAGTTTAGGTTGTTTTCCCTCCTTATCTCTTCTCCATATTTAGTGTTGGGATTTTATTTTATTTTCTGCTCAAAAATAAAAATTCTGCACTGGAAATGTATTGTATGTGGCTTCTTTTTTTAAGCTAGCTCTTGCTATTTCAGAGTTTGTATTTTATTTCCTAGCCCACAGATTAAGGGGGTGGGAAGAAGGTTGGAGAAAAATCAAAATGTGTGACCACCTCTATTGGGCATCTATTGCATCCTTAATGCTGTGAGAAGATTTTTGAATTATTTTGGCAAAAGGATGTAGGTCCAACAGAAAAGTTGGGGTGTGCTCAATTTTTTAAACTTGTTTTAGAATTGTTCAAAGATTTTGAGGTTTCCTTTTCTTATTTAGGAAAAAGGATTCTTACGGACAGGCATGAGGAATTGGGTTTTTATTTTTAGTTTTGAATCAGCTCGTAAGTCATAACAGGTTTCAGATTATAAGATTATGGAACAAGGGTATTTCTGTAGGGTGAAACTTTGAGTGCATAATTGGATAGAGACTGTGTTCCAGAATGAGTTGTATTCTCTAGTCAAGAAAGAGAATGTATATTAAATATTATTTCTATCATCTCAAAATGTGTTCTTGAACTAGAATTCCTTTCAAGAATACATACCAAATGAAACCATTTCTCTCTTAAATCATGGAATGACAAAAACAATATTAGGTTAAGAACACATTGTATTCCTTTGTCTTTCCTCCACATATGGAAATACTTTGTTACCCCTTGTTAATGAAACCATCTCGTTGCTCTTCATTGGCTCGTTGCTTCTCATTGGCTATCTCTTGTGCATGGAGGTAGCGGTGTCAACGGACCAGTTTCGTTCTTGGCCAAGTTGGTCTTGGGTTTTTTAGGGGCAGCTTGAGACATGTCCAAGTAAAGATTGGGGCTGGGGTGGGCTGTACCATACACGTTAGTTAACGAGTCGGTCTGGTGTTGGTTTGTTATTTGGTTGATTTAATAGACCTTTAGCTACAGTTCAGTTTTGGTTTACTATATGTACATGTAGTAAAAAAAGTTGGATTAACAGGCTCTATTGGGTTGGTTCGGATTCGATGTTAGTTTCCTACATGTATATTTAATAAAATATTGACTTAATGAACTCTTATCTGTCTATTATCGGACTGGTTTGATTTCAGTCTTATTTGTCCAGCTTGATTCAGGTTTATCAATAGGTCCAGTCCTCTTTCTTTTTCATTGAGATCTAAAATTATAACCCAAATCTTGGCCAATAAGATTTGGTTTCGGTTTGGTTTGAACCGAATCGAGTTGATTTGGTTTCAATTTTTTGTTTGAATCCAATTTTAATACCCGTACATGGAAGGCAAGAGTAATTCATAAATCCCCTTCCCAAAATTAAAATAGTAAACATAATACAAACTTTTTTAATCATTATCAATAATATTATATAACTAACTTACAAATATACTATTTCATAAAAATAAAAAAATATACTAATCTCCCCTTTGGTCAGATAAGAAGTGAAGCGATGAATTCAACCAAGAAAAAGGAAAAAAAAATGAAGTGATGAACAAAATGTGAGAAATTTTGTAATGCTAAGCAAGACAAACTGTTCAACAAATATAAAAACACAATAACCATGATAATAAAAAAAATTTAAGTTTAATATGATAATTAAAATCTACTTAAATTTCAAAAAACAGTACTAAAATTTTGTTCACCTTATCTTGTATAGGTTGTGAGGCCCATATCTTGTCATATCTTATCACTGGCGTCAGTTCTAGTTCCAAATGAAACATCTACTGAAAGTTCTCTTTTATGATTTGTTCCTCATTTCATTTCATTTCATTTCACCTTACCATTAAAAATTTTGGGACTTTTAGCCAAACTGGGCCTAATTTGCTAAATACAAATTTTACGGACAAAAAACATAATTGTTAAAAAAAACAAAAAAAACAAAAAAAAAAACAAAAAAAAAAATTCTATGGTCTTGAGGCATCTATCCTAAGTAACCATAACCTCATTTATTTGAAATTTCTGTAATATCCTTATCTTATTCGGAAATCATCTATCAAACTCCCTTTTTCCATTCAGAACTTCTTTTCTTTTCTTGACATCCAAACATAGCTTTAACCGTCTTCCCTGTTTATCAATATAAAAAAAGGAAAATTTTCACCTACCATCCAAAAAGTTTTTGACAAATCATTTACCATTCAAATTTCCCAAACGTTAGTTCATTAATTAACGGAAAAGAGTTGAAATTGTGTGTAGACGTTTATACCATTTTCTTCTTCCTCTCTATTTCTTTGCAACATTTTATCAAAAAAAAAAAATCCCCTACAACTGCAAAGAATCATTGCACCAACTGCAATAAAATAGAGTGAAGATGTGAAATACGAATCCCTTCCCCTTGTCTTCCCAGAAACCTAAATCCCTATTCCCAAAACCCTTCGTTTTTGTAATCAGAGCTTGTCGTCATCAACCAGAGCTTGTTGGCTTCACTTCCTAAACCTAAATCTTGAGTGCTTCTTGCCGTTGCAGCTAGACGTTGCGCCGATCGTTTTCATTGTCTTTGCCGGAACGGGATACCCTATTGCGCTAGTCATTTTCGTTGCCATTCAGATGCTCACTGTTGCGCTAGTTAAATACTCAGGTTGGTTCATTGATTCCATTCGATTCTTCTTTGAGCTCTCTCTCTCTCTCTCTCTCTCTCTCTCTCTAGATTTGTGAAGCCCTTGAAATTCTTCTCTTCTCCGTATAATTCACCAGAAAACCTCGGAGAGTGATAATGTGAGACAAAATCCTCAATGTCACCTCCCTTTTTTATTCCATTCGATTCCATTTGGATTTGTGAAGCCCTTGAAATTCTTCTCCCACAATTGACGCTCTATACATCTAACAATCATTAGATAGTGGTTCTAATTAAACATTACACTAAAAAGAGAAGTATTCACTGATTAACACGTTGCCTTTAAAAAAGTTTCTCAAGCATGTAAATTGATTTTTTCTGAGTTTATTGAACTGTTAAAATTTTTTTTTTCCTTTTATTCAAAAGCTTTTGGAACCTATTGAATTAAGAAATCTGGTTTGCTGTTATGATCTTGTTCCTTAGCAAAACATCAAACATCAAACTCCATTCTCCTCCCTCCTCTTCCTCCTCCTCCTCCTCCTTCGTTTCATTACTTTATTTAAAAGAAAAAAATCCTGCAAATTATGTAATTGAAAACCCTAATTTGTCTGAAAGTCGAGAGGAAGAAGTAGATTCAAAGAAAGAGGAGGATAAAACAAAAGGAGAAAATAAGGGTATTATTATCATTCATGAATTTTCTAACAGCTGACATCAACAACTAACGATTTTGTTGTATGATTTTGGATCTTTTTGATAAACATCTAGATAATTTGGATGGTAGGTGATGTTTTTAAAAAACTTGGGTGTAAGGTGAGTTGTCAAAAGCTTCTTAGATGGTTGGTGAAAATTTCCCTAAAAAAAATGTACTCCTTATAAATACAATTGAGAGGACTATTTTGGTCATTTTATTGAAGGACATTTTTGTATTTTGCTCCTGAATCTATATTTTATTTATTTTTATTTTTATTTTTGGTAAGATCCGTATTTTATTTTTTTGGTAGGAAGCTCTGCTGGACTCCATATAAACGATACATTTTGTAACCTCAAGCGTGAGAGGGGTTAGGGTTGTTTTTCCTCGCAAGTAGAGTCACTGTGCGCTGTCGACGACGAAGCTAACTTGGAACCTCATCTCCGCCGACCATGGCGGTTGGGTACGTCTCTCTTTCTCTGCCTTCCTGTGTCCTGCACTGTTTATTCAAGGCTACTGACTTTTCTTCTTCGGGTTCTACAGGAAAAACAAGCGAATATCGAAGGGAAAGAAAGGAGGGAAGAAGAAGGCGTGAGTTTCGTGGAACCTTAACAATGCCCAATTTAGATCTTCGTATGCTGCTATCACATGCTGATTCTTTAAAGTTCTGATTTATATGTTACAGGGTTGATCCCTTCTCTAAGAAGGACTGGTATGATATCAAGGCGCCTTCGATCTTCAGCAATAGAAATGTCGGAAAGACCCTAGTTTCAAGAACGCAGGGGACTAAGGTCATAACTTACTCTTTTCTTAACCTTATAATTCTTGAGCAATTATTCAATTCCTGTTCAAGTTGTATGAGTCTGGTACCAGAACCACAACTCAGGGATGCATTATCGTGGAGCTGACGTTAGAACATTGTACATGGTCCTTGAAGCTCTAGTTCATAGAAATCTTTAGATCCTATAATTAGTTACATGTTCACAGCTACGTGCTTGTGATGATGTAAAGTCATGGAATTGTTTAGGTGATTGATTATGCCCTTAATTAGAAAATGAGATGTGAGTTAATTGAAGACCTAGCGTACTTGATGCAGGCTGCGAACTTGTGGACTCAATCTGGATGTGTATTTAACGATTTATACATATTAATATTTTTTTTCAATTACTGGGGACTCTAGTATTATTTGGTATCTGCTGAAATGTTTGGATCTCTAATAAAAGTAAATTATTTTTTACGTGTTAGTACCACCCTTCGTCTGCAGCTGGACGTTTGATTATTTTCTGCATTAGCATGGTTCCATCAACTAAAATGGGAGTGATAAGTACAAGCTGAAATGCATTATGGGGACTAGGAATTTTGTTTAGCATTGGTGCCTATATTTTGGGATAAATTCGAACTGCAAAGAAGTTTCAGAAAATTATCAGCATTCCTTAGTGTGTTCCGCTTTGGGGGGTTTTTTTTTTTTTTTTTTTTTTTGGGGGGGCGCGGTGGTTGGGGTGAACCCCTTTGTCCAGTATTTTATCATTCCACTTTTATATGTACACCTCCCTGTAATGTGTTGCGGTTAGTATTGGTGCTTTCTGTAGAAGGCTATTTTATTTATTTGGAAATATCAGTTATATGCTCTGCTTGTAGAGGTGCTTGGAAATTTTAACCAAGTGATTTATCTTCTTTTCTTTTTATGTTTTATTCTGTTTCACATTTTCCATAGAAGAACGAAAACAGTGTTGGGCCAAACTTCTAACTTTCCATTCATGGGTATTTTATGGTTGAATTTTTTTTTTCCAATTTTGATTGGTTGCGATTTTTGTGTAATAGAATGCTTGATATGCATTTTTTGGAACAATCTTAGTATTAAATTGATTTTTTTTCTCTCGCAGATTGCCTCTGAAGGACTTAAACACAGAGTATTTGAGATTTGCCTTGCAGATCTCCAAAATGATGAGGATCAGTCCTACAGGAAGATCCGATTGAGAGCTGAGGATGTGCAAGGAAAAAATGTCCTCACTAACTTTTGGGTAAGTGCAGGGCGTAAATTTCTCCGACAAACTGTTCACTTATATTTCAAGAAGTTGGAAAGAATAAAAAGAAAGTACTAATACATTCAGAATTGCTTAGGGAATGGATTTTACGACGGACAAGTTAAGGTCTCTGGTGCGTAAGTGGCAGACTTTGATTGAGGCGCATGTAGATGTGAAGACTACAGACAACTACGGCTTAAGAATGTTCTGCATTGGATTCACCAAGAGGCGACCAAACCAGGTTAAGAGAACCTGTTATGCTCAAACAAGCCAAATCCGACAGGTTAAAATTGATTCTCTCGAGTTCCTCTCTCTTTCTTTATGGATTATATGGTCCTGTACATAGTATTTTGCATGAAGATCTATTTTCTGGTTTGATGTGTTTATTGCCTTTTAGGTTCTTTATTATGCTTATACAACGCAAAGTGTATTTAAATTCTGTATGGATCAATGAGTTCTGGTTGAACGTGTGTAATGTGGATCAGTTGTGTGCCTTTGTATTTTCAGATTCGCCGTAAGATGAGAGAGATTATGGTAAACCAAGCGACCTCATGTGATTTGAAGGAGTTGGTTCAGAAGTTCATCCCAGAGATGATTGGGAAGGAGATTGAGAAGGCCACCTCCAGCATTTATCCTCTACAGAACGTCTTTATTCGAAAAGTCAAGATTTTGAAGGCTCCCAAGTTTGATCTTGGCAAGTTGATGGAGGCAAGTCTCAAACCCTTTTAACTCTTAAATTTAAATCCAAGTTGGGCAATGAAATATTGTTTCTTGTAACCTGTAACAGGTTTATCTTGTGTATCCCAACTGTGGTTCCTTTGTGTCATCATCCAATTTGGGTTATTAATTTTGTTTTAGTGGTTAGGTGCTTCCTTTATGTCATCATCCATTTTGGTTATTAATTTTGTTGCCTACTTAGTAATGGTTCCAACATGCAGTTTTGCCTGCATTGTCTGTGTCATTTTTTTTTTTTGGCATTTGGTTTTTTTTTGGGGGGGGGGAATCAAGCCCATGCCTATTATGATTGCCAATACATAGGGCTACCTATTAGGTACATTGTCTGGTTGTGCATGCCAACTACTCCTTGAATCTTTGTGTCTGAACTGATACATGCAGTGCCACATTGTCATGCGTGCAACACTGGCCTTGATCAGATACTAAGTTTTAGGGTATAGTTTTCTTGTGCAGATAATTTTTTTTTTTTATTATTATCTCTTGATTCCTGTAATTTTCAATTTTATCTTGGATCGAATCTACCAGGGCTATTCTCATTTTGAGGAATGAGTTGACCTAAGTTGTGCTAGTGATTAGGGAATTGTTGTTTAGAGGAAGGACGCCGTACTATTTTTGAGCTCAAAAACTAAATGAACTCCGTATCTTTTTGGGGTAGAACATGACAATCTGATGAAGAGATTACTTGGTGCTCAGTAATGATTTGGAATCTTTGTAAAATGCATTACGGATGACATCTAGATGCCACTGTGCGTCTCTCTGCTGTTATAATTTATCGTTTGAGAGTTTATTCAGTTATTTGGTCATTTTGGAAACGCAGGTCCATGGTGACTACTCAGAAGATGTTGGTGTGAAGCTTGACAGACCTGCGGAGGAACCAGTAGTAGAGGATACCGAAGTAGTTGGAGCATAGATGAATGTTCAGCATATTTTTCCTTTTCAATTTTTAATCAAATTTTGAAGCATTATATTATTGAGAAATTTTGCTTAAGGATTTTGGCTTTTGATTGTGACGGTTTATTGACTTTGAGAAAGAGGAAAATGGTTGTTCACTCAGTCAGTATATTATCTCTAGCAGTATATTATCTCCAGTTTCAATTATATCTCCCCAAGACACCAGGCGCCACGATTGCTTCTATGTTAATTGGACATTTACGACCTAGATAAAAACCATCCCTGTTATCTTGTTTTAAATTATTAAATTGGTTAGTTTGTGGCAAGATTTAGATTTAACATACCAGGCCGCGGTTGAATCCAATCTTAATTCTCCTTGTTTTTGGGCGATATATGACTTCGGTAGTACTTGTTGATTTACTTGATATTACTTATTGATTTACTTGAGACGTGGAAGAATGACATGGTTGATATGAACTGTTAGATGGTTAAGATCGACCCTCTAGATTTTGGTTTTCCTTCTCAACTGTGTCATACTTCATGCAATGGACTCCTTAATTTATCCTCTTAAAGCTGTTAGGGACCTAGTTCTCACGTCTTAAACCATTTTTTTTTTCTGTGCTTTGTTTAGGCACGGTGACGTCTCTTATCCGCCTGAAATTTCTTTTCCAAGTAGGTGGCTGAGCTGCAGTGACATGGACCACATAGTATGCGTTCTATTTCATGTTACATGGTTTCCTGGATGGGTTGAGGGAGTTATCTTTCTCTCTTTATTTTTTTGGGTAAGTAAATATTTTATTTTTTTAAAATGAATCAATTTCTTCATTTGTAATTTCTTCCCGACACCAGATAAATTGGGTGGGACTAAAATTTTTGTACAGAAGTATGGCCAGGTTCTTATTCATAAGTCTTGAGAGTTTCAATTTCCAACCCAAATGGAATTGGCTACATTGCATAATAAAGCTTTTCAAAACCCATCAAAGATCCAAGTTTTGAAAAATGTTTGAAACAAAATAGAGAGCAGGACAAGAGTGAGGAGGTCCCCTATTGGGGGTATATATATATATGATTGAATCGGGCTCTGAACTCATCATATGCTAAATCCTTGACCTTCGGTTTTCCTCTCTTCCTGCTAATAAACAGTTTTGAGTGCCTGCGTCCCAAACTGACACTGTTGAATGCACATATCACTAACAAGAAACCCATTTTATCTCCATAAACAATCCATACAGGAATTTCTCCACATCACTGATTATTATTGATACTAAAAATGCGGCCTGACAGTCAATGCACTGGGCGAAGATAAGGAACTTGGGATGATTAACCAGGCTCCAATTTCTCATAAGAGTTGCTTTTGATTATCAGGTCTCACATGTACATTTCTATCAACTAGAGAAGACCATCTACAAACTAATCCCTGAAAAGAAGGAGAGAAGAGTTTCTATCAACTAGAGAAGACCATCTACAAACTAATCCCTGAAAAGAAGGAGAGAAGAGGGGGGGGCGGGGGGGTGCCTTGTCTACGACTTTCAGACAATATCAAGAGAGGGCTTAATCAGTTCACAAAGTTTACCATAAATATGCTCGCGTAAGTATGCTTACCACTATATCCTTTAGTTCCTAGTTGAAGGTCTGACACAAGCACAAAATGGAGCCTTCTTTCGCCTGGGAGTAGTGCTTTTGCCACCATCATACAGATAGTCCTTCAAGAGAACTTTCAATCTTCTGTCTGGGACTTTGGTTTTTCCTTTGCTTCTATACTCGTCAAGCTTCAACAAATCAAATTGTATTTTCTGTAGCTGAAGTTGCAGCCGTCCAATCTTTTCAGACACTCTCCGTGCTTGTTCTGAGACTCTCTTCCTTTGGACGTTCCCAGTCTCCTCCATCTCCAACACAGACTTTTCATTAGAGGATATGAGATTCTCCTCAGCACTCTTCATCAATTTGCCATTAGCATCAGACAACTGCATGATGGCCTCTTCAAATTCCTGTAACTGGCCTTTCACAGTACCATACTCAATATCCTGGGAATTTTTGCTCTTCCCTGACATCTCCACCTTCTTTTTTAATTCTTCCAATGTTATTTGAAGGTTCATCAACTTCTGAGCATCGGAAGCAAGTCTTACTAGGATCTTCCTACTGTTCCCCTGTTGATGTGGCTCTGTAACCCTCCTAGATACCTCTAGTTTGTCAACACTCAACTCCTTCTCAACTTGCAACTCGGAAGAGGGATACTTGCTCTTCTGCTCCTCTGCTTCAATCTCCCCCTCGGCAGGTGCAGATGGCAGCTTCTGTCCCTTGTTGACTTTGAGATCCAGGCTGTAGTCCTGTTCAACAGTTTCCCATATCTCAAGCATTTCACTATCTACATCAACATTTCCCTTCTTTTTCAGGCCATATTGTCCAACAGCATCATCATAGACTGATTGTTTAGAAACCTGATCAAGTGGAATATCTTTCATCAGCAATCCATTCCTTACTTTTGATATTTCAGACTCTGTCATCTGTAGATGTTCATCACTTGATTCATTCCTAATCTCTGGACCTTCTAATTGCAAAACAATATCCCTGCCCGTTTGAATTTCTTTATCTTTGAGGGTGCTGCTCCTAGATTTTAGCTCTTTGATCTCTTTCATCGCAGCCTCTTGTTTGACTTTCTCTAAACTTTCCAGAATGGCAAGCTTCTCCTGCGTCACTGCCTTCTCAATAGCTTTGACCCTCTGCAGCAATTCCTGCAAATCAGAAGCTACGTTTTGCGGCACAGCACTGTGATCTCCACACATCAGTCCATGGCTCTTCTCATGATACTGATTTGCCAATTCCACACCCTGGAAACATGCACATGAAGTTATATGATGCAGTTAAGGTCACTATAATAAACACATTAATATATTATATATGGAACCATAGAAAGACTGGAAGACCTGCAACACGTTCCATTAGGTTGCCAGTGGTGCTGAGACTAAAAAATCTCAAAAGTAATAATAAAACTGAAAGATACTAAATCATGAACAAAAAGACACCATATCATACCACTTCAATGTTTCAATTAACTCATATTGAAGATCCAAAGATATATGGATGAGGAGGAAAGTTAAATGAAGAACTCTTAAGGGAAGAACGTTCTCTCCAATTCTCAAACTAATTGAATGTCAGGGGCCCATCATGTGCCATTGGTTTCATAACTGGGTGATCAATTGGATTATAAAGCCAACTGCCAAGGGATCTAGTTGGGCACGCTTTAGAAGTAGCAAATGTTTGACTGACCTATCCAACTGATTCTCTAACTTGGTTAAAACACTTAAAACCACAACTGGACAGAAATAATCTGTCCAAATTAAAAAATAAATGAGATCTGGCTTGGAAAATTCAAACAAATTCACCCAGCTTATGTAAATTTGAGACAAAATAAAATTCTAGGTCGTTTTAGTAATTGAGTGTTGGCCTAACTAGTAAGAATTGTGTAAATTTCCATTAGATTTCAAGTTCAAATAATCTAAGTAGCATCTTATGGCATTAATTATTCTTAATTATAATTAATAATGACATTAAGGGACAAATATGAAAATTTTGGCAAACTATGCCGGATACAGACAATATCTTTTTATGGAATCCCAGTTTAGATTGGGTCTGGGTTGGCTAAAAAGCTAGAGATATGCCATATCATCCAACCTGGACCCTGATTTGTCCAGATTTTAGCCACCCTAATAATGCTATAAGCTCAGACTACATGGCAATTCACTGAGATGCACTTGACCCAGATATTAAACTACTATTCAATGTGCTGGCCAACTAAGAGGTCTCCTAAGTAGGCAGAGAATATCCTTTATCATTCCCTTCTTCCTGTCCAAATGACACAGTGAACAGCAAGGGCTGTAATAAGTTCACTCAGTCAAGGAAGTTTCAATCATGTTTATTAAAGCTTACTGGTATATAAGCCTCTCAAGGTTTTGGGACCTCATAATAGCTTATGCCGGAACAAGAATTTCTGAACAGTGAATATGACTATACTGTAAGCAGAGACATAACATACCATTGGTTCCATCTTCTTATGCAAAAGAGCATGATCCTCAAGAGATGAGATACTATCCCTCAAGGAAACTATGGCAGGAAAATATGCAGCCAGATCAGCTTTGAGTCCTCCATTTTCACTTTCCAAAACACAAAGTTTTCCACTCAGCTGTTCAATCTGTACAGTTTTGGAAGCACTTTCACCTTCAAGGATCTCCAATGGTCCAATAAGCTCATGAAACTTCTGCTCAAGTACAGCTTCGCGAACACTGGACATCTGAAGGTCCTCGTAGAATTTTTCAGCATCAGCCTCCAGGAGTATGAGTTCATCTCTGCTCTCTTGCAGCTCGAAACTCAAGTTCTCCTCGGCACTTTTGTGTTCTGTGGTTTCTTCACGTAATTTACCCAGTTCAAATTCAAACTTCCGATTTGCTTCATTAAGGCAACCAATCTCCATGATCTGACGGTTTTTATTGTTTGACAACTCAAGGATATGCTTCTCTAGCTCCCATCTTATCTCCTCAGACCCATTTAGTTCCTTCTTCAGATCCTCAACATCTTTGCCTAACATTTTGTTTTCGCTTTGTGTAACTCTGAGCTTCTGTTCTGCATCTGAAAGCTCACTTTCCTTCTGATAAAGTAGATCCTTTCCTGTTGTAATTTGATGATTCAGCTGGTCATTTACATTCCTGACGTCATTCATCTCATTCTCCAATTCCTCAACAGACTCCTTGAGATGCAGCTTTTCCCCCTCTACCACTTCCAATTTTTCCTCTATTACTCTAATCTCATTCTGGAGGCCACTGTTAACTCCACGTATACATTCCAACCCTTCCAGTTTCACAGCTTTCTCAGCGTTGGAGTTCTCAAAAATCAAGGAGAGATTTTCCAAAGCAAAAGCTTCACCAAGAAGAACACTATTTTCCTCTTCTAGCATTTGTCTCTCCTCCTTCATGTCTGACATTTCCCTACTCAAAACTCCATTTTCTTCAAGCAATTTGGAATTTTCATTCTGTGATTCTAGGTAAGCTTCCTCAAAATCTGACAATTTAGCCTGTAGCTTCTCCATTTCAGCCTTTAGTACCTCCTCCCTCTGCTCGCCCATCCTGATTTCTGATTGCAATAGCACATTGATCTCCAGAAATTCATGTTTCTCATTTTGCAGCATTAATAGCTCCTCCATCTGGAGTTTGAACTCCTTATCAAGGGTGTTCCTTTCACGCTCAAGATTTGCTCTCTCTAGCTTCATTTGTTCCAGCAGAGTAACCAGAACCAAGTTCTGAAATGACATCTGTTGCTTCTCATCCTGAGCGTTCGACAAAGAACATTTCCTCTCTTCAATTTTCCTCAAAATATTCTTCAGCAGGGTTTGTTCTTCTGTGATCTTGTCATGACTCCCATAATCTGGATCAACTTCGAGGGAATTCAAGATCTCGGTAAACCCTGTTCTCAGATTCTCAATTTGGTCAGATAAGAATTTTTTTTCTACATGGAGTTTGTGATTTTCTTGTTCCAGTTCAGAAAATAATTTCTCTGATAACTTGGAAGCTTCAAAGTGTTTCTGACATTCGATCAAAAGAGAGAAATTCTTTTCTTCCATGTCCTGGATAAATCTTTGCAGGATGAAGATCTCAACCTGAGTGTTTATGGATCTGTCAAGTTCTTCCTCAAATTCTTTCTTCCTCCAATGACTTTCTTCTTGCAGGACACGGATATGCTTTTCTAGAGAAGCTAGCCTGGTTTCACTTGACCGGGAAAAAGTTGCACGTTCTTGTTTTTCTACGTCCAAGGAGACACGCAGCTCTTTGACTTGACAAAGTGTGGTTTCTTTCTCCTCCTCCAGGCCCAAGTACTTTTCTTCTAACTGTGTGCATTTTCTCTCTAGCTCTTCCAGCCTTTGCTCAATAATTTTTAGCTGAGAGACTAGAGATTCTTTTTCAGAAAGGAGGGCAGACTTCTCACTATTAAGAGACTGGCAGGATTCTTCTAAACTTTTAGCTTTTGTCTTCGACCCTTCAAGTTCAGCAACCACATCAGAGAGGGAGTTCTCGAGCAATGTGCTCTTCTCTACGAGCTTCTCCACCTTCACAGCCATAATCTCTAACTGGGAAACCAGGCGAGCCTTCTCAGCAACAAGAGCAGATTTTTCTTCACAAAGAGATTGGCAAGATCCATCTAAAAGTTTCACCTTCTCTCTAAACCCTTCTAACTCAGCAGTTGCATCTGTGAGGGAATTTTCTAAGAGAGCATTTTTCTCCAGAAGTTTATCCATGTTTTCCAACTTCTCCAAAAGAGTTACTTTTTCATCTTTATCTCTCTCATAGATTTCTTTGAGCTTTAAGTTCTCATCCTGCAAGTCCTTCACAGCTGAACCAAGGCATTTGGGATTCAAACCCACCGACTCAATTTGCTCCATTATAGTGAGGAGGAGCCGACTCAAGTCATTTATTTCCTCTTTCAGACAGTAAATCTCTTGTTGGAGAGCATTTCTTTGGTCCAAGCGTAATTCAACCTCCGCTTCAAGCTTTCCTTTTATCTCCTTGAATCCAATGACCTCGTCCTCCAAATTCTGCATAGATCTGGCACAAGATAATTTCTGGTCCGTCAGGATCTCGTTGTCCTCCTTGATTTGTTGGACTTGGTCCTCCAAACCCTGCTTCTGAAGCTCCACATCCTTCAACATTTGAACGGCCTTCTGGAGCTCCACTGCCAGAGTTCTCTGCTCTTCCTGAGATTGGGAGTGCATACTCTGCATAGTTTTGAGAGCGGCGTCTGCCTGCAAAAAGTGCAAGTGCTCTTCTTGTATGTGAATGTGGAGTCTCTGTAACTCCTTATGCTTCCCTGTAAGTTCCTGAGTTTGCATCCCAATTTTGCGTACCAAAGCTTCCAGCTCTGACCGCAGAGACTCATTTATAGCCTCCAATAGGAGACGATGCTCTTCAGAACAGCGTAATTTTGCAACCCCTGTCTCTATCTCAGCCTTTAGTCTTCTGGCCTCCTCTTGCGCACAAGATAATTCACTCTCCAGATTAGATATTCTCTCCAAGCACTGCTTATACTGAAGAGCAGCTTCATCCTTCTCTTCCTCTAATTTAGCAAGGGCTTCCTTTAGAGTCTGGACTTTGGTTTCAGCTCTTTCAGCTCGCTCATTAAGCTTTTTGGCTTCCTCCTCTGCACAAGATATTTTGACTTCCAAATTAGATATCGTCTCTGAACACTTATTGTATTGGAGAAGGGCAGCTTCCTTCTCATTTTCTATTCTGGTGAGGGATTCCTTTAAGTTTTCAGCTTCAGTTTCAGCTTTACCAGCTCGCTCATTAAGATTTTTGACACCCTCTTCTGCATTAGCAATTTTGGCCTCCAGGCTAGATATCCTCTCCAAAGACTGATGGTATTGAAGAATCCCAGCTTCCTTTTCAGCTTCTACATTAGAGAGCACTTCTTTTAAGGTTTGAACTTCAGTTTCTGCTTTACTTGCTCGTTCATGGAGCCCTCTCGCACTTTCTTGGGTACTTAGGACTTCAGTTTCTAAATGGGATATCTTCCCTAAGCTTTCCTGGTACTGAAGATGGCTTGCTTCCTTTTCAACTTCTAATTGGGCAAGAGCTTCTTTAAGTGTTTGAACCTCCATCACAGCTTTACTTGCTCGCTCAGACTCAGATGCGATTTGGGTCTTGAGATTCTGGTTCTCAGTTGATAAATGGGACAACCCATTACTCAAGCTTTGTTCTTGCGCATCCCCCTCCTGGAAATTCAGGCCTTTTCTCACCCTAACATCCGCAAATTTTGCATGATTCAGAAACACTTCACCTGACCCAAACATATCATTGAGTTGTTTCAATCCCTTTCTGATTGTTTCAGCATCAGATTCTTCAGAAGAGCTTCCATTCCTTTTTATGGTATGTAAAGGTGATGAGGAAAGCCCCGAAGCATCCTTATGCAAGTCATCAGGTCCATAGAACTCACGTATATGAGGTGGCATCATCCCAGGTGTATGAGGTTCAGCTTCAGTGGTGGAAGATCCAGTGGGTGAATCATCAGCCAGTGCAAAGGGGACTTGGTCGGGAAATGCTTCAGCCATAGTACGATGGGCTTGACGAAGTGCTCCAGTTGCATGGTCATATCGTTCTGCCAAAGCACGATATGCTCGGTAGAATTCCTCAACCAATTTCATTAGCTCTGGACGCTTCCTGTAGTACATCTCCGCCCTCCTTGCAAAGGAATCTGCATCTTCTTCTATTAGCTTGATCATTGCTTTGACCTTGGCATCCATATCTATTCATAGACACATTACATCTTTGATCAGTAGCTAAACAAGTGCCTTAACAGAAAAGACAAAGGTAATAAACCACTGATTATACATGCTCACAATTAACTGTAGTTTGGACTATGGATCCAAGAAGCATAAATCAGGCGTTCAGATGCCTTTAAGAAAAAAATTAAGGACAACAACTTAAAGAGACATAATCTGCCAGCTTCAGGTGCAAATACTTGTTATTACAATGATGAACCTACAGGATAGCATCCTTACATTTATCAAAAGAAATGACATGTCAGAATCCAAGTTCCAAACGAACCAAGAGTAGATCCTCTTGATTTCCGCGTCTTTTGCTTCTTCTCCATTCCATAGATATTATTCCTTTTTTCTCCTATCATCCTTTGTTCTTCTTTTGGGAGGCTGAGGAGGTGGGTCTCAAAAGGGAGTTGGAATTTTATGTGTCTGTCTTTTTTTTTCCTTTCTTATCTTCTTCCCAAGAGCTGGCTTTTCAGGTCAGGAGGCGATAAGGAGTGGTTTTGTGATGGCTGCCTTCTGTCCTTTTTTTTTTTTTTTTTTTTTTTTAATCTCCTCTCTTCGTTTTTCTTCTGTTTCTTCCTCTTTCTGGAGTTCCAACCCCCCCAAAAAAAAAAAAAAAAAAAAGACCCCAGCAAAAAAATAAATGTTCCAAACTGTAAGACACATGCTTTTGACGAAAACATATATCTATGCCGCAGACAAAAAATGAAAAAGAAAAAGAAAATTCATACAAGCCCATCAGCCATCCTACTAGTTCAATTGGTTAGAGATCACTGGCTAAACTGATTTTGACCAGCATGCAGTCCAAGACAGCACACTTGACATTCTAACTATAGACCCCCATGGTTTCTCTAATGCCAAAGCTCACTGACTAAGAACTGAACTACAAGACAAGTACATCACAGGATGTCAAGAAAAAATGTCTACAGAACTCATGGAAATGGTGATCTCTAGCTTAATTCTTTCCCACTGGTAGAGAAAAACTTTGAGAGTCAAATAACAAACTTAGTTAAGTTGACACAGCTTAACCAATCTTTCTGGTTCAGGTCTGCAAATACTGCTATACAATTTCATGCCATCTAGATAATATCTTGTTAAGTCATCAGCCATAAGTTTCCTAACCAAATCATTCTACATCCTTTTCAGCCTTTACTTTTTGGGAGTTATTCAAAATGCTTCAGAATGGTTTCCCTACATTTTAACGGATTGAAGGCAGAAAATTTCATAAATTGAACCAAAACATTACCCGGCTATATGCTCCAGTTTCTTCTTCTGTTTTTAACAATAAGAATGTATCATTTATTGAAAGTAAACAGACAACTCCTAGGGCAGGCTCAATAAACAATCAGGAAGAGAGGAAAATTAGAATTGGAAACTGAATTACAATCCCATATAACGTTATCAAAGAGATCTGTAAAGTTTGGGGTGCCTTTTTCTTTTACCTAGGTCAGTCCATCCCTTAACAAAGTTGACTGAGCCCACCAACATTTTCCAGATCTGCAATTCAATTTAAGGACTCCTAAATAATTATGAGGCCCTAACAAGGTCCGACAATATCTCTAACCCACTATTACATCATGTCAAATAATCAATACCAGCAATTTTTTTTTTTTGGTAGATATATTATGAAAATTCTAATCAGTTTTAGAAAATGCAAAAACTCATTTACGTAGGCTGTTAAGGAAAAGCTTCCTTCACGGTTCACCATCAATATGCCACATGAAAAGATGATGTGGAAATTCTGACTGTTGGAAAAAGAGAAAATGCTGTGGATTAGGCACATGGCAAATTTCAGAGATGAAATGCTTTGGAAATTTCATTACTTTCAAGGTCTGTCACCACAGTAATCACATTTTCAATACCTTTGCAATATTGGCTCATGGTAGGTTGTAAGATTAGCCGGAAAAAAAAAACAAAACAAAACAAAAACAGAATATATGATGTAACAAAAATAGAGTATATGAATGTAATACTGCTAAAAATAAGATTGAAAGTAGGGTTATGAGAATTTATGATAAGGATACACCTCAAAGTGATGATTTAGGATATTTCAATCATTAATAAAGAAGGAGAAATAAAAGACGATCTTGTACATAGAATTAGGGCAAGGTGGCTGCAGTGAAGAGGTGCCTTCCAAGTGTTATGTGACCAATGCATTCCACCAAAACTCAAAATAAATTTTTATAAGACAGATACAAAGAAACAACATACAAACAAACTTAAAGTAGCTCAAATGAGAAGGTTGAGACCGATTAGTGATAAAACTAGAAAAATATAAAATAAGGAATAAACATATTAGTAATCAAGTGTGATTTTGACTTGAGTTGAATGGGAGACAAGATCCATGTGCTCGATCCCACTTAATTGGGATTAGGCTTAGTTGAATTGAGTTGAGTAGAGTTGCTTAGGGAGTTCACTACAACTTCTCAATGTTTCCTTGTTATTGAAGAATTACCAAATCAATATGTAATATAGCCACATTTCCATAAAGATGAAAGGAATTTCCAAAGACTTAAAGATCCAAAAAATAAATAAATTCCAAAGACTTAATCAAATCTTGATAACCATGTAAGGTCGTTTTTTATCTTATTTATTTATTTTTTGTGTGTGGAATCGAATGTTGCAGAATATGATGTGACCCATAAGCATATCTATTTTCAGGAGTTTGGAAATTGCAACACACTCGCCAGTTCATAAATAGCATACCCAAGCATGCTGGGAAAAGAAAAGGAAAAGTGGAATGACTTCCACTTTATGAACAGAGAAATTCAAGAGACATAAAATAGACCATCTGCTAAATATGCACTTATAAGAGCAAGTCTTAGCCTTGTCCAAATCAATGCCTCGTGCCTCCCTCATGGTTGATGGAAATCAAATCTTATGTTTGTCAAGTAATTATTCCTTGGTTCAATACAGGATGACAAAAATTAGATGAAAGGTAAAAGTTAGTTCAAATGCCCACTCAACTTGGAACTGCAAGAATATCTATGTGAACCAATATTGAACTGTGCCACGAATCATTCGTAACTAGAATAACTACACCAATAAGGGGTAGCAATAGTCAGCCAGACTGCCCAACTGGTCTAACCATGTTTGGAAGCACAAAATGTCAGGCTGGGTTCAGATTTCCATTGCCTTGACTGGTTAAGCATCTAATATGCATATATGAATGCATGATATAATTATGTGGAGTTACATTCTAATTATATTTCAAGTTAAGGTAAGAGAGTGATAGCAACGTGAAAAATAAATTGAACCCCAAAAGAAAATGATTGTACCAGATAGAACTCTTTTTTTTTTTTTGTGGCTTTTTTTTTTTTGGGGTGGCGGCGGGGCGGGGGAAGGACTGGGTACAATGATGGCCATTAGTGCTTCCATGAACAGCCCATTCAACATCTACGGGCAATACCTTCTCTCTTCAAACATAAGAAGTACAAAGGATCTGGATAGAAACTCCCACGAAGAACTAAATCATTCAACCACATTTGGAACCACACACCCCACCAAATGAAGGCTAAAAAGGAAAAAATAAAATAAAAAAATCATCGACTCCCTTATTCTTTATTGAACAAGGAATGTTAATGAACCTGGCCTATAAGACTCAGTCATTCTCATACAAGGCTATAGGTAAACCGCAGATCAGAAATCAAAGGATGCAGCATCAGGGGAATACAAAATAAATTCCATCCCAGTGCTGAAACTCCACAGTATCATTTTAGACCACCTATGAATGTGTTTCAGAAAAATCTAGAAAATCATCTACTAAATGAAAATAATCAAGGTAGTATCATGCTTCTCCGTAAAAACGAAAAATAAGCTGCTTTGATCTCAAGAAAACTACACGGAAGGGGAATTTGGGCAACAGCAGCTACACACAACATGTCCCCAAAAAAAATAAAAAAAAATAAAAAAAATGTCAATCAAATCTGAAAGGGGAGCAATACCTGTAAGATTTTCCTGAAGCCATTTGGAATTCTTTGGGCTTATATGACTATCCCACCACCAGGAGTACAAGCGTCTCGAGTCAGAATGTAACAAGGTTGCCATGACTGCAGCAAAGACCAACAATGCTATCTGTACTGGCCGATCCTTGTACCAATTATAAAAAGCAAGGTAAGGGATCCAAGCCAGAATCAAACCTGAGTGGACCTAAAACACCTGGTTTGGCACTCGGCAGTGACGAAAAAATTTGAAGCTTTTGATCTCTGTCCCTGTGCCTGCTGACAGAAAAAAGAAAAGTTAACGCATAAGATCGAACTAAAACATCAATTTGAACCACAAACAAAATGTAATAAGCTTTTAAGTCATTAATTCATTACATAGCATGAGAACCACCTGATCAACAGAGAACAAATCCAGAAAGTATACAACTACAACTCCTCTTTCAAACTCGTCAAATCTACCTGATCGACAAACAGATCCGAAACAAAAGATTAGATAGCATAAAAGCTTGAAATTACGAATCCCAGAAGATATAATATATCAAACACTAGCAGACATTCTCACTAAAAATGGATCAAAATCACATGATCATGCAAACACCAAAGACCAACAAACAAAATTCAGTGACACTCCCTCAGTCACCAAAACCAGAGTAACCTTCACAGCTTTGGAATCACCGATCAACAAAATCAAGCCACATAAACCAAAAAGGAAAAAGAAAAAGCTGAAATCAGAGATTCCCATATCCCCCACTTCCAACCAAACTAACACAGAAGAGATCAAATCTTCATGAACTGAAAGATGATGAACTCACCATAAAAACCAAAATTTGATATCAGAGTTCCAACAAGCAGCTGTGATTAAAGTCTCACAGCTACTTTCTTTCCTTTCACCCCATTGTATGAGATAGATTTCTGTATCTCCGTCTCTTCCTTTCTCTCTATCTCTCTCTCTCCCTCAGTTGTCCCGCAGAATATTGAAAGTGGGGGAACACAGTTGCAAAGAAGTGAAGAACAGAGTAGAAACCATGGTGCACAAAAGATTTTGTTCCTTTTCAATCCTAACTCCGTAAGAAACAAGAGAGATTTACTGTTTCTGACAACTCAAGTGTAGAAGAAACCCGCTTTCCTGTGGGACCCGCCCCTTGTATTCATTTTTAGAAACTTTAGAATTGGTCTCACTGTAAAGTCACTCCGTACCCTACGCGAGAGTCGCGTGTTACAGAGGAATGCACTAACACTACCATACACCCCAGTCGTATTGTAATTCCATAGACACCTCAAATTTCAGCTGTCAGATTAAATGATAATGACGTCATAGATTAAACGTCTAAAAGGACAATAATGTAAATAAGAGAGCTAGTACGGTACTGTTGAACTGTTGATCGTCAGATTGGAATCAAAGCAATAACTTCCGTCATTACTAGTTATAAATCACTTCCCATAATTAATCCTACTATTTAGTAATTAATTCCATAAAGCTGCTAAGCTCCGATTTTTATGAGAAACCACAATGATTTAGATGGCACTTGTTGAGGATTTAAGAACCATCTGTGAGACGTTCGATTAGAATATTAATTTGGCACGGATTTGAATGAAGACAATATGGAATTTCTAAATAAGCACGTGTCATCTACATCATTACACGTTAACTTTCGCTGTCTTTTGTCGTCATTCCTGATTAAACCAGAATATGTTTGGTTGGGAAGAATGCTAAATGACTAAAATAGCCTTGTATTGGTTATCCAATTTTTTTTTTTTTTTCTATGTTTCTGGTTTCTACTCTCCAATTTCCATACTTTCCGGTAGATGCCTTTGATTTTAAAGATCCAGCCTTCAAAAATGGATATTATGTTACTGCAATTCCAGAAAAGTCCTCACGTACATAATTACATAATCAAATTTAGAAACGGGGATGTGGGATGTTTTTCTATGTTCTCTCACATCTTATCCAGATACGTTTCACTGATATAGATATTATTGAACAAGACTCGTGTTAATAAGAAAATTCATCCTCTCAGAACTCAACTTTATCAGCATCCGAGCTCCGCATATCTCGAACCATCATAACGTTCATTCACTCATCTTTCAAATCTTATCCATACTTGGCCTGCACAATTGATCATGCAATTCATTAAACAATAACGATTGACACATCAGGCCAAACCAATAGACCGTTAACCCTGCACTGACGTAACAGACGATACGTCTCACGTAACCAATGGACGAATAAATCCACTCAAGGGCAAATCCGAGTTTACACCACCCATTGCCCTCCTCTGTTAGTAGATCAGATTTTGAAGGTAAAACATCTAATAAAGACAATAATGTAAACAAGAATGCTCGTACGATACTATGGAACTATTGATCGTTAGATTGGAATCAAAGCGATAACTTATCCCGTCATTATTAGCTATAAATCACTGTCCCTAACTAATCCTATTAAATTTCTACCAAAAAAAATTTTTTATACTATTAAATAGTAAGTTACTAGTAATTAAATCAATAAAGCCGTTAAGCACATAATTACATAATCATATTTAGAGATGGGGAATGTGGGACGTTTTTCTATGTTCTCTCACATCTTGTGCGGATAAGTTTCATACTGATATGGATATTATCTTGTTCGAATAAGTTTCATACTAATATGGATATTATTGAAGAAGGCTCGTGTTAGTAAGAGAATTCGCTCCCTCAGAACTCAACCTTGTCAGCATCCGAGCTCCGCATATCTTGAACTGTCATAACGTCTGTTCACTCGTCTTTCAAGTCTTATCCATACCTGTCCTGCACAATTAATCATACAATTCATTAAACAGTAACAACTGACACATCAGTTCAAACCAACAGACTGATAACCCTACGTTGACGTAACAGACGACACATTCTACATAACCAACGGACGAGTAAATCCACTCAAGGGCAAATCCGACTTTGCACCACCCGTTGCCCTCCTCTATTAGGAGATCAGATTTTTGAAGGTAAAACATCTAATAAGGACAATAATGTAAACAAGAACGCTTGTACAGTACTGTGGAACTATTGATTGTTAGATTGGAATCAAAGCGATAACTTATCCCGTCATTATTAGTTATAAATCATTGTCCCTAATTAATCCTATTAAAGTTCTACCCAAAAAAAGAAATTAATCCTATTAAATAGTAAGTTACCATTAATTAAATCAATAAAGCCGTTAAGCACATAATTATATAATCATATTTAGAAATGGGGGATGTGGGACGTTTTTCTATGTTCTCTCACATTTTGTGCGGATAAGTTTCATACTGAAATGGATATTATCTTGTTCAGATAACTTTCATACTAATATGAATATTATTGAAGAAGGCTCACGTTAGTAAGAGAATTCGCCCCCTCAGAACTCAACCTTGTCATCATCCGAGCTCTGCACATCATGAACCGCCATAACGTCTGTTCACTCATCTTTCAAGTCTTATCCATACTTGTCCTGCACAATTGATCATGCAATTCATTCAACAATAACGATTGACACGTCAATCCAAACCAACTGACCAATAACCCTACGCTGACGTAACAAACGACGTGTCCTACATAACCAATGGACGAGTAAATCCACTCAAGGGCAAATCCAACTTTGCACCACCGGTTGCCCTCCTCTATTAGTAGACCAGATTTTGAAGGTAAAACATCTAATAAGGACAATAATGTAAACAAGAACGCTACAATACTGTGGAACTATTGATCGTTAGATTGGAATCAAAGCGATAATTTATCCCGTCATTATTAGTTATAAGTCACTGTCCCTAATTAATCCTATTAAATTTCTACCAAAAAAAAAATCCTATTAAATAGTAAGTTACCATTAATTAAATCAATAAAGTTGTTAAGCACATAATGACATAATCATATTTATAAAATGGGGGATATAGGATGTTTTTCTATGTTTTCTCACATTTTCTGCGAATAAGTTTCATAATGATATGGATATTATCTTGTCCGAATAAGTTTCATACTAATACGGATATTATTGAAGAAGGCTCGTGTTAGTAAGAGAATTGGCCCCCTCAGAACTCAACCTTGTCAGTATCCGAGCTCCGCATATATCAGACCGTCGTAACGTCTGTCCACTCATCTCTCAAGTCTTATCCATACTTGGCCTGCACAACTGATCATGCAATGCATTAAATGGTAACGACTGACACGTCAGGCCAAACCAACAGACCAATAACCCTACAATAACGAAACAGACGACATGTCCCACGTAACCAACGAACGAGTAAATCCACTCAAGGGCAAATCCGACTTTGTACCACCCGTTGCCCTCCTCTATTAGTAAACCAGATTTCGAAGGTAAATGAATCCAATTTCTTACACTCAAACTCTCTCTATAGGCCCACCTATTTAGAGCTCTTATTCTCATATTGCGCTCCTTATCTGCTATCTTTGGAGTACTAACTTTGGCATCGTAGTGGCCCAAGGGTTACAAAACCCGATATCTCTTGCTTTTTCTCCTTGTTCGCATGTTCTACTTCCTCGTAAGAAGGTTGTTCATTTTCCGACTATAACACATACCGATGCTCTCTCTCGCCCTTGCCATATGGGTTCCTATTACTAAAACCATTTCTCATATCGAGATTTTGGTGAGAGATAATAGATGCCCCACATACACCATTGGCAAGGCAAGAGAAATGCATTAATAAAATTAACCTTGGAAAAAAAGGCTGTTAGACTACGTGAAACCTACGTTCAGACCTATGGAGGACGAAATGACCACCCATCCCCTGAATTGAAAAATCGTACCCTTGTTGAATGCGTACATGTTCTTATTGGCGCCGGCAAAGATATAGGGGCCACGTAACATGGCAGATCTCATCCCAATTAATATATATGACCATATATTATAATTTTATTTGTCTGTCTCATTTTCAATTATCACATCAACTTATCAAGTTGGCACAATGTTTTTCTCTCACATGAAAAGCAAGTTTTGCATTGTCCTTATATGATAATTGGTCAAATTGGTGATCGAATATTGTTGGACCACTATATATTAAGTGACAAAATATTAATAACCATCACATGGAAATTATATGGTGTGACCCTTTATTAATGTGTTTTATTAGTTGAAGAGGGAAGTAGTAATTAGAAAAAGGAATTAACAACTTAACATCTAAGTTTTGAGACATTTATATACATTATAATCACGAATAAAAAAATTACTAGTTTTTTATAAATAATTTTTTTTAATACCTTCATTTATTTATTCAATTGTTAGTTTATATTTAATGTACAATAATTAGGATCTCACGAGTAGAGTGCAGGTGTGTTCGGAGGTCATGGGTTCATTTTTTCTATCTCACTGTATGCTTTATGACATCCCCTTCTATTGCCCTTATTGTCGAGGTCTGAGTAATTGAAATCAGTCATCGTAGATTTTTATCCGAATTTAGAAGAATCAGATTAAATAAGTTTAAAAAAAATATAATTGGCCAAGTTTGGCCATAGTCGACCACTGGAAAATATTGATCAATCCATTCATCTTTTTTCTTCGAACCTTGCCCCTATCAGGTAGTTGTAGTTACTTCGGAGTTTGCTAGATCGAAGTAGGAAATTCTCCATCCGCTCGCTAGCAATAGAGAGGTTTGATTCTCATTATACGCGATAAGATTAAAAAAGACTGAAAAAACTAGATATGCCTCCTCTGTATTAAGATTTAAAACTTTTCATCTACTTCTAGGAAAACAAATCCCTAGATGATATGAATAAGTAATAAAGCTGAGGGTAGCTTGGTAAACTTACACTGAGGGGGAAATGGTTGGCTGATCTTCCATCTGTTAAAGGTGGACGGCGTATGGATGGTGGGGTCGCTCTTGAAGAAATTGGAAGCACAAAACTGCCACGTCAATCATGAATAAAGAGATTCCAAGGTACGTCACTATTTATATTAATTAATTAATACATAGAAAGGTGATATTAGTTCTAACGGCTATATTTTTGGGGTAATTAAAGGACACATCTTTATAACCAAACAGACCCTAAAGGCCTCTAGAAATGAATTGTGAACGGTCAAGATGGTCCAATCGGTCGAAATATGGCCCACAATTTAAGCTTTTCCACTGTTTTTATTGAATGTATGAATTCCAAAAGCTGACAGTTTGGCATTATGAATTCATCATCTCATCATGTGAACCATGCAATGATGCAACCCATAGACATGAGGTCATGAACTACGCATGGATTCGCATTTCATATGTAAGGTTCATACCCATCTACAATGGCCCACCATAGAGATGCTGAATTTTTTCTTTTTTGGTATGATTAGTAAACACCAAAACTCCTGACTCGGCAGCTAACTGGATTGATATGGCAAAGTAGGTTGGTACAGATTCAGACCTTTTTCTATTTATTTTTTAGGATTTGTATAATATTCTTGGTGACTCTTTATTAAAAAAAAAAAAAGACATTTCAAGTTGAATTATTGAAGAAAGAATAAGAAAATTTCATGGGTTTGGATCATGGTTTGAATAATCGAAATTGTATCAGTTGAATTGGTTGCCATCAATCTGAAACAGTATCGGATCTCTTGAATAAGATTATGTCATTACTAACATCTTAAGGTTTTAACATAATGATAAGTATTTGATCTTAACAGTCTATAATTTGATGGTAAATTACACGTACTATCCCTAGACTATGGATAATTATATATACCACCCTTGATTTTTGAAACGTATAACAAAAAGATCCATTCCATTAGCGACGTTAATTTTAAATTTTAAAAGACAATTTTACCCTCATCCTGCTCTCCATTATTCTTCTTCACAATAGGTAAAAACAAAAAAACAAAAGATCACAGAGAGGATAGTTCTTTATACAATTCTTTGTTTTTTATCCATTGTGAAGAAGAAGAATGGGGAACAGGATGAGAGCAAAGTTGTTTTTTAAAATTTACACTTAACACCGTTAACAGAATAGACATTTTTGTTATACGTTTCTAAAATTAGGATGGTATATGTAATTATTAAGGGATGATAGATATAATTAATCTATAATGTAGGGGTAGTACATGTAATATTTTCATAATTTGGTTTTCAATTAACACCCTGATAGATAAGGCTATAAGAAGTTTGGAGGCTTTTGATCGTTAGGTATAATAAAAAAAGTAGTATATATGTTGATAGTCAAATTATTTATGATTTATCATAGGGGAAAGGGGTTTTGGATTTTTGTTTTACTCTAAGAAAATGAAGGATTTTATATGTGAAATGTGTAGTTATACATAGCTATGATCTGTACTAAAATATAGGTTTATAAACCTAACCTTATTATTTAAAGTGGACCTTGTCATGTAGGTGATGAGTCTCTTCAAACTCTAATGGGTCCACTGATATAAAAAAAGGCAAACAATGAATAAAATCTTTGGACTGGTTTGGGTCTCTCTCTTTGTTCATTGCTGTGAGAGGTGTCCTACCAATCAGAAAGTTTCAACCAAACGGATCAACGGTAGGAAAAAGATCTCCTATTGCTTAGTTCTTCAGTTGTAATTCAACGGTTGTAGTTCATCCAACATATATATATATTAATATATTGGTATACGTACTAAGTAAATTCCAACCATTGAATTATGGATGGAATCCCTCCAACGACAGGAGAGGATCTGAACCCTGAAAGATAAATTTTTTTCCCAATTTCGCAATGGTGCCAAAGAGTTGCCTTTTGATAAGCACCACATGATCTTATGACCATCCTCCTCTATTAAAAGGTGATGAATGATGATTATCTTAATATTAATCTTGATGATAATTTGACTGAGGGGATTTTGGATGTATGGAGACCCTCTTGAAGATTGTAGTTCAATACAAAAGCTTATAAAACTTGAAGTGTATATGAAGATATCTAAGGTTTCATGTTTAATCAATGATAGATTATTCCCAATACTTTCCTTCATATATAACCTGAATGACATTACAATATACACCAGAAAAAATAACATGAGAGAGAAGTTGAATCTTCTTGCACAAAAGATTAGGTAAAACATCCAAACTGGTCAGGTTCAAACAAGTCTCATTTGATCAATATACAGGTCCCATGCGGTTGAGGCTTTGTTTTCTGCAGACAAACCCAACCTTAAGCCATCCCAGTGTAAGGCCTACATTGCATAACTTATAAGGATAAACCTTTTCTGTACTTATAATCAAAGAATACCAATTACCCTACTCACCCAAGTTGTCTTTTCATCTACCTATAATCAAAGAATACCAATGACCTTACCCACCCAAGATGTTATTTCTACATTTAAAAATAAAAAAAGGAAGAGAGAATATTACTGAAAGTAGAGCTGCAACAGGGTCGGATTGAGTCGGATTTTTTGAACCTCAGTCGAACCCAGAGTTCAAATGTCTAGGCCTGACCTGGCCATGACTTAACACTTGAAAATTTTACCCTGATTGACTCTGACCATGCGGAAGGTGAAGGGTGATGTAGGGGTTAGGTCAAAAGAAAGAGGAAGAAGACAGACCCAGCCTGGACTCAATCCGAGGCCTTAACCATAACCAGCCTTGTCCTGATTAAGGCCTAAAAATTCTCAACCCTGATCCGCCCTCAAGGCTAAAGTATCTCAACTCCGGCCTTATTCAGATTCAAAGCAAATTCAAACTGATAGGGCCAAACTTGCACCCCTTCTGAAGGTTACTCCCTAATGAAGTTCAGATGCTTCAGGTAAACTCAAATTTGAAGCAAAGTCACAGAATAATAAACCATCAGACCTATTTTGATCACTACACTATGTTAGATCACGGACAAATGTCCTATTTGTCGGTGATCAACTGTTATCCTTGTAACATCACCTGCCCAACTACCTCTCATAAAGACATAATTAGCAACCATTACTATAGAGTCGAGTCACCATCCATTAAAATTAACCCACCCACTATTTCCAAGTACCTTACTTTTTTCTAAAACCCAGAAAGAGACCATGGTGAAAACATAACATGGGCCCTCTACATGATCACATTCAAATCATATTTTTGTTTGTGGTGGAGAAGATAACTCTCACACATGTCCCTAAGATTCTAAAGTTTCTTGTCCGGATATTATTATTTTGTTGGGTTAACAGTAAGCAAATGTGGAGGAGATCCTCCAGCCCCCACTATACTGAAAAGCATATGACTTTTCAGAGAACATGTGATGAACATCTTACTCCACCAGCTAACTCATTCCTTTTGCTCTAATGAGTTACAGAGAATGATCCAAAGAGATCATGGGTATTGATGCTTTCAAACTATTCACCATTAGATTGAATCAATATAACACCAGGGTCAAAGGCCCTGCCATTTTCAAGAATTTGCTCTAATGGAGATTATCATCCAAAGGTTGACTACAGCTTTAATGGCACATAAAGTAAACAATGCAGAGACACAGTCCTAATTAAGTTAGTAGTTGTGTGCAGATCCTCTCTCCACCTGGTAACCATCCCACATTTTTAGAAGATGTCGATGAGTGTGGGACCCACTTCTAAACTGCTGGACTCACACGCATCGACGACACCCAAGAGTGTGCGGTGTTCATTTTGAAGCATTCAGGTGTATTTGGGAAATCAGTTAACCTATTTTATCTCTTTGTTTGGGTACCCAAAAGAATATTACCCATTTGCTCAAAACTGGTTTCAGGCAACAGGTAGAAAAGTTTATATAGTTGCTCTGGCTCCTGAGCAGAATCCCATAATGAAAGCACAATGATCCTCTTCGGTTGCTTAGTCCTCAATCATCCATCAGACAGGATAGGATGCATAGACATGTATGTGGATTATCCCAGCCCATCCAATAGACGGCTAGACAACAAGAGAGGATCTAGGTCCATAATAAAACTACAAGTTGTATTGGGTTGCACTGAAGTCAGCCTTTGCGACCTCACATTAATGTTGATTTGTTATCCCCAATCAAGCCCAACCTACTATTTTTTAATCTTTTAGGATCTGATTAGCCCAATTTACGATGCGCATCTATAAATTATTTTTACGTGTTATAAAAGAAAGATAATCTATGGCTCTATTGCAAGGGAAACCAATGCTAAAAGAAATGAAAATTTTCAACCTAAAATGGAAACTTTAATAATCACATTTTTATAAATAACTTTTATAATCATTACCCAACGTGATTATATAAACTATCTAAATTTTATCACATTTAATAATATTATATTTTTAAATATAAAAATTTGGATGCAAAATAAAGTGAAAGTATAACTACATTTGATAATGCTTTTTTTTTAAGTGTTTCTGTTGTTTTTCTATTCTTTTGTAACAATATATATTTTGTAAAAGTATCAAAGTATTTTATTATTATACTTTCCAAATGCATTTCTTTTTTATTATTAAAGGAAACTTCTGACTCAACATTACCAAAGAAAATTATTCTTACAGAAATATTTCTTCAAAGGAATAAAATAAAATAAAAACTTTCACATGACTATGTAAATAATTTTAAATTATTATCCATTTGGTTATTTTAGACAATATTTGGTAATGTTTCAGTTCTTTAAACATGGCTCATGAACAATAAACAAGATCAGGTCCATACTAACTAGGTCATGGTGGAACTGAGGCCTCAACCCTAACAAAACCCAAACCATGGTCGACTCTTCCAAGCCACCCGTAGTCGTATAGTTCCCCACTCCCTCTCGTCCCCTTGGGCCTGGTCCCACCTTCAGGTGGTGGTGGATCATGACACAAAAAAAAAGAAGAAAAAAAAAAAGGTTGTAGTCCTGGATTAAAGTTTCAACATACTATAGGAGTGACTCAGTTGTACCAAAGACCACATCCCAAACTTCCAGAAATATGGGTGTCCTTCAACCCTAACCTGGCTAATCATTCCATCAACAAAACATCCCAATCTTCAAATATCCTTATGTACACCCTCTGAACTCAGTGGCACCATTGCCCAGCACTTAAATCAAACACAAGCCTATGAACCTCATTTTGGAAAAGTCCTGCACCTGAACTGCAACTTCAGCCAACACATTGACCTAAAAAAAACCAAACATTAGAGTAAACTGAGTGATTGAAGTGATGTAATCCCCGACCTTTATGCAACCCAGATGAACAGGGTCCAGGGTGAACCTCATGGGTTTATGGTTGACAAACCAAGGCTGCAGATGTTCTGGTTGAAATTGAATCCACTAAATAAACAAATGAAATAGAAGCTCTTTAAAATAATAACTGATACTTTTACACAGGCAGCTGGATTTTACAATGCATACTGCAAAGTACAAAGTTATTATACACATAAGCAAATTACTCATACAACTAAAACAAAATAATGTCGCACCTCATTCAAACCTCGATGGAAAATCATTGGTTTCATGGTGAGGGGTGAGAGATGGGAAAGAAGGAATGGATTGAAGTATCAACTTTCGCCCACTCCGCCGACCAGGAGACATCCCAAACTCATTATGAGGAGGTGATACCCTCTTACGATTCGGAGATGCAATCTTTATGCCACGGATAGGTGAACAATCGCCTCTTAGGATCTCAGGGGTTTCATCTTTTAGAATGCTCTCAAACTTATATCGGGGCTGCAAAAAATCTGATTTTCCTGGTCTCTGGGAGGAATGTAGCCGAGGAGATGTGCCAACAAGTACAGATCTTGGTGGTTTCCCGCTAGAAGAACGAGGCAGTGGAAACGATGGTCTGGAATACAAGATGACTTTCAGCATTTACCATGATATCCAAAAACATTTTGAAAGCAATCTAACCAAAATTATTTAAAATACCAAACCTGCAAATTTGAAGAGATGGCGTAATAGGCAGAGCACGATCTAAAAATTGCTCTCCATCCTTCTGGACTTCATTATTCTGTACATTTCTTTCTGCACCATTATTTTCACAGGTTTCTGTTTCTTCCTCTTCTGGTTCAGCTTCTTCTGTTCCTCCTGGAGCAGATCCTGCATTTCAAAAGTCAAATACGAAACAAAAGGGCTAAATAAAACTAAGGAAATAACCACATGCAATACTAAATGGGGCAAATCTGAAAGATACGGAACTTAAAATTTGGAAATGTTAAAAACCTTGATCATGTACAGGAATTGAGGAAGCAATCCTAGATTAAAGCCCCAAATTTGTTGGAAAAAGAAAATAACTGATTTGACCCAAAGAAAAAAGGCCAAATGACAATTAATTTAGAATGAGGAAAAGTGAAAACATTAGAATGGACACCCAGATTTTTTTTTTTTGGGGGGGAAGAGGTTTCTGGAATTCCCTAATTCGTATTTAAAGATAAGTTGGCTACATCAAACAAACACTTACCATCCTTTCTGCCAAATGTATTCTTGCATCCTTCACATCTGCAGTTGATTGAACATCCAACGCCCCCCTAAAAGAGAAACCAACAATCTGAATCAGATGACATAAAAAATAGAAGCAAAAGCATTGGGTCAATGGGAAAACCTGATAGCATTCACAGTATTTCTTTAAGCAACTTGATTTCTTGCAGTTGCATCCTCTTTTATGCCTGGCAGAAGCTGGAGTTTTGTTAGGATCATCCTGCAAAGGCGAAAACAAGTCCTCAATTGTCAAAGGTCAACTCAAATTTTCCTAGTTGGAAACTTTTTTCAGAAATAAAAACAAAAAGATTGAGATTTATTTTCCAACCGCAATTTCCGAAACAGGCTCAGAGCTTCTAATAACTTTGGGTGCAAATGCAAGCGGGTTGCGTGACTCAATTTGTTTGCGAGTTGCCAGAACAGTATCTTCATGGATAGGCTTGTTAAAGCATTCTTGACATGAACAAGGCTCTACGCAATAAACACCAGCAGCAAAGCATTCACAGTAACTGCATAGATGATTTTGCCTAGTTAAACCATGAGCACATCCTCAGAAAGGGGGAGGGGGCAATTCCCAAATTCACCTAATTCGGACATTGATAAGACGGTGAAAAATAGAAATGCCACGTTCTATAAAACAACAGTGGCAAGCCAGTATGAAGAACAGCATTTAAATAAAAAAATAAAAAAAATGAAATGTCTTAGATGATCTCATAACTAACAGAATTACTCTTGTATACTCTGTGCTGATATTAGAGCACCATGACTAAGCAAGCAATGCTATGAAACTTACAGTTTCAAGCATTTTGATTTCTTACAATTGCAACGCTTGCAAGCTTCGGTTTCTACAACATTTTCCAACTTGCGCCTGCATATCATGAGTCCTAGAGTTAGAATTCCGTGAAAATTTGAATGCACTAGTAAAAGGATCATAAAACAGTAATTCCATCAAGAAAAATTAATGGGTGACCCATACCTCTTCTTTTTTGGGCTACTGGAGTTAAACTCTTCACTAACTCCAAATGTGGATGCCTGGGAAGCATCTTGCACCAACATTCCATTGTCAGCTGGACCAATTTCTCTTTCCGTAGAATTCAGAGCCAAGGATGTAGTCAGAGTTAATTGACCAGACGTGACAGAGTGGAAAGAAGTAATGGAACTCCTCATGCTTATTAGTTGCCTTCCAGAAGACAAAGTTTCATGCTTGACAACTCTACAATCTTTTGAGGTAGTTGCAAGGGCATTCAAGTGCAAACCGATACCAGGTAGCATGCACGGTGAAGAACTATTTCCAGGTTTAAGAGGAACCAATTCTTGGTCATCAGTAGCTTTTACATCAGAATGGGAAGAGACTGAAGAACTGCTTTTAGAATCATCAGCCAAGTTCTTTTTTTGAGCTCCTGACATCTCAAAAACCAGACAGCGCCTTCTCATACCACGTTGATGCTGTGAGTCAGGCTAAACAAAAACAGATATAAACCAATTAATGTATCTCCTTGCTATTAACTCTGATTTCAAGAGGAATTTTTTTGATTCCATTTTTTTTTTTTTTGGGAGGGGAGTGTTGTGTGCACAACCACAGAGGGAACATCAGGAAGTAGTAGCATATAGACTACACTTGTTACAGACTTATTCTATACCTTTTAATAAAGAATAAATGTATTCCTTAATTCCATGTGCAACACTTTTAGCTCATTACTAATGGTTATCATATTGCAGGTCATCTGGGACAGAAATGCATGGTTTCATAGAGTCTCCACAGGAATTAATGGACGGGGACAAAAAACATATAAAACAGATTGCTTGCAGACAAGCCTAAAGTGAATGTCAATGATTTAGAGGCACCAATCCATTAGCCTGGGACTATGACATCAAAGGTTCTACATCTGTCTTTAATTAGAAAATTGGAAAGGGATTTCCAATCAAATCATAATCTGAAGATTTCATGTGATACTTTAAAAGATTAAAAAAAATTATCCATTTAATTTCATGCATTTTTTGCAGTACTATATTTCAGTTCAGGATGATTTTTAAACTCCAAACATACTACATAGAAGCTCATGGAAGCCCATGGAAATCCTCCAGGAAGTCACAGAACTAGATGGAAAACCATGGCAGTGATAGAATTCTAATTTCACAGTAAGTTAGAATAAGCACAACACTACCTCAATTCCCATATGCATAGTTTTCTTCTTCCATTTTATGTATTCAGTACTATAGATAATCAGAATTGCACTGACTAGTCCACCCACAAACTAACTCGTTTAAAATAGATTAAACTCATAACATATGCTAACACTCGAAAGGATGATCATCACAAGTAAAAGACATGTCAGACAAATCAGGTTAATTGACTAATAAAAAAATTCAGAGGTGATGTTTCATGATAGAAATAAAAACTTTGAACCAATGTGATACACGGAAACGTACTTTGTTAGTGAAGTCCTACCATGTACAACTCATACAGACAGAGCTGGCTTCTAAAAAAAAAAAACCATAAAAAACATTTACCTTGCCACCAACTGAAATGCACTTTTCAGCTTCCTCATCCATTCCCTCACTTGGACCACTAATCACTTGCTTGCTTGACAAAGCACTTGATGAAGCATGCAGTGTTTTATCCATTTCCTTCTGCTTCCTAACTTCTTCTGGACAAGACATGGAATCCTCCATTTCGATTTTTTCACAGGAGTTTACGAGACCCACGGTCTGTGTTTTTTGCAACTCATCAGTATTACATTGTGGAACCTTTGAAGCAAAAGAACCAGTCTCATGATTCACCAATTCCAGGCTCTGCTCCTTTGGAACCCCTGTGTCGATGGAAGAGTCAAAAATTAACAGATCAGCAGCATCAGAAATCAAATTTTCCCAATCACATTCGGCCCCTTCGTCTCTGTTTTGATCAACCTGACAAATATCCTGTATTTCTACTCTACTTTCAAATGAATGCTGCCTTTCTTCTGAGACCTCTTGACCAAAATGAACAAGTGAGGCTGGTGTTGCAGTGATTTCTGGCAGATGGTCCATCTTAATCCCATCAGATGGTATTGGGTTACAATCAGGGCTACCACAATCATACTTCAAATTCCTCGGCAACTCAATAGCGAGATTTGAGTGCTCATTAGATGGCCCCCCAACCTCTTTAATAGAACTCTCTGGATCAAAACTTTCCTCTGGAACAGAGCATTCAGGGAGTTGAACAGAATCCAAAACCCCCAGACTAGGATTGCCTTCATTTCCATTACCAGAAAAATCAGGCTTTGACAGATCTGATAAATGATGCCTGAGAGTAAAAATAACTAGTTTAAATAAACTTAGTAAATACAAATGGGACACATAATACTGAGTGCATGAAATATGAAAAGATGCAGCAGTTACCTTCGTAAGAATCTAGACTCCTTCTGTGAAATGACATGTGGCGAAGTAAACACGGATGGTAGGGATGCAAAAGTGAGTGAGTTGAATGTTTGACCAATGTGTATAGACTTAACCGGTTTAATAGGAGAAAGATTGTTGATATAATTAAAGACAGGAGAGTCCTGCAAGTGAACATAAACATTCTTATGGCACAGTCACAAATCACAAGACCCTAAAAGAAAGAGGAACACATCACTGAGAACAAGGAAATTCAGGCAAATAACAGAATAAAGGAAAAAAAAAATAGATACAACGGTGAACAAAAATGTTGAGCCATAGGAGAGAGAGAGAGAGTACGAAATGTTAAGTAACATCTAATCTGTTTTGACCAAAAAAAATAAAAATAAAAATAAAAAAGCGTAGTCTAAGAATCACTAGAAATTAAAAGGACGCCGTCAGAAAGATAATTGAAAAGCAGGAATTGCGGTATAAGAAGAACTAGTGACATACAAAGAAAGGAACTTGTGCATTGCAAAAAAAGGTCTATAGCTGCACTGGGCTTGGGGGTAAAAATGTTTACTAGATCCGTCCTCATAGCACAGATGCCATGCAAACATGCAATCCCAAGGCAGTTTTGTGCGGTTCCAGTGTTAAGTCAAAGTTTATGTCAAGGATTGCAATGCAGAGGAACTTACAGAATCTTTTGGTAACTTAATTCAGACCCAAAAAAGGAAAAAGTAAATATAAGTACCGACAGATCCTCATTACCCAGAATTTAAGTGAAAGATAGATGGACAAGGAGAAACAAGAAAAAACTTACAACATCACCTGAAGACTGGCCGGAACCTAACTCAAAAACTTCATCGGACGGTAGTACTAAACAAAGTCGAAAGCCAAGATTTTTATTTTAGGGGAGGGGGTGTCACTTCCACGACTCGAATCCAACAAAAAAAAATGCACTGAAAAATGTAATGCCAGATGGGTTGGCGAATCAAGGAGCATCACGCAAATGGAACGGAAAAGCATTTCAGACTATGAACACAAAACCCTAATCCCACTAAAAATCGACAGATGGGAATAGTAATCGACTTAAAACGCAGATACCCCAAAAATAATGAAGTCAACTCTTCGAGATGAAGCACACAAATCAAAATCCATTGACAGACATCTTGGGTAAACGATAACTAAATCCCAATTGATCCCAAAAAAAAATCTCAAGAAAGAATTTTGGCGATGAAAAAAGTCTTGAGGGAAAAAAAAAAAAAAAAAACTCAATGTCAGTCCAGTTCTATACTACCATCAAGGAAAAAAAAAACCATCATCGATCGAGCGTAAGAAAGACAAAAGGAAGCCCAACAGAATCGTGAAGAACAGGAGGGAAAGAGAATTGGAGGCAAGCAGGAAAACGAAAAATTACCTCGAATTTAGCAACTGGAGTGCCGATCTGATTTCTCTCCGGCGTATCCATGCCGAGAGGGAGAGGGAGAGGGAGGGAGAGAGAGAGAGAGAGAGAGAGAGAGAGAGAGAGACTCGAAGAGCCCAGACCTCTTCTACATCTCTATTTCGCAACTCACCGGATTCCTCCTATTTCCCTCTCTTTTCTCACTCTCACTTTGTACTGTTGCGAACTTGCGATTCAAGAAGAGCGCCAAGGCGGGAAGACGAGATTTTTCTCGTGGGGATGAAAGTGAAACTGACCCTACCACAATACTCCTCCACAACTGTGCATTACTGCCGGAGAAAAGCAATAAAAAACTATTAAAATGTTCTTACTCGCGCTTTTACGTGAACTTTTGCCACGTTACAGTCAAGCAGTCAGTGTTTGTTGAAAGAGAACCATCTGTCTCTTTCTATAATTCTTTACTTTCTCCGCCCTCTTTTCTCTCTCTCTACTGTATTTCTCTAACTTCCGAGTCCTGATATCACTCACTCGGCCTACTTAACTCTGTTAAATGCGCACTGATCTTCGCAGATCTTCATTTCTGGCTTTATCATTCCCAAGAGTAAGTTAAACCCAACAATTATCATTCAGTTATATCGTGAACGGACGAAGAAAGAGAAAATATGCCGTTACAGTTTAAAAATAGCTAATCAATGAATTCATTTACTCCATATTTTCTTACCCAATGCAATTTCCCTTCCAAATCCAGAAAAAATTGAGTGCTGTTCTTCGACCTATCTCATACATTACTCATGTTAATTAGGCAAATCTCCCTAGTTATACATTTTCCATTGTATCAGGGATTTACAGATCAAAAAATTTTAAAAATTGTAGAGGGTCTCAAGATGGAGCTTAGCTGTCTCAATAATTTTGGTTTCACCAATCCACAAAATGACCATGCTTTGATGATTCGGATTGAATCAGTCGAATCTAATCCTATTTTAGTTGAAACGGTAAGGTGGTCGTCTATTTTTGTGCGTGGGAAACCGAGTTTAGGGTTTGAGGGCCGATTCATGCTCGATTTATACTTGGATCTTACACGTGATAGATACAAAAATGGATGAAAATAACATAATTTAAACCTCTCCACCGTCTCACAAGAGATGTAAAATGATTGGGTATGGCATCATCATTTCACACCCTCATGTGAGAGGGAGCGGGGGAGCGCTGACAACGTTTTTTTTGCTGACAACTAATAAAACCTTTTTGGGATTTTATTCTAAAAATATTTTTTTTCCATCTATTGTGATCTCTTAAATACATCTGGTGTTAGGGGAAGAAAAAAAATATATTATTGACACTGCTAGAGGAATTATCTGGGCCATTGGAATGTATCAACGTTTGTACAGATGCACTCTCAATGGCCTGAATGCGACCGCAAGAAATCCAAGTCTCCATAAATGATAGATATCTATTTACCATGGAAAAATAAAAAATAGATCTCTTTTTTCCTAGAGCCAAACAAACTTTTCGAGCTACGCATTTCCTGGCACTGTTTGTTTGATAGGATAAGATTTTGGCCAATTCCCAATTTTAACCACACACAGACAGACGGCCCCAGAAAAAGGGATCTGCATCCTATCCTCCCAGTGGTTCTGGGAGGACAGTGGCAACTTATCCTAGATGACCGCCATGTGGCTCTCAGTAAATCCGAGACATACGTCCGAGCCCACACCCAATCGACAACTGAGCCGACAGGTGTTGTCGGCTCAGACGTGGGTCTCGGATTCAACCGAGAGCCACGTGGCAGCTATCCGAGATAGGTTGCCGCATCCTCTCAGAATCACTGGGAGGAGACGATGTGCATCCCCGGAAAGAACCCCCGGACTCACAATAGACATGTGATTTACCATTAATTTATTGAATTTGGCAATTCTTCATATCACGGGGATAAAGCAACTAACGGTGGTGGATTGGGTTTCCTTTGGACCCACTTCTGAATTTTTTTTGGTACCCCACCTTGGTAATTACTTATGTTACTTGTGGATGATTACTTAGCTCTCAACACTTTGTTGTTATATCAAAGTTCACTCATTCCACGTCATGAATGCATCCATTCTGCTCATATAGAGTAAGTGTATTAAATCTTAGTTGGTGAAACGTTTGCAAACCATAAAAACCAAAAAAAATTAAATTGAAAGAGAGAGAGATAGACACAAAATTATTGTTTCATCATTATTTTTATTTTATATTACTTTTTTATTTCTTAGCATCCAAACACTTCGAATCAAAACTAGTGAATGAGATGGAAATAGATTTGAGAAAGCTGTATGCATTGACATACTACCATTTAAATTAAATAACATTTGTGTTTTTCCTAATTTACATTTCTTCATCATTTCCTCCCCTCTTCTGGATCTTCTCCTATAGCCCAACCACGTCAGCTATCCATCAGACAAGCTGAGATGTTCGACACACAAGCCAACAAATGCATTCCAATCTGTTTGATGGATAACTGACAGACGGAACGATAGGAGAAGATCTTTTTTCTCATAAAAGAAAAATATGTACTAAGAATCCTCTTTAGGAATAATACTCCATCAATATTGGAGCAATTTGTGTCTTACATGAATGTCTTTACTCTTCATAGATATGCTAATGAGTAAAGTGTAAACTATGGAGTGGGTGAGAATCAAAGATGACTTAGGTTTGAAGTTTATGATTTTTACTTTTACTATTTTAACTTTTTCTTTTGTAAGCAAGAGGTTATTCACCTACTTATCTTTTCTCTCTCTCTCTCTCTCTCTCTCTCTTTTTTTTTAAATTTCTAGGCCTTGTTTCTCATGAAGCTTTGACATCAATTCTTTTTTAGGTGGGGAGGATTGAGACTGCCGAAAGTAGAGGTATTATAGGCAACTGGGTTTTGCACCGATCTAACGAACACCAATATCCGGTGTTAATGGAGTTTGACACCAAACCAATGTGAGATCTTTTGTGGTCCCTTAAGTGAAAAAAGTCAATCACACGAGACCCCACAAAAACCAACAACTCCCACCTTCTTCCCATAATAATAAGGATACTTCATGACTTTGTTCATAAGCCAAACAGGATCAGAAGATATCATAGTGTCCACACATGGGCACTTGAGCATGTCTCTGCACATTACAGGAAAAGAGAGTAAAAAAAAAAAGGCCATGCAATAGCAGGGTTGACTCAGAAGTCACCTGCTGAGAGTCCCTTTATTTTAGTGTTCCAAAGTGATGAAACCATGATTGAAGCACATTTTAAGTTTCTATTAATCAAACCGGCCTAGTTGTGCCCTGTCCAAAGATAAATAAAGAAAAGGAAAAGTTTGGATTCCACCCCATATGCAAATATAATAGAACGAGTTCATATTATTCAACTCTGGGTTTTGAGTTATGAGTTGGGTTTAGTGTAGAGTACTTCTTATTGTCTTTCACACAAAAAACAACAGATTCGACTTGATTTCATTGAAAAGAAGTTTATTAATAAACAAGTACAGTTCGCCCTGTCAATCCGTGCGCGTGAACAAGGTCTGAGGTGAGATACCCTAGTTCTGAGAACCGGCCAAGGTTGAGAATTTTGGCCGTGAGTCAAGGCCTGGCTGGCCCAGGTCGAAGCCTTGTGCGAGGCTCAGCTTGTCTTCTTCTTCTTCTTCTCCCCTAGTTGACCCATCCCACGTATTTTTCCCTTCTCCCTATCCGTAGTTAGGATCAATTGAGGTCAGTTTAGCCTGGCCTTGATGGCAGATTAGGATTAGATTTTTTAAGCTCTGAGTTAGGATGAGGCTGGATTTGAGCAGGACTCAAAGGTTGGGACTGAGGTTTTAAAAAACCCAGCCCAACCATCTTGAGGAATGGATTCCTTTAGATCTTCATGTCGGTGGCGAGAATCGCTTCACTTCGCTCAACAACTCAAGCGATTAAAATTTTAGGTAACAATGGGGATGAATGGGCAAGATGGCATTATTGGATTCTAAAGAAGTACTTAAGACGAGCAATTGGGTGAACCGCCCAGTTCGAATCGAAATTGGCCATCCTCATCCCGGTTCTTCTCACTTTTAAAAACGTTTTTTCCTTGATTCCAATCAGAGTTCAATTGAGTTTCGGTTCAAGTCGGATTTGAGATCATGGAGGCTGATATAATACTCAAATCCAAGTTTTTAAACCTTAGCCCCGAGAATTTCGCCTTTTTTTTTCCCTTTGGAAATCATCTTTTAGAGGTTAAGCCATATGGTAATTGGGTGACAAATGAGCTGGGCCAGACCAGACCCGGCTCTGCTTTCTTAAACCTAGTTCAACCTGTGCACGTGATTTACTGGATTGGGCTTTGCAGTCCATGGGTTGGGCTAAGGTTGAGATTTCAAGCCTGAGGTTATACCTCTGTTTTAGCCCGGCCTTGCCTACTCCGGCTCTGTATATCTTTATAATATAAAACTACATGTTATTACATGATACTCTATACTGGACAAAGCTAAGACAGCAATGTCAATGAGGACCAATCCAACCCAACTCGGCTGAATTAAGGTCAATCAGGTTGGGCTAGACTGGCCTAAGAAAATTGGGTTTGGTCTAAGATAACCTAGCCCTAAGTTGAGTTATGGGGACATAGGATTGGGCTGGAAAACCCTAACCAACTCGCCAAGATGGTGATGATTTTGATGATCAAATGGCGACAACGACGGTGAGTCGTTGTGATGAATGTTGCATGCTCTGCTTACCTATGGTCATCAATTCATGCATTCTCTAAATTTTAAAGTTTGTATCTAGTAGGTAAAAGAAAGAGAAAGTTTTTTATCCCTCCCCTTTAAAAATCACTATATTTTACATATTAGAAATAAATATTGAAAAAAATTACCAAACGGATTGTAAAAACAACAATATTTCTTTGAGTATCGATCGTTTGAAGTTATGGTTGGCATTTTTTATGATCAAATATGACAGTGATCTGAATGTTTATCTATCTCTGTTTGCTTCGGTTCATCTGTCCATGTGTGTGAGTTGTGTGACACCCATCTATGAAATATGAGACCTATTGGATATGAATAGTGATAAATTCTATAAAGTGTACATGTACATGCAGGGTGAACTCTTTTCGAGAATGAAGCTTGACCCATATGTGGACAATAATTATTCTTCAGGTACATTATATCGCTGCCATATGCATGTGTCATTGTATCCTATTATTGACGGTGAACTTTTTTTTTTTTTCTATTTTTCTTTCTTTCTTTCTTTCTCTCATAATGGTTAAGAAAAGTAATAGAAATGAGGCATATCTAAGCATGAATCATCGGTAATATTTTATCTTTACATTTTGCTGGCTTCTCTTTTGTGTGTGTGTGTGTGTGTCTGTTTGTGCGCAAAACATTTTGCTAGCATGACTTTCGAACCACATTAATTGTCCCATTTAACCGAAAGCCACATGCATCTAAACTTGTAAAGTAAGCGGGCATAAAGAAAAATTTACCGAGCAAAGGTTTTCTATGTGGATAGAGTGGAAAATTAAATCAATGAGACGTTGGGGGATGGTTTCATTCAATAGGAAATCCATATTTTGTCATAGAAGGGATAGTGTCATTGTGAGTTTCATTATATGGAGCATGGGAAGGAATTCTTATTACCACATCATGGGAATCTTTTTCCGAAATAATATATTCTAGAAAAAATTTCATCTACACCCCATTAAAGATTGTTAACATCATCTACACCCATAAGAATGCAGAAACATCACCTAGGTCCACTTAACTGACAGAAATCACTAAAATTATTGAAATACAGTTTTACCCTTCATTTTTATATTTTATCTTTTTAATTTTAAAAAACTTAAAAGATTTATTCCAAACAGCCTTCTTCTCCGGCGACGTGAAGATTTTTCCAATAATGTGAGCTTGAGACAAAATCTGGATATGCTTGCACTCCATCGTTTCCACAATACCGCGTCGGCAACTGCAGAACCCATTACAGTATCAATATCGAATCCAACAAGAATTCGTGACATGATGAAGAGGAATTCTTCTCCAATGCGCTTGCCATACCCAACTAAACAAATCCTTCGTTTCATCAAATTTAGAAGCCCTAGATCGAGATGGATCAGAGGAGCAATCTATTGAAGGAAAATGGAAATAAAGAAAGGAACAGTACCAAAAATCCGAAACTGATGGAGATGATGACAGTGGAAGCAATGGAGATTGCAGCTAGGTCGAGATTTCCCAAATGTCCTGCAAATGCTTGAATTATTAGAGTCATTTGTAAGACCCGCACTCTGAAAACCCGGTCTAAACCTTGGTTTTGTGTCGTGACAGGTCTTCCGATCATCACCGAGCCAGACGGGGCAAGCAGATAACAAACAGGTACGAAATCGGACCGAAGTCGACCAATGATACCTGATTTTAGGTATACCGGTCGATGGTACCGGATGATGGTACCGGTCGACCGGTATGGCCTGCACAGCTATGTGCGGGAATTTGGAAATTGGTCTCTACGGGTCCCGCTTTCCTGATTTTGAATCCTAGAAGTTTCCTAATCCTAGTAGGGTTACTAAACCCTATTTCTAGCCTATAAATACCCCCTTAAACCCCTCAAATCCTTTCCATTGTCTTTCACAAACCCTAGAGAAGCGAAAGAGCTTGGAGAGGAGAAGGAGCTAGGAAGAAGAAGGAGGTGCCGCCATTACCGTTTGACGAAGTTCTCGCTACACCTGTCAACGGTAAGTGTTTGGATCCATCTTCTTACCCTATGATAATTGTGTGGGTGGATCAATACCATGCAAAGTAGGTATTGATCTAAAACCCTAAATTGGCCAATAAACCCTAAGTTGCCGTCAAACCCTAGATTCGAGTTTCGAGATGATATTTATCGAAACGAGACTTGAATGAGTTAGGGATAGCTCTAACTCAAAGCCTAGACTTAGGATGGATAGGAGAAACCCTGAAAATCTGTGGAGGATGATCGACGGCAGTCGAAGAATCCATGTATGGTCTTCCGGAGACATACCGGTCGACTATACCGGTTGCACGTAGTGCGACCGGTATGTTGCGACCGCTACCTCTCAGGAGGTTATCTGTGGGGGACCGGCTGACCATACCGGTCGCCGGTCTTTCCCTCTGAGCTGCCACCGGTACATGCCACCGGTCAGCTCTGTGAGGGTATTTTGTGATCCATGTTGGTTTCCGACCAACATGAAACCCTAAATAATATATTCTAATGGAACCCTAATATTATGTAGGACGCTGTGACTTATCGTTTGGATCTTGTGACGTGGAGCAAGTGATCGAACGAGCGTCAGGTAAGGGAATCTGACCTAAACCTAATAGTTAATGGACAGTAAATCGTTGTTAATCATTGAATATCTATGATGTGATGTTTGTGCATATTCACATGCCATGCTTTACTTTCAGTTATTATTATTGTTCATGCATTCATAGGATGTGATTGTTAGGCATGTGATTGTTTTCTTGGGATAGAGCATACATTGTTGACATATAGGATTGGTTAGTTGCGAGCCCGGGTTTGCAGCCCCGGCCGCATGGGGGCTTAGGTACTTGGTATGGGTAGAGTATCGGGGAGGTGCGGGTATACCTTAGCTCTATCTCTATTCCATGATGGGTGTATGTGGGTTGGTGGTTGTGTGATTACTGTGCGACGCCACACACTCGTGTATAGAGGTGCGGGGGCCACCAAACCTTTCTATAGCACATTGCAAACTTAAAACCGGACCACAGCATAAAATGATTGTTACTCATGCATAATCTTGTGAAACTGTCTGATTGTCTTACTCGAGGTGTGTTGTGTGCTCACCCTTTGTATATACATTGTTTTAGATTTGGATGCGGGTTATACGTGGATGATTACGTAAACGCTCCGGCGTATGGTGGTGTTGCGGTGTTGGATGTACGAGCCGGGACGGGGCGAGCATGACGCTTCATGCGAGTGCCCCTTCTGCGTGTACACGTGATGGATTTTATTTATTTGTTTCAGTTATTTTCGTTTGTTATTAAGAGATGTAATAGATATTTATTTTATGTGATTGAATTTGGATAATGGGATATTTATTTAAATTATCAATAGATACTCAGTTCATTCTATTTAAAGTCTTCCGCTGTATATTTATATTCTGATTGTGGTTATGTGTAATTGGTTTGTATGGGTGGACACGGCCTATTCGAGATCCTGGTGTGAACCGTTGGTTCAATGACGGTTCACTCACACCGTTCTGATTGGATCAGAATTGGGGTGTGACAATGGCGTACAAGGCTACACGACTGAAAATAGCAGGACCTGCGATCTGCCATATCTTCTTCAATTCCACCCATATCCTTTGAATCACAGATCCTTCGCTTCCCTCTTCTAACAGGGGAACCTCATCTTCCCTCTTTCTCTCGCTCTCTCTGCGTCTCTAGGGCTCCGATTTTTCTGCTTCCAACCCTCGTTAATAATCAAAGAACTACCAAAAAAATTGCTAGCTGGGTGGAATAGGTCCCACGAATTCGAGTGATTCTCATAATTGCTACCATTTTTCTTCCTCAAAAGGAACACAAATTTCCATGATTGAAGGTTCAACTGTAAATTTAATCAGAGTGTATTCGTCTCTCTCTCTCTCTCTGTATATATTTCAGTCGATGAAGAACAAAAATAAAATTAAAAATTATTTATTAATATGCTTTCATCCACAACCATTACCAGCTTCTACATATGAATATGACTATGGAGAAGAGCAGAAGAGGAAAGAAAGAAGAAGAAGAATGGTAAAATGGTATTTTATCTTTACTCTAAGGGCAGTATTGTCCATGAAAATTTTTATTTCAGTTGACGTCAGCATCTAACGGGAATTAACTGACGGAATGAACTTCTTTGATTACCACAGCCAAAGTTTTGGGACCTAAGTGATGTTTTTGCAAACTTGTGGGTGTAGATGATGTTAACAATCTTTGATGGGGTGTAGATGAAATTTTTTCTATATTCTACATTGAAGCCACATTTGTTCGGTTGTAAAATTTTCCAAATTTTCCATGGAAATGATATTTCACATGAACATTTTATTCCATGTGATATTTTCTTATTTTATAATTTTTTTATATTTTACATTAAATCAAACAGTGGAAAATCTTATTTTCTAAGAAAATTTTTGTTTTCCACCATTTTACGTGAAAAAAAAAAAGGGAGTTTATTTTAAATGGAAACAGACATCTGTAAGTGATATCTTTTAGGTGGGAATAGATTTAATATTTTCTTCGGAAATTTTTTTTTCCTAATTTATTTGAAAAGGAAGCTGGCAAATGTAGGTAGGATCCGCAACCTCTCCTTCTAGAACAGCGGCAAACCCATATGGCTGACATGTGATTCTCGATGAATCCGAGATCCACGTTCAAGCTGACACCCAGCCGCCAAGCTAAGCCGGCAGGGGGTGTCGGCTCGAACGTGGGTCTCGGATTCACCCGAGAACCACGTGTCAACCATCTGGATGGGATTGCCATGTTTGGGAGGAGACGATGTAAATCCGTGTAGATAAACCCATTTGACTCAGATGAAATTGAGTGGAATTGAATTTATATGATTGAATTGTGGCCTCAAATCATTGTCAAATTTAGCCATTTTGTTACAAGGAGATGTTCTTGGGGAGTGGAGCATAGAAATGGGCAACTTCAAATACAAAGGGGCTAGGAACATAGGGTTTTGTGTTTTTTTTTTTTTTTTTTTTTGGGTTGGGTGTGGGGGGGTTTAAGATGTATCTAGACCATTGAGTTCTTTAACTTTGTGAAAATCCGAAAAAGCTTTGATAATAATAATATCATATAGGGTTGGTATTTTTTTCTTTGTTTTCTTATCCTCAATGATAAAAAGGGGCAGAGGTGTTTTTTTATATAAAAATTCCAATTGGCAAAAGACCCTGTAAGTTTCTAGTACTCTCACATATCGGTATTGAGTGGCACGTAACTGATATTCGTTGAAACTGACCCATACCTGACTAATATAAAAAAATATACCACATCAACATTTGGTTAATACCTAACAAATACCGTTGTTAATAATCATAACCGATATCGATATCGGTTTTAATACTAATACCACCTCCCATATTGGAACATTTCACAGTCCATGTGTAAGGATGCAGGGAACTCCGGGGCAACATTCTTTTTCCCAAATTATATATAATAAATTTGTTCACTTCAACGAATGCTTTGACATCTCTAGTTTTGGTCATGGGCATTGCACAAAGCATGATGGCACGACGCTGACACTGCAATAGCAACATTCGGAATAGTCAATCAAGCTGTGAAAGTGAAACCTTCAAAACTTTGAATGTCAAGGTTTGGATCTTTGAAGGTTTCACAAAAGTTGGGTATTGGGATTTGGGACTCCTGGACATAGGAAAACCTATCGGTCTAGTTCGATTGCAAGAGAAATTAAAGAGGTGAAAAGAGAAAATTTTCAAACCTAAAAAAATAATTTTTTTTTTATAATTATAACACAATATAATTGTATAAGAAATTAAAGATATCAAAATGAAAAATTTTCAAACTTATAAAAGAATTTTTTTTAAAACTATAACACAACATAATTGTATAAATTACTTAAATTGTTTATCATGTTTAGTAATGATATTTATTAAATATAAAATTCATTTTACTTTTCAAATACAAGAGATTTGGATGCAAAGTAAAATATAAGTTTATAACTAAATAAGGGATGATTTGCAGGTAGTTATATAGTAATGTGTAAAGGTGTTAAAAATGAACTAAAACCGAATCAATCCATTTAAATCAAAATCGATTATTAAACAATTCGATTGTAGTTTAAAAAATAAAACTGTTTAGTTAAACATTTAGACTCTAGTTTAAAAAATAAAACTATTTAAATCGATTGTTTGGAACTATTAAAAGCGATTAAACCTCTAATTGATTATTTTGTGTTGAATGTCTATTTTGAAGAAACAAAATTTTATTTTAGTACTTTCCATTTGGCCTATTTCTAAATTGTAAGCCTTTCTTTGTATGAATATAATTATTTTAATGCTTTCTCTATCCTCTCTCTCCTCTTCGTGTATCTAATTCTTTTCCTCTCCTTATCAGGAATGAAATCGTTTAAAAATTGAATAATCGAAACTGATTAATAATCAATTTTGATAAATAATTTGAAACTGTTTAACAAACGGTTCGATTTTGATTTCACCCCAATACAATGAACCAAAATCGAACTGATCTGCACTGCACCTTTAATCAAAACCACGCCATTTAACACACTTAGTTATTTATGTGACAACTTTACTGTAATGATTTCAAAATCCCCTATCAAAATTTAAAATTTTTATTTTTTTCTTTTTAATTCTTCTTTCAATCCATTAATGAGAATCATAAATTTGAAATTATGTTTGGATGTAAAGAAAATAAAAGAAACTTTTGCCAATTCTCAACTCGCTAATTCAATTCCAAATGGCACGTGGATCAGTGATCCTTATTCGAGGTAGACCTTGACTCACTCCATTTAAGATTTACAGTATTGTACTGATGGCTACTTGACAAATGGCCTAAAAATCTGATCTAACTAGAATTGACTAATAAATCGAATACAACTAAAATTAATCGATTCAGTTGTGATTTTGAACTGTTAAATTATTAATTAGTCGTTAACAAATCAATTAAATAAAACTGAAAAAAACCATATAAAACCGGTTTAAAAATCAAATAAAACTGGTTAATTGCCTATATATATATATATATATATATATATATATATATATATATACCTTGACATAATGTCATGCTAATGTGATATAATATTTTAACTTTATTGTATCGTTTATGAATCAATTAATTAAAATCAATAAGAAATCAATAAATCATACTAATCCGTTCGGTTTTAGTTTAGAAAACAATTTCTTTGATAAACCGTTTATGAATCGATGGAGGCCCTTACCTACCTCTAAGTTGATTGGTAGGCAGGTTTTCCTCTTTCAAAACAAGAGAAAAGAACGTGCTTATGTGGCACTGTCTCAACCGTTGGATTTATTAAGGGTATTTTCCTGGATTTCAGTCGGACGGTTAATAGTAAGTTCGCACGTGAAACCAGTTTTTCTTCCGGATCATTTTTCATGCAGTTCGGAATTATCTGGTGAGTACGGTAAAGAGGTTACGGACTACGGAATTCCCGTTTAAATTTATTGAATTTGTCGTTTTGCTGACTCAGAAAGATCATCTGACAACTCTGATTTTTTTTCTATTTTTGGACTTTCTCTCAATCAACGATCCTGATTTTTCTAATTCTATTTCTGGTAATTTCCATGGTCCTCTCTTGTACGATCGTGCTCGATCCTCCAGATTTTTTGTCTCTTTCTTTCTGTGGCTCTTAAACGGTTTCTCGCATCAGATTTACCAAAAACCCCTTCTCAATATCCAAATTAACACCGACCGCAGCCGGCCAACTTTCTTCTGATTGACTAAAATGCCCCAACGGTCTATCGATCAATTGTCCAAGATATCCTTTACTCTTCTCCTTTATGACATTCCTATCCCTTACATATTTTCCTCCCCAAAACCTACTCATGAGTCATGTCTAGGTCATGTTTAGACATGTATCAAATATGTAAAGGGATGCGATACCACTCTTAATGATTCCTACCAACAAATTTGTCTTGATTTTTTTAAACCTAATTGAGCATTAATAATATAATTTAATTAATCTTAATGATTTCTACCAATAAATTTATTTAAACTTTCTAGACCTAAATGACCATTGATGATATTATTTTGGTCTCTTGATAATTAATTATTTTTGGTAACAATATTTTAAAAAATTAAGAAATTTTATACTAGGGTTTTTTTTTATTTTTTATTTTTTATATTGACATCATAATAATGCATGTTTCATAATATAGAATATTGGCTACATTCTTAAAATACTTTCAATTAAGTTAACATCTAGACTCTTTTTTTTTTTTTTTTATGTTAACTTGTAAAAGTATCCCGACTTTTCTAATTTATTATTTCTTTCAATTTCTTGGGATCATTCAAAGACAAAAGTCGAGTTTATGTTACCACGTGTAACAAGTATAAAATACATTTTTTTTGTAGACAATTAAGAATGATCAAATCTGGTTGCTTTTTTTATCCATATAGTAGTTCATGAATTTCGTTTGTCATTTTAATACAAAGTAGTGTTCATATTGAGTTACTTACTAGACATTAATCATACAGAGAACAAAAAAAAAATGTAACAAAATGTATATTTTGCTAGAAGCTTAATAATATATACACCCATTTATTTTTCTTAGTCATGGGGGTTATAGTAAGAGCCCCATAGACCGGCAAAATATAAAATTTAATAGTTCAACTCAATCATCTAGTCCATTTTTAATATTTTGCATTTTATATATTCAATTGTTAATATGTTTTTCTCATTATCTTTTTATTTTTTACTACTACTTTAACACATAGGTAACAAGTATCACATTGAGTAGATTTGAACTGAAAAAAACAACAAAAGATCCTCTACAGTTGTCTAACCCACCAATTATGCGTCGGACAGAAAACGACTAGCACGACTGGACGACAATAGAAGATCCAGATCCAGAAAAAACATTAATGCAACCGATCTCATTTAGTTAAAAAAAATATCCAATTGAATTTTATCATTTTGTCTCAATGGAAATTTAGGCTGAAATTTTAAGTATGGAGCCAAGCCTCTCACCAAATTCAGTAGTCCTTGTTATTCCCAAAGAAGGGCAATTTAGTCTAATAAAGATTTCCCATGATATACCGGTAAATCCGTATGGTGCAGGTAGGGAGGAGAAGTTTCAGTTCTACTGGTCTGTGAATCGTTGCTGGGGTTTGAAGCAGTCATGATCTTATTTTAGGTTTCCCCGCGCTTTTGTTTTTTATTTTTATTGTTTTTTATTTGTGCTGTGAGCCTGTGTCTCTCTCTCTCTGGCCGAGCTCTGCTCCGTCTCCTCCGTCTCATCGTTTTCTACTTCATCTATTGATTCATTTTCCCCTTTCTTTGAATCTTCCAACAAAAGGGCAACGATCAATTGAGCTGATGATGTCAACATGATGTCATTGCTTCTACGAATTCGTCTTTAATCTCGCTACTATCACGCTTGAGGTTTAGTTATCGGTCAAACTCTCTCTCTTTGTCTCTCCTCCCCTCTCTCTACATATACACTTCATGTTGCATACTTTTCTTTCTTCTCTTGAACCTTTTCTCTTCTTCTGATTTTTTTGGTTATTGCGTATCTAGAGTATTTGGTGATTGCAGAATTTTTGTTTGGCTTTAATTGTCGTAGCATGTGGTGATTTTAAAATCTTCAACTAATTTTTTTTTTCGCCCCTGGGTTATTACTGTTTAGTGGTGTGGACTGGGTAGCTTTCCGAGGGTTTTGATTTTTCTTCTTCTTTTTTTTTTTTTTCAATGTGGAAAGTTTAAGGAGTTGGTGGTAAGTAGTAAGTCAGGCTTTGGGGCTGCAAAAGGTCGAATTTTTGTTTATTTTGGGGGTTGGTGGTCCTTCTGTTCTTATATGTCTGTCTTTACAATTTATTAATTTTGGGGCTCTAGTTGATATTGTGAGTGGTAATCAGGATCGACATGTTTTGAGATTTATTGAATCGAATTTTTTTCCCCTCCTTTATTTTTTATCTGCTGCTTTGGTCTTCTTACCCGGTTTATGTACTAATTTGCGGTTGCTTGGTTAATATTTGAGGGAATTGAAACTCGAACTCGGATTGAAATACTAGGGTTCATTTTGTTTTGGTTTTCAATCGCCGGGTGCTTCACCCTGTGAAAGATTTTGTAGCAAGTTTCTTACTTAAAATTTAAGGCAGAAGTTTGAAATTATTTTTTAAAAATTATTCGTATCATTAATTCACTGATTGGGGTGTAAACTTTGCTGGGTGTTGATTCAAATTTGATTTGGATAACAGGGAAATTTTCAAAATTTCTGTCAATCATGTCTTTTCTAGGATGGGCTATCTGTAATTGGACTGGATTTCGTCACTTTGGTTGCAATTGATAAAGGTTCCTTCTTTTTTCTCCTTTGGAAGTTGTTCTCTTGTAATTGTGATTTTTTCCTTGTGCTTTGTTTTTTTGGGTTTCTTATATTTCAGTTAGAATTCGTAACGATCAATTTGAGGACCATGGAGGAAGATGGAAGGGTTGAGACAGCTAAGAAGGTCAATGTTGAGGAGGGGGGCCTAGGTTCGGAGGTGATGGGTGTTGGAAGCGTTAGCAAGAAAGATGTATTTTTCAGAGCAGATAAGATAGATTTGAAGAGCTTGGATATCCAGCTGGAGAAGCACCTTAGCAGGGTGTGGTCGAGGAACAAGCTCTCGCCGAAGCCAGTCGAAGAGTGGGAAATTGATTTATCTAAATTGGATATAAAATATGTTGTAGCTCATGGGACATATGGTACTGTCTACCGAGGCATCTATGATGGCCAGGATGTTGCTGGTACCTACTCTTTTCTTCCTTTAATCTATATTCCATGTATTTCACTTGGATTATTTGAGAAGATGAAGAATTTGATTTTTGGTACTAGAATTTATACGCTCCACCTTTATTTATTTATTTATTTTTTTTTTATCATTATTTTTTATTTAGATTTTTTACTATGCAAATCTGTACTGGAAGTGTGTTTCTGCTGCTGCTAAAAAATTCGGCATTGTGGTTGGCATTAGTTTTTTTTAGATTTATTATTGCTTCCTTGGTATGTTGGTGTATGAAATTCCGTGTCTGAAAATGTCTGTATATTGATATTTAGTTTGCTTGTTTGAAATCTTAAGGGTTTTATCTGAGAATGCTCAATGGGTTCTATGTGCGAATGTTCAATTGTAGTGGTTGTGTAATGACTTCTGAGACTTTTATTCAAGTTCTAGGTATGGACTATGGACTTAAGTAAGCTTGCCATGCTTCGTCCTTACCCAGCCCATGGTATTATACCATGGTGGAAGTGTCATGATTTACCATCTATTAGACAAATTCCATCCTAGAAACTGGCTCTTTTGAAACACTAGCCTCTTTTTTTTTGGTTATGATTGGTATTCATAGACATCAAATAGATATTCTTGCATTGTATTTTTAAAAGTGCATACATGATTGGCATTTAAAGGTTGTTGAACTATGTTGAAGCGTCTGAAATCCAAACTTTGTCAAGCACAAAGGGCATGAAATTGAAATAACTCATTGTGTGGCATTAATTTCTTGCTCTGGTTCAGAGTCTTACGACTTCCTTGGGGAATCCTTTTTTATTTTATTTTTTATTTTACCTTTCTTTTTCCTCAAGGAAATAAAACTTCATTAACACCCTGTTTGGACCGTGGAGTTAGAACTCCTGCTAGTTTAGGGTGACTGTTAATTAAGATAAAGTAAAACACGAACTGTCAGATTGGATCCCACTACAATAGCTAATTCCCATGTTTATGAAAGTTAAAGCTCCACAATTTTTTATCGGCATCTAAATTACTATAAGTCTAGGAAATTAGAATGGAAGATAACGAATCTAACTTCATTGTGCTTAATTATTCCCAATTGGTCCAATGTCAATCAGGATCATCCAAACTGGTTTGATCTCTCCAGGACTCAAACATAGAGTAATAGAAAAAGGAGAGAAAATAGTGGGGAAAAGGAAAAATTAAAGATGACTGAAGCTAATGATAAAGGTAATATTCCATTTGTTGACTCAATTTTTGACATCATTTAGGACAAGTTATTTGAAGAATGCTAAATTTCTTACTTCCATGATGATATGCAGTGATCTATATGGGCCTTCCTTCCACGATCCTAGCAACTAACAGTCTAACATTACATGAATTTTCTTTTATCATCATTTCTACAACATTGAATCCTCTCGTAACCTTATGACTTTGGAAGAACTCTGAGTTCACCTCCACTAGGGTGACAACTTCTAGCAGGCTTGAAAAAGCAAAATTTGTACAACCATTCCAGGAAAACCTTACAGATTCTGAAAGAATTGAGAATTTCCTGAAAAAGCAACCATTGATGGTCAAGTTCATCTTGTTCTTGTTTAGGTGATATGATTTAAGATGAACCATTTGATGGTGGAAACATTAGCTGATGCTGTTCCTTTCCTTGAGGTATCAAAATTCACCCAATCTTGAACACTATTTCTCCAAACCACACCCCCCCCCAAAAAAAAAAAAAAAAAAAATAATAATAAAATAAAAAATAAAAAGAAGGGGAAAAAAGAGCAAAAGAAAATTTGTTTGCAATGTGCAAATTATGTTGTAGTAATCAAATAAAGTCATTAACTAAATTACTATTGTATCAAATTTATTACTACTTGTTTTTGTGTCTTAAGGTGTCTTAAATGTACCATTATGTTTATATATTTGATTTTTTTTTAAGAATTCAAAATTTTATTGACCTTTTTGGATTTTAGAATCAATTAGATTGTACTAGAAAGGTACCTGTTATTATTATATTTTATAGTTTTAAAATATTAAATTGTTTTAGTTAATATTTAGCATAGGTTTGCTATTTAACTGTGAACTTTTTGTTCTATATGACTTTTAGTTGTTATCTTATGATTTTTTGTAGTTTAGGAGACCAACTTGATCATCTAAATGTTTGAATTATTTACTATGAAATAAGGATGTAAATGGATAGCCAAAAATCCAAATTCGATTTGAATTTGCACCCTTTTAGGGGAATCCGAATCCGAACAATCGGATTCGGATGCGAATTTCAATTGGTGGGGTTGGAGGCGGTTGCGGATTCGGATAGCACTCTAAATGAGCGGATATAATCCGCTCCGATCCGTTTATGTATTTAAATAGTTTTTATATTAAAAAATATTCAATCTTGACATTACAGGTCTCCACTTACCATATTTCTACGATTCAGTTTCCATATTAAAACCTAACTTTACGTCGTCTCCACCTATCATATTTTTAAGATTCGGTTTTAATAATAAAAAATATTAAAACTCTTCACCTACTGTATTTCTATGTTTAGTTTCATATTAAAAAATATTAAATCGTAGGATTCAGTTTTCATTTTAAAAAATATTAAAACTCTTCACCTACCTATATCTAGATTTAATTTCCATATTAACAAAATATTAAAATGTAGGATTTAGTTTCCATATTAAAAAAATATTAAAACTCTTCACCTACCGTATTTATAGGTTTTGTTTCTATATTAAAAAAAATTAAATTAAAACCTAATAATCCTCACCGTATTTTTAAGGTTCACGTCTCCAATCAAGAGAGCTGTTGACCCTTCTCATTTCTCAAATCTCAAAGGCATAATCACTTTTAGGCTTAAACCCTATCTTCTCTCCCATGATTCAATGCGGATTGCCGTTACTGTTCCATCAAAACGCAAGACGGCAAGAACTTTCAGGCTTCAACCTTATCTTCTCTCTCAAGACTCAATGCCGATTATAGCTGCTGTTCCATTGCCGACCGTCGACTGCCGATTGCAGCTGTTGGTAGGGTCCATCTCTCTCTCAAGTTACTCGATTGTTGATCTTGTTTCATGAGATGATGATGAGTTTAACCTGTTTCAATGTTTATCAGTTGAAATTCCATGCACAGGAAAATATTTGACCTCAGTTTCATCAAAGGAAATTATGTTGATGCGAAGGTTCTTTACTTGTGAAATTTCTGCAACAAATAGAGGAGACAGCACATGTGCCTTTTGTTTACATCCGGATTTGAATCGGATTTAACTAGATATCTAGTTAAAATGCGGATTCGAATTTGGATTTAATTTTTATAAATCCGCCGGATGCAGAGGCGGATAGGGTGGTTAGGTGCTGGATTCGAATTCGGATAGTACCCTATCCGTGCCGAATCCGATCCGTTTACATTTCTACTATGGAAAGTAAAATATTAAAAAGAATAGGAAAATGTATTGTAACAGTTTACTGTAGTCTAGAATTGAGATGTTGTGTATTGTAGTAAGCACTATAAAATGGCGTGGTGAAAATTGATGATAGAGAGTTATTGCGAATTGAAAATTTTAGGTACATACATTCAACCATAAATAAATAAAGGAGAATAGATAATGATGTTACTCAAAGAATTAGAAGAGGGTGGATGAAGTGAGGAGGATGCACTCGAAGTGGCTTTGATACATGATAAGTTGCAAGAAATCCGTTTGAGGTGGCATGGACCTATGCAACGGAGGCCTTTGAATGCTCCAGTGTGGAGGGGTGATCTAATTCATTGAAGGAGTTAAAAGAGTTAGGGTTAGGCCTAAAATAACTCTAGGTTTGGTGGTGAGGAAAGACATGCATAGCTTAGGACTAGTAATTAGTATGACTTTGAATAGAGCTGATTGGTGAAGCCGACCCCATTTAGTTGGGATAAGGCCGAGTTGAGTTGAATTGAATTGTATTTCACTTCGATGAATTTAGTCTCCTTATTTTGTTTTACTTGTAACATTCCTGTTATTTTAGCTGTAACTGCAACAGATAAAACTATATGACAATTTCTGAAAAATGTTGAACAGTACTTTTAAGCCCATATGCAAACCACTTTGTCATGATTTCATGCTGCAGTTGTGGCATTGCCAGTTTGATATTTGATATTTAACATTTATGTTGTTTTCTTTTTGAAGGGATTTTTTTTTTTTTTTTTTGGGCCTACTTAATGCTTAACTTTATTGGTCAGGCTTGTAGAATCTGATTCTGCTTTTTTAGAATTTGATCTCCTTAGGTAATATTCAGTAGATTTCTAAATCCAGTCCCTTCACAGAATTTTGTTTCAGTTACTACTTTACTTTTTGAATTGCTACTTTTACTTTGAACAACTCTTCGTCATTTAATTTTCTTCTTTGTAAAAGATGTTCTTCAAGGAATAATGTCTTTTGCATTTCTACCTACCAAATTTCTTTTACCTGCTTCTTTGTAAAAGATGTTCTTCAAGGAATAATGTCTTTTGCATTTCTAACTACCAAATTTCTTTTACTTGCATAACTTCTCTAAATGAGTAAGAACTCAAGAACCCAGAGGCTTTTCCAAAATCATGTATTATTTAAAGGATAATTAGAGAAAATTCTTAAGTAGGGAGCACATAATTATTTTTTCATATGCTCAGTGGAAATTTTGTATATTAAGATAAAGAACATATATATGTCAGGCATATTATTTTCTTTCAAATTCATATTTCCCTTTTATTGTCAAATTTCATTTACATATAATTGTCTCATCTTCATGGTGGTTGTAGATGGTATCAACCGAAACCTCTTGTTGGACTCTGAAAATAGAGTCAACAAACTTGAGGGGAAGAGGCGAACCAAGAAGATTATGCACAGGTTGTGAGATCAAGCAAAAGCACACAACCTTCTTTTAAAAGGCACCCCGCTCTTCTTTTAAAATGTGAACCAACTAAAAGAAAATGTTCTAAAACAGGATCCAAATCGTCTCATCCCTGAGATTCGGGAGGCGTGGCGGCGACCCCACTGGATGGTCGCCATGTGGGTCCGACTCCTCCGTTCGAGCCGACACTCTCTTGTCGGCTCGGCTTGTCAGCTTGAACGGAGGGGTCGGATTTATCCGACCTCCACATGGAGACCATCCAGTGGGGTCGCCGTCACGCCTCCCGAATCTCAGGGATGAGACGATTTGAATCCTCTAAAACAGCTTTAGTAGTGTTAGGCAAGTGGAAATTTTTCTATCCTTCGGGGGGCCTACCAAAATGAAAGTCGGTAGTTAATCTGAATCTAATCTAAACATTAACTTTTAATTTAAAATGACTAAACTAGATTCCCTTATGCCAGTGATATGACATGCACTTGCTTGATTAAGTGAAACTTTTTGTACCCAAATACCCTTACTGGACATTAAGTAAAAGTACTGAACAGAAAGGAGATGGATGAAAGATATAAAAGGAAATTTGGGAGGATTAGAATTACTTATTTCCTCCCTCTAGGATACTGCTCATGTGGTCCATCTTGATCAGAAACGTTGTAGCCTTCAGGCCTCCATCACCAATCTCTTGTGTATACAATATGCAACCAAGACCTAAATGCAGGAAAACATATTCCATATTGAACTATTGTAGGTTAGTAAGCAATTCCATTTTTGTTTCTTTTCATTATTTAAAGCTAGTTGTTTTAATTGCTATCTTATATTTGTTCTTCCATAATTTTCAATACAGCAGGCAGCATTGGAAAAGTGCCAATTATTTTACGGCTGTTTCTGGCCTTGCTTTTGCTTTTCATCTTTTTCGATCACATAAAATTTTAAAGTGAGAAGTGTTATTCTCGTTAAATTCTTGGATTTGTCATTGTGTTTTGCTACCAAAAAACTAAGTTGCCAAAGGTTATTAATTGAAGATATGGCTTCGAACACTCAACTTTGAGAGCAATAATTAAGATTTCTAGCAAAGAAGGACCTTGCATGCCGAAACCCCTTTTCTCTTTATCTGAACACTAGGGATGAGAGTGGTTTAATGCTTTCCTCTAGGCATCCAGAGGTTTAAGAGAAAAAAAAAAATACATTGATTCTTTTGCTATTGGTTATCACCTTCCCTCAAGAGAGGAAGAGAAGTCATGCTAAGGTTTCTGGTCGTAGCTTTATTGCCAAAAACCATAGCGGACTAATATACTGGATTCAACATTTTAAGGATTTTCAGGTTCACGGATACCTCTTTTTTTTTGCTCCCCCCTTCCTTTTCCCCAAAAAAAAGAAGAAGAGGGTTTGCTAGTTAACTCAACATGTTGTAATGTGTTAATTGGATCAAGCCATTCTAAAACACAACTCATACCATTTAAGGTCTTGAGATTTTTATGTGCCTCAGAATGGAATTCCATCTTTATGATAGTTCCGTAGGGAGAGTAAAATATTCAGGGTTGAATGGAGAATAGAAGAATAACAGTGCATTATACAACAAACGAAAGATGCCTATAATTCTTGTTTCTCTTAAGGGTACTATTAAGGATTTTTGTTGCATTATTTTCTTATGGGAATCCTACCTCTCCCATTAATTTCCTTCACTCTTTCACTTACTACGGTCACTTAATTGATTACTTAATGCTTCATATTTAGATTGTATTAGAAAATCTTTTTACTTGGTCTTGTTTTCAATATTATAGTGAAGATATTGGATTGGGGAGAAGATGATATTGCAACAACATCTGACATTGCTAGTCTTCGGGCAACATTTCTACAAGAAGTTGCTGTTTGGCACAAGCTTGACCATCCAAATGTCACAAAGGTGATACATCTTGTATGCTATAAGCATGATCAAGTTTTCATGTTTTGATTGGTTTGGTTACATATATTTTGTTGCTTTATGTTTCCATATTACTTTCTAGAAGAATGTATCTTTTAAGGTCCACAAGAGTGCAGCAAGTAGTTACTTTTGTGCATTTTATGGGTTGAAAGCTTTGTGCTCCAATCATAACTTGCATATGCCCTATTACAGTTTGTGGGAGCTTCAATGGGAACTTCGAATCTTAAGATACCTTCAAAGAATTCTTCAAATGAGGGTTGTAATTCTCTTCCTTTGAGAGCATGTTGTGTTGTTGTGGAGTATCTTCCAGGAGGGACATTAAAGCAATTCTTAATAAGAAATAGGCGGAAGAAACTTGCCCTTAAAATTGTGATTCAACTTGCTTTGGACCTCTCTAGAGGGTGAGTGTTGGTTTTGTTTTACGTAAATTTGAAAGCTTTCAAAATGGTTATGATAAGCGGGGACTATTGTCTTTTGTTTGATTTGCAGTTTGAGCTACCTACATTCCAAGAAGATTGTACATCGGGATGTTAAGAGTGAAAATATGTTGCTTGATACTCAGAGAAATCTGAAAATTGCAGATTTTGGTGTTGCTCGTGTTGAAGCTCAAAATCCGAAGGACATGACTGGTGAAACAGGTACCCTTGGGTATATGGCCCCAGAGGTACTCACGACGTAATATCAAATGTGTTGTTTGCTAGCACCATATGAAATGAAATAGGATTAGTTGCATTCATTTTGTTTTTACTTGAAGAATTCTTGCAAACTATTCCTTGTAGGTACTTGATGGTAAACCTTACAATAGGAGATGTGATGTCTATAGCTTTGGTATATGCTTATGGGAAATCTACTGTTGTGATATGCCATATGCTGATCTTAGTTTTGCTGAAGTCTCATATGCAGTGGTTCGACAGGTAGTATATCTTTACTTTTTAAAAGTCCTTTGGATTCTTTAGTTTTTTATGTGGATGGCAATAGCTAGCTACTAGGAATATGTTTATTTTTTGTATTTTGCTGAAAGGAGTGCAAATCCATGAGGACATGTTTGGAGATTTAATAATTTTATGATTTTCTATTTGGGTTTTAAAATTTTTTTGGTCCATTTTGAAATTACTTATACTTAATAGAGAAAGCCTAAACTGGTCCCGTCTCTTTCAAATTACCTATCAATTGTGTACTATCTTCATTGTCAAGTATATACAACCCAGTTCACGAACTTTAATTATCTTATTCTTTATACCATCGAAGTGCCTTGGTTTCTTATCTTGGTTTCCTTTCTATCAAAAAAAAGAAAAAGTGCGTGGGTCTATTCCACCTCACTATATATTGAAAGATCTAATGTTATGCTTTTCTTCCTACTTTATTCTATCATTCATTTCATTCTTGCAATACATTATTTTGCAACAAATTGAGTTGTAACAAGGGAGTGCATGTTATTGTTTTTCATAGTCTGTTCACACTATTAAATTGGTGTACACCTGAATGTTTAACTTTATATTTACTTTGACAGAATTTACGTCCAGAAATCCCTAGATGTTGCCCAAGCTCATTGGCGAACATCATGCGAAAATGTTGGGATGCAAATGCAGTAAAACGGCCTGATATGGAAGAAGTGGTGAGGTTATTAGAGGCAATTGATACAAGTAAGGGAGGAGGCATGATACCTGAAGACCAGGTTCATGGTTGTTTCTGTTTTAGCAATGCTCGTGGTCCTTAATTCTTTCTTTTCTTATTCCATGTTTTTACATATGTTGGTGAGTAAGCAATGGGGTAATGAGTCAATGGAGCAATTCTCTTGATTGTTAGCAATGACATGCAGTAGTAAATTCAAAATTTTAAATTGCTAGCTTGTCAAATAGGCTCTCATTGTGTACAGTGTGTGAGATCCGATCATATTGAAAAGATTGATAAGTTTGTAGTCTGAATATATATATTTTTTAATTTCAATATTATTGGAAAGAAAGGTGAAATTAATATATAGTTAAATGAAACTTGTGTTTTTCTTTTCTTTATTTTTTGGGGTTGTTTTGTATGTTAAAAAGGGACATAGATTAGTGGTGGTTTAAGGAATGAAAATGGTCTAATAAGGTGAAGAGGAAAACTAGATCTGTGGATGGGTATAAGCATTTAAAATTTTCATATAAAACATCATTTGCACAAAAAATTTTAGATAGAAATAAGAAGGTTTATAAATTCAGCATGAAAACCATGCAACCAATTTGAATGGCATACATGTCTTGAGGCCTAATTGAGTGAAGTTCATGAAAGCTACTTGCATGATATTAGCTCTTTGCAGTCTTCTTTTTGAGATCCTAGTTTCTTTGGGAGAGTGTTTGTTATTATATCCTAATAAGGAGTTGTTGTTAGTATTACCCTCATCCATTTATTGTAATGATCCGATGGTTATGTCACCATATATATATATAACCTTTTGCCTTTCTTTTATGGGAAAAAGATTCATGTCCTATTCTGCATTTAGACACAGGAGAGGTGAATTAACTACCAACCCTTCATCCCTTGCCCTATTAGTTCAGGGGCTACGCAGTTGTACAGGAAACCTCTTCTTTCTTCTATATTCCACAATCATTGGCTCTTAAAACTTATTATTGGCTAAGGTGCTGTTTGTTTATCTATTTTGTGTCCGTTGTGATTTAATGAAAATATTATGCTAATGGTCTCCACCTGATTTATTATTTTATTTATGAAAAAAAAAAAAAAAATCCTCATACCATCATTATGGAGATGCTTTCCTCTTCTCTCTGACCTGTCATTATCTTCTTTAATTATTTAGGCCCTTATTCACTTAACCGTTTCCCCATGATTAGAGATTTCCCCACAATTTTTTAAATTATTTGTATAACATGTTTCAATCTTCTTCATACAAGTTAAGATTGTGGGCATTCAAATATAATAAAGATTAGCCCTGTAAACATCGGATAAGAACAAAAATCTTCTGTTGTTAGACAAGGATGGTTATCATATTCCTTTCCATCCATTTAATTAGAATTTGGTTCCTATCATGTTTTTTCCATTCATTTAATTAGAATTTGGTTCTTGTGAATTTGCTCCTTGTCGTGTTTTCTCCTGATTGCTGACACGAGAGATCAAAGAAGTAGGTTTTCAACTCTTCCAGAGAAATGAACAATTCTTATCCTAATATTAATAGAATAGAATAAAATAAACATCAATGATTAAAAAAATAATAATAATAATAATAAAAAATTCTTTGTCACCAATTCTTCAATCCATGTCTGATCTTCTAACACTCCAGTACCTTCTTTAGATATTTTGCCATAATTTCGGGATCTACCTCGGACAATTATAATTGTTCTTTTTTTTTGTCCACGTGTTAAAATAGAAGGGAATTGACAAGTTTAATTTTTCTTTTCTTAATGATAATAGTAATAGAAATATGAGAAGGGGAATATTTACACTCTTTGTTTCTAAAACAAAAGAAAAAGAGGTTTGTTAGGGGTACCTCTTCCATGGCCAAGTGAACTTGCCAAAAACCGACCAATGAATTTGTCGGAAGCTTATGATGAATCTGTTGGAATGGATTCAAACAACGTTTTTTTCTTGACTCTGTGAAGCGGATCAATAAGTGAAAACTGTGAAATGGGTTGTTGGACACACCGGGGCCCCACCCCCCCCCCCCCCCCCCCGCCCCCCCCCCCCCCCCCCCACCGCCGGGCCGGCCCCCCCCCCCCCCACCCCTTCCTACCCCGGGGGGGGGGGGGGCGGCGGGCCGGGGGGGTTTTTTTGCTTCCACTATGGTTTTGCTAGCAGAAGATTTCGACTAAACGCGGAGTCACCCACCACCATCTCTTCTCTCAGTGCTTCTAAGGTCTAGAGGACTCAAGGTCAATCCATGCGAACCATTTGTTCCAATCTCATCCACGATTCTCTAGTATAATTCATTAAAGAGCAAAAAGCCAATTAAATCGTTGCTTTCATCTATAATTACAAGTTTTCATTTAAAGAATTAAAAAGGATGTCCCAGTGCACGAGGCTGTTACAACTACAGCGTCTGGGGAGGGTAGAATCAAGAATGCACCCAGTCCTACTCCCACAATGTGCGATTCAAATCCTCTCCTCCCAGAGGTTCGGGAGGAGGGACGGCGACCTGGTTAGATGGCCGACACCTAGGGCTCGAGTGAATCGGATCCCTCCATCCTAACCGACACCCCCTTGTCGGCTTGGATGGAGGGCTGGGATGCACCCGAGCCCTAGGTCTTGGCCATCTAGCTAGGTCGCCACCCCTCCTCCCGAACCTCTGGGAAGAGAGGATGTGGATCCCACAATGTGGAGAGACTATTTTCAGTTAAAGAATTAAAGGGAGAAAATAAAAGGGCTCCTAAAGTATCTTTCAGGAAATTCGTACTCACACGAGCCTAATTAATATTTATCAAATTAAATCAGCTTTCATTTACAATTGAGAGAGATGGGTAAGGGAAATTCAATCCTAAATTTATCAAACTCATGGGCGAAATTCCAGAAAATCTCGGCAACTTCAGTGAATTGTTGCCTTAGCACTAAACCTGGCCTACACGGAGGACTCACCAACAACTGCATGGCAGCGGTGGTTCTTAGGAGCAAGGTGTCCAAGAAAGATTTCGGGGCTCTCCTCCTCTTTGGTGTCAGTCGTCGGGTGATGATGTTGAAAGACTAGATATGGAGGTGGGTTTGAAATGCAGCTTGGGAATCGATAAATTCCTCTCTATTGGAATGTCCAATCTTTGCCGTTGTCACTCACAATAGATCTTGGTAGTAGGAAGATGCTTAGAGAGAGTGTCAGAGGTTACAAGTGGAAGGGGATTAAGAATGGATTCGGCTCCTCTCAAGTTCAAGTAGAACTTGAAACTTGGCAGTGATGGCCCGATGGCCAACATATGTCTCTCTTTAGATCTAATGGTCAATGATTCAAACAGTGTACAGGATTAAAATATTGTGTGAATCATGGAGTAATTTCAAAATCCTGAAACGTAACCCTTCCTTGCTTTCACATCCTTTTGAAAAATGAGAACCCTTTTTAGATTTCCCTCTCTCTCACCACTCTTTCTGCAAATCTCTCACAGGCTCTCTCTCTCTCCATCTGCAAGTCTTCCGACGAAGATCGTGAAACACTGAAAGAGATGATCTCTCTCACCCTCTCTCATTCTCTCTCTCTCTCTCTCTCTGTCGAATCCGGTGATGTGCGTCCTTCTCAGAAGTAGCAGAGAAGACTAGAGAAATTAGAAGTGCAGCAGAAAGGAAGAGAGAGAGAGAGAGAGAGAGAGAGAGAGAGAGAAGACGAAGAAGAAGAGCTGAAAGTCTGAAACGAGCAAGTAAGGACTAGTATAGGACACAACAAACAACAAAAACGATTGTAGATGAAAACATAAGAAAAAAAAATACATGTTGTCGGTGGATTCCGTTCAGCTTCCTAGGTTACGCCACGTAGCTGAAACACAAACACAACAGGAAAGTGGATGTGATATACCCCGGGGCCACTTCGATGCCAAAGTTAGAAAATTCCAAAGACAGACATAATGTAATCCTTAGTGGAACACTAGGACTCCTTAGAGAGAAGGGGTTCCCTGAGATACGGGAGCTTTAGTAACCTTCTCCTCTTTCCTTGTGAGACTGAACTTTGGATAGAAAAATAGAGAAGAAGTTTTCAAAAGACGATTGGAATCATCCCAGAGTGAGCTAATTCTACCTCTCAAATAGGAAAATTTGGATCCAGATCTCCTACAGTCGATATTCTTTTACTACTTATAGGTCCAATTAGGGATTTTCCCAATAAACTCTTCTCCACCTACCATCACGATCACTTGCCGCCTAGAGAACAATAGGTTAAAGGGATTACGACCCCTTAGGACAGCATGAGGATGTCTTGTCAGCTGCTTACAACCTCTCTCGACCTTCTTCGACCCCCTTTTAGTCCACATCTTCCATACCTTCTGACAACTATTTCTGCCCTTACACTTTTACCGAGTGTCACACTTGCTTTTTACTGATTCGGTCTCCGATATGGTGACCTGGCCAGTCACATCCACCTACTTGGCATTTATGGTTGTTGTCGGTATTTATGAGCATTAATGACAGACTATTAAATGCCCAGCTACTTCCATCAGTCCTTCCAATCATAGTCTGATCAACTAGGGGGGTCGAATACGAGTTCATCTCTCGAACATCTCTTATCCTTATGCTTTGTACCTTGGATACGTGACACATGCCCCATTTTCCAAGGACTATCTCAGATTCTCTATCCACGGTTAGATTTAAATCCATGACTATTTTTCCGTAACAATACGCTTTCCCTCTCTCTCTCTCTCTCTCTCAAGTCTGAAACCTGGTCTCATTGCTTTGGATTTCCCTCTATTTCATTTATAATGATCTGGTTTCAAAGTTGGTTTTAGACGGAAAAGGGTTTTGCAAAGGGAATAGATTCGACACTTTGGTTTTGCAAAGGGAATAAATCCAAAGCTTCTCTATTCTGTAATGCTGAAACCGGCTTGTGTCTTCCGACGGTAATTGGTGTCAGATTAATTGACCAAACTAAGAACCCCAAACAAACCAGCTTGGTTGTTTAGAAATTCTGGGTATCCCTGAAGTCATAAATCCACTACGATTAAAGAAGAGAGGAAAGTTAGGTGGATTTTTCGTAATTCTGGCAGAAATTGTTCCATTCTTTAATTTGGGTATTTTAACTGTTTCACGAACCAGCTTGATCATCTCTTTCAGTGTTTCACGATCTTCATCGGAGCATTTATAGAGGGAGAGAGAGCGGGAAAGAGATTTGTAGGAGAGAGGGTGAGAGAGAGAAACAAAGGGAAATCCAAAAGGGGTTCACGTTTGATTTTGAAATTATTCCATGTTTCACGCCATATTTTAATCTTTTACACTATTTTAGTCATTGACCGTTGGATTTAAAGAGAGACATGTGTTGGCCATCAGACCATCACTGCCAAGTCTCAAGTTCTACTTGAACTTAAGACGAGCCGAATCCATTAAGAATATGTTTAGGGTTTAGATGAAATGTCCTCGTTCTCAATCAAGGTCTATTTTCTCTCTCCTTCCCTTCATTGAGATTTAATTTTCTTCTTTTTCAAGTTTTAATTAGTTGTGGACTATTATCCATTTTCCAAATATGTCGATGAGAGAGGGAGAGAGAGAGAGAGAGAGAGAGAGAGAGAGAGAGGATCCAAATCCTCTCTTGTGGCAGCTGGAGCTGCTGATTGATCCAACGGTTGGAATTCAGTCGGTATGCATACCAGTACATCGGTATGTACGCTGGCTGAATTCTAGTTGTTTAATCAACTCAGTAGCCTGAACTACCGCAGTACGAGAGGGATCCAAATCCTCTCCTGCAGTAACTGGAACTACCGACTGATCCAACGACTAGAATTCAATTGGCGTGCATACTAATACATCGATATGTGCGCTAAACACCAGCTGTTGGATCAGTTCAGTAATAGAAATTGCCGTGAGAGAGAACCGAAATTGCCGTGAGAGAGAGAGAGAGATGGGTGGGTGAAGAGCTCAATTAATGCCGAAGACAGCATTATGGCTGTAGAAAGTGATGGAGACAATACAAACAAAATAAAAAAGAAAAATTAGATAAGATACCAATTGAAGAAGCATGAAAACATTGTGAACGATATGACATCATTGATGAAAAAAAAAATAAGTAGACGAACTGTGACTGCCTGTAACAATATTTTCACATAAAAAAATTGTAGTTATTTAAAACTTTATAATAAAGACTGAAATTATGGCAAAATCGAACAGAGGCAAAAAAAAATTTTCATAAATTTTATATTTTGATAGTCTGCAAAGATGCTTGAAAATGAGTCAGGGCCAACTCATTGGCATCTATTTTATATCGTAGAACAAATAATATTATCTTATTCGGTTTTGGTTTTCGAACGAAGAATCGATTCCTACTTGATTTGATTTTATTTTCTATTATTTATGACAGGTGATCGGAAGTGCAGAAAAACTTTATTCGAAAACATCAATGATAAGTCATTATAAACCAAGTTGTTTTAAACAAATATTATTTGATACAAACTTAGTAGCAGCATTTGATCATTAAATACTATTTTATATGTAATATAATTTTTTTTGATTTACTATCTAAGCAATATTAATTTAGCCAAAGAGATAAGGGAAACCATCAAATTAATCACATTTTTTTTTCTTAGACATATCTGAAGCAATACTTATGGAAAAAAGATTTTTTTTTGTTGTCTAGTTCATTCACCTGTGATTCAGGTTGGAATTCACCCATCGTATACCGATGTATTGATATGTGTACCTAGTGAACTTCAATCGTTGGATCATGACTAGAGTTCGTCCACTGACAAGAAAAGATCCAATCTGGGCTTATGGATTGTTTATAATTAAAGTTTTATCTTACAAGAAAACTATGAGATTAAAAAAGTTAATACTAATTAACAAGTAATGTAAAGGAAAATATTGCTCAAACCTAGAAGATGCAGCAATTTAAGGTTTCTTTATAATTTAGATTTAAGGGGAGACAATGATAGGTATGGGTGTGATTAGATTAGATCAAATCGAAACCAAACTTTATTGGATACTCATTAGGTTTTGTTTTAATAGCCTGATGGAAAATTGAAATCAAACTAGATCAATTGATATGTTTGAATTAAATCGGACTAATAAGACTGAAATCGGGCCAGATAATGGACCGATTGATAAAAGTCTATTAAACTAATATTTTATTAAATTATGCATGTAAGAAACCAACATAAAAACCGAACCAGACCTATAGTACCCATTAATTAGCCTACTTATTACTATGTATACATATAGTAAACCAAAACCAACCTGAAAGGGTTTAAACCGAACTAATAGTAGACGAACAAAAGCCTATTAAGTCAACCAGATAAAACCCAAAACCAAATTGGACCAAAACCGACTTTTTTTTTATTAGACAATAATTGGGCTGAGGTGTATAGGATGGAAACCAAATCGATCCATACCGAAACTAGACGGATCCGTCCGGTTCACATCCCTAAATTAGAAAACAGTTCTACCTACTTGTATCTTCCCTGATCCCATCACCGTCTACATTCGATGAATCTCATACTCGAGAGGTGGGTCCCACACCACATCAGCGTGGATGAGATTTATTGGATAATGACATGAAGGTGGTCTGACATACTCTTAAACTGATCACCGGTGAAGAGGCGACTGGGGACGGTTTCCTTGTATATCCAATAAAGATGGCCACCTTGTGTTTTCCATAAACAATGTCATCGACGCTCACAATTACTATCAAGCAGTTTCTTCTGTCATCACTTCTTTCCTCATCAGTTTCTGAAAAATAAACCCAGAAAATTGAGTTGAGTTCGGGTTAATAGATATGGGATCCCAAAGCTTTGAACCCTCGTCGGTAATGGACGATTTCCTGCAGAAGTCCGGCGGTTGCGCCGTCATCGATGGAGGTCTGGCAACGGAGCTCGAACGATACGGTGCTGATCTCAACGATCCTCTCTGGAGCGCCAAATGCCTCTTAAGTTCCCCTGAACTCATTAGACAGGTAATCTTTCTCTCTCTCTCTCTCTCTCTCTCTTTTCGTCTCTGTCTCAGGTTATGTCTGATGTTTGTTCAGTTGGACGGCTGTACGGATGGAGAGGATTTCTATAGACCTTCATACCTGCTACTTGGATCTTCTAATCGTTGATCCATTGGACGGGCTGGAATGATCGACATGCATGCATGCCAGTACATCCAACTTATCTGGCGGGTTGGATAGCTGGTTATGATCTTTTTCCTGTTCTCTCCCATAATGAACCTTCCTTCCATTTTTTTATTTTTTAATTAAAATTTTCTCTTTCATCTCTCTCTCTCACCTGGTTGACCCATGATATCAAATCCCACGTACTGATTAGTTTGGTTTGGAAAATCCCCTCAAACGGACAGCTTAACCGAATTCCAGGTCCCATCTTCTTATGATGTTTTTGGATTTTGTTTAGGATCCAAACCGTCTCCTGTGGCAGGAGGTTCTTGTCGCCGATCCAAGAACTTGGGTTCAATCTGACCGTCTATCAATACAAGTTGAAATACGACCCTTGACAGACAGCAGGACCGCGGGAGAGGATTTGAATACCTTTGTCTACGTTTAGAAGAAAGATATTATTTTTGTATATTTTGGATGAAAAATGAAGAAGAGAGGTCAAGCTAAAACCGGATGATCTTTTCTTTAATCCTCATATGATCACATCATCACACAAGATTAAGATTAGATTGCAAACATCAGTCTTAATTATCATATTTTGGTTCCGAGAGTCAATTTTAAATCGATTTATAGAGTCGGAATCAGATCAGATTTATCAAACGCGATTCTACTTTCAAATGACTCTTACCCTGAGAGTCAGAATCACTTGGATAGGAGATAGGGAAAAAAAAGAAAAGGGATAGTTTTTCCCTCTCCACCTTAAAATTACCAATTAATTACGATTAAATTGGAAAAAAGAGATAGATTCCCCTCCTATCTTATAACTATAAAATCTTAAGGAAGAAAAATTCTCACATAGCCAAGGGAACCGATACCAGATAGATATCGTATTTATATTAGTCGATATTTTCCAACACATAGTTGATATGGACCAATATTGGCTGACACATGGCCGATACCGATTGATATCTAATCGACACAAAAAAGTTATGCCACATTAGCATATGACCGATACTTGATCGATATTGGTGATCAATACCCATATCTGATACCGGTACCAATACCGTGAACTAAATCCATGGTGGGACGGAATCGATCCATTATTAAAAAAAAATAAAAATTCTTGACACTTAGAGATTTTTTTTTCTTCTATAAGATTTTCTAATTTAAGATTGGGTGGAAAATCTATCAATTTTATTATTATTATTGGACCGGTAAGGGATGCCATCTTATTTTGGAGCTGATGGGATTGACGGACCACTATACGTCCAAATCCTTGACATTCGATTTTATTTTGGCCCGGATGAAGTTTGGTTCGGGCTCTATCGTTTTGGGCTTAGCCCTTCTACCTTAACGATTCGATTTCGATCTAGTCCGAACTAAATTAGAACAAAAAGTATTATAACAAACTAATTCAAAATATGTACACTATCAGTTGAATTTGAATCTATTTGAAATTAATTTAGGCCGACCCTATTGGACTAACAGTTCAGTCCCAAAATTGCAACCCCCACTAAGCCATGATTGATAGGGGTGAAGTAATATTAATTTTCATTAATTAGAACATTTGCTATTTCTCCATTTTATTATTGCCTTATCATCAATACCGACGGTCTATTTGTAACCTCTTTTTGTTTTTATAAATCTGTTAATGGTGTAGGTACACCTAGATTACCTTGAAGCTGGTGCAGATATCATTATCACATCCTCTTACCAGGTACGTACTTGGTACTGTCCTCTTTATTATTATTGATATCACCTTAATAATCATGCATTAGGGGAGTGTTGAATTTGGTAAAATGGGCTTGTGCTCCTGATGCAGGCTACCATTCAAGGGTTTGAGGCTAAAGGCTTGTCAGAAGAAGAAAGTGAAGCTTTACTGCGGAAGAGTGTCGAAATTGCTCTGGAGGCACGCAATATTTATTATCAGAATTGTAATGATTGTACAACTGATAATGCTGGAGATGGAAAAATTTTCAGAAAACGTCCGATCTTAGTTGCAGCATCTGTAGGATGTTATGGGGCTTATTTAGCTGATGGAGCTGAGTATAGGTAAGATGGTTTTGTTTCCTTCCGTCTTGTTTCCTTCAGTTTTGATAGAATTGATAAATCTATACTAATTAGGTTGCAGCTTGACCAAATGCCTATTTCTTCAGAGTTGGTTATAAAGCAGTTCACTCCATCAATTATTTAATTATAAATATATATATATATATTTTCCTGCAAACATCTATAAATCCTTGTGGGTTCATATTTAGGTCTTAAGCCCTAAATGCATACTTTTTCCTTCCAATCCTATTCAGTGGTTGAGGCATTTCAAGTGGAGCAGTTCAGAACATTTCATGCAAATTGATAGCTTTCTTGTTAAAAAATTTTATGACATAATTTTTCTCTTTCCTCGCAGTGGGGAATATGGACACACAGTTACTTTAGAATTTCTGAAAGATTTTCACAGGAGAAGAGTTCAGGTTTTGGCTGGTTCAGGTGCTGACCTAATTGCATTTGAAACAACTCCGAATAAGCTAGAAGCTCAGGTATCTATAGAACATGCTTGTTGACATGTGATAACTTAGTTCCTTATCTATTTGCACTTACCAGTCGATTTGACGAGTATTATGCACCTGAAGTTCAATAAATTGTAAAAAATTTGATGTGAAATAAGCTGAATCCACCAATTTGAAGATTGCTATGGAGATCCAAAAATTTGATGGCCAGAGTAAGGCAGTTCGATACCTAGAAGAAATGTCTATGTACAAGCTTTTGTAGTGTCCTGTTTTTCTGCTCTGTTGGCTGCCAACTTTCAAGGGTCTTCCAATTGATTGAGCCAAATAATTGATTTGGTTGGAAAGTTGAAGTTGTGGGACTAAATTGAGATTGATCGATCTAGATGATTTTTAGGTTGCAACCATCTTAGTTTCCTTGGCTTCATGTTTGGTGATGCAGGCTTATGCTCAACTTCTTGAGGAAGAAGACATTACTATTCCAGCTTGGTTTTCTTTTTCTTCCAAAGATGGTGTCAATGTTTCTAGTGGAGATTCTTTATTCGAGTGTGTCACAATTGCCGAATCATGTAAGAAGGTTGTTGCTGTTGGAATCAACTGCACCCCTCCTAGATTTATTCATGGACTCATTCTATCTATTAAGAAGGTACAATCATCTGAAGAGAGGTTCTACGTTGAGTTTTTAGCTCAGAAATTTACAAGAATTTTTTTGGGGCTGATTTTGGCACTGCATACCTCTTCATTTTATCCACCACTTTTATTTGTCAATTTTTGTGTTGCCATATAGAAGCCACTTTAAGTAGTAGCAAACATAAATGAATAATATCTGACACTCAAAAAGATCCATGATGAACCAGTGTGAGAAATGAGGTGTGTGATTTAGCACTAAACTATGGTACCCTATTCGTCTTGCTTATTAGTTAGATCTCAGGTTTAGACTTTAAGAGACATACCCATCGCTGGGCCATGTTAATGGCAGATTATCACTACCAAACGAAAATATTTAGAATGCTAGATCATGTGGAAGCCAACATTAATATGATCATGACTTTCATACTACTTTAAATGGGAAGCTCTAAAAATTTATGTTTTGATGTTTTGCCTTTCTCAGGGTTTTAAAGAAATAGGGTCATGAGAAAATGTAGGGAAACAGATGGCCTTGTTAGAAAGTATAACCATTTATCAAAAAGAAAGCATACCCAGCTGCTGCATGAGCATAGATAACCTAGAATTGAAACTGATGAAGCTAATTGTTGGTTCTTGATTACCTTTCTTTTCCCCTTCCTTTTGATATGGCTCTTGAATCACTTTAAGTTGTTAAGAGTTTGGTTATTTCATCTGTTGTCGATGGAACTCTCAGTGAAACACCGGAGTTCCTTCAGAAATAAGGGTTCCCTGAGATACTGCCAAACTGTAACAGTCTTCCCGTCCGCTGAGATAGGAACCAAAAGAAAAATAGAAGACAACAGGTGTGCCAAACTTAAAGATGAGAAGTTTTTCTTGGTGATGGAGAAAATCCCAATCCTCTCTCACGACTCTCCCAGTACTACAGATGCAAGTTTTGCGGTCAGTTCTCTTCCTGGTTCTGCACGGACTACCACAGACACCACACTTGCAACAGCACCACAGGACTCGAGCCTGGAGGCCTTTCCTCCAGCCCTCACAAGACTAGAGTCCTGTGGTGCTGTTGCAACTGTGGTGCCTGTGGTAGTTTGTGCGGAACCAGGAAGAGAACTGACCGCAAAACTTGCATCTGTAGTACTGGGAGAGTCGTGAGTGACCCCCGGGATGATGGCTGTAGTAGGGATAAGACAGTCATGGTAGAATGCCGTTTTTTGCAATTCTAATTGTTTTCCTGGTGCATCCTTCAGGTTACAACTAAACCAATAATTATTTATCCAAACAGTGGTGAGACGTATGATGCTGAACGGAAGGATTGGATAGTGAGTTTTTTGTCTACTCTATCTAATTGTGCTAAAATTTTAACTCTAGTGTGCAAAATTCAAATCATTGGGGATTATTTTGTTCAACAATTTTCGTATTGCAGAATGGGTGATAGTTAATAACTGATTTAGTTTTTACATGCTGCCAAATACGTCACCCTCTTCATAGATTCCACATGCATTTTAGTTCAAAATACAAAACTTGGATGCTTCATGAACAAGGATGTCTAGAACACTTTGGATAACAGCTTTTCTTTTTGTATATACCTGTCTATTACTATAACTCTTCTCTCCATTTCTCTGTTAGTTTATTGTCTGGTTTTAAAATGGGCAAAATATAGCCAAAGATGTTCTTGAATTAATCTGTTACGTTCATACTACTCTGGATGAACATTCCGTGATCTTAGTTTGTTTCTAACATTCTCCTATTTTTTCCATTGCAGGTGCCCACTGAGCTTTCAAAAGAAGATTTTGTCTCATATGTTAGTAAGTGGCATGAGGCTGGGGCTTCACTCTTTGGAGGTTGCTGCAGAACATCTCCAAATACTATCAGAGGCATAGCCAGAGTTCTCAACAAGGGATCTCTTGTTCAAGCTTAATCTTACAAGTGATTAATGGACTGAAATCCTCTCCCGCGCGCCAGCCCACCAGCCTAACATCTGACGGGCTGGAATACATCGGTATGTGTGCCGGTGTATTCCAGCCCGTCAGATGTTAGGCTGGCAGGCTGGAGCGCGGGAGAGGATTTTTTTGCTTAATCTATAGGTCATCCCTGAACCATATAGGGGATTGTATCAGATATGTTCCTATCTGTATTGTAACTATCAACTCCTTATTGAAGGGTTATGGGTTGGTACCAGCAGACTTCTTCTGCTCTGTTATTTATCTGTTTAATTATCCTAGTTAATCACATCTTAGTTGTGCCCAGGCAACAATAGCACATCGTTCCTATCTTTCATTGCAAGAGGCGGTAGGGAAGTGATCGATCACTCTGAGTTAAGCTTATGTGGGCTTCAATGGATGTATATAATTTATGCAATATGAATGTATGACTTACTCTTATGACTTCTACTTTAATTTCTTGTTTCAAGATGTTTTTGGCACATCAATACTGTTTTAAATTCCACTAGTTCATGATTTGGGAATACATATAATCGAGAATCATGGATCAAAGCCAGAGAACATACCATTGTTCCTCAATAACCTTTTCTCTTCTTCAACGTAATTCTTTCCTCTACTGGCCTGACCCAGCTCTCTCTTCCTCTTCTCCTTGTGTGAAAAAGATAGATTCTACTCCTTCCAAGTTTGCACGTTTATCAGCTTTTCTCCCTCAGCTACAGCAGCTCTGGTTCTCTCTCGCTGTTTATAAGATTCTTCAATGCCTGCAACTTTTTCCTTTCCACTAGACCGAGACCAGTCAGGATCCTTTCATCCATCTCCTTTGGTGGGGACATGTTCAATATTGAGGACCCACTTTTGTAGGGGAAAAAAATCTTCTGTAATGAGGATCCCATCCACATGCTGATCCACTTTGAGTGGGTGGGATACAGAGGTGGCCTCACTACGGAGGATCCCAATCCCTTTGTAGCCATGCTCGCTTAAAGCTTGAAGTGTTGCTCCTTGATCTTCTGGCCCTGGCTGTATCCGTGCAGTAAACAATGGTCAATAATCTTTCTCTGTCCAACAAATCATAGACTTTAAATGGCCAAGGCTGCCAACACAGTATGCACACTTGCTGGCATCCGGTTATACCTTTGATGCATCCGACCAAAAGGTATGTTCGTACAATTGAGAATTTGAAATAATTTGGCTCTTCCATTGGAAACTGGCCAGCAAATTTATCTTCATTCTTCAAAAACAGATTTTGAAAAATCGGAGGATCCAATCAGACTGATTCATTTCCAACCAGGTGATTCTAGGTTGAACGCACTAGATTGTGGGAGTAGGGTTCAAAGCGAGGGCAGAATCTGAAGGTCGCCTCTTGTATCTGAAATTGGGTTACAGCCATGAGGATGAACTGACTGTTCCACCAGCTGCTGTCCGTGTATTCTGCTTTTAGCCAAACATAATTTGTTGAACAGGAATAGACAAGCAAAGAGTACACCAGTTTGCTGCAACTGTACGCAGTTGTAAGCTACCTGAAGTTTACAAGGGCAAGGGTATAATGTATGTTGATGAAGTTATAAAGAAAGAAACAAGGAAAAAAGTCCAAATGATTGCTGGGAGAAGGTCTGTTTGTTGATCTTAGTGGAAGTCACTTTGCTGGAAGATGGCCTTCTTTCTACAGCTTGAACCCAACTGGTTCCTACAAAAGCACAAATGTTGTTAACTGTTAAGGATGTGTGGACATTTAATAATGAAATGACATGAAAAACAAACTCATAAATTCATTATTGTTCTATTATTATCTGGTCTTATTTATTGAGAGAGAGAGGGTTATACTGAAATCTTATATACTAGAGAAAAGAAAATAAAAATACAAAGAAGAATCAGATTTTAAGAAGAGAGAGAAACAGAAATTTCCTTTTCTCTTTTCCCTTTGTATACTTGAGTGAAAAATAAAAATACAAGTAAAAAACAGATTTTTATTTATTTATTTGTGGGAGAAGAAGGATCTGCTGCGCCCACGCACATTATTTTGGTATCAAAACGTGTCGAGGGCTTTGGGTAAGTTCACCGTCGGCGGTACTCTGAGAGGTTGCGTCTCCTGCTCTTGTCCAGATTCAACCAACTACCGTTGGAGGTAACATTCTTTCTCAGATTCTAAGACTAGCAACTCGAACTCGTAGTCCAAGTGTCTATTTGGTAACACTCTGCTCCAGCTCCGTTTTTGATTTGAATAAATGACTCCAGAACCAAAACTTCAAGAGTGAAAAAAATTTGCTTTTACAAATCAGAGCCAAATTATTTGGCTTCCCGTGTTCTTCCCATTGTTCGAACGAAGAGGCTGATTTACCTCAAACGTTCTTTCTTCTCCTCTGCGCTCAATAGCAGGTTAGTCTCTCTACTTCCTCTCTCTCTCTCCATCTCTACTTCCTCTCTCTCTCTCCATCTCTACTTCCTCTCTCTCTCCATCTCTACTTCCTCTCTCCATCTCTACTTCCTCCCTCTCTCTTTCTCTCTCTTCCTCCCTCCATCTACTTCCTCTCTATCTCGTTCTCTCTATCTCTCTGTCTCTCTCTTCCTGCATCTCTCTCTCTCTATCTGTCTCTTTTCCCCTGAGAATCCGGAGCAAGACTTTGCAAAAAATCGCTTCCAGACGCGTTGCTTGCAGGTATTCCTTTTTTTCTCTGTTCATCATGGGTTATTTGCGTGATTGCTTCCGATGAAGAATTCCTATGATTTGCTCAAATTTTTCAGCGGCGTCGTGAGTTTCTAGGGTTAGGCTTAAGATGAAGTAATCCTACGATTCTCTGAAATTTTGTAGGGTTATCGTGGGTTTCTCGAGTTATATCTTGATGGTTCAATTTTCTTTGAGATTATTGCATCATTACGTTGTGAAAAGTTTCATTTTCCATTTTCTTTGTTTATGTGTGTGAATATTGGGATGATGGTCCATTGAAGCCTGCAAATCTGATTTATGAAACCTGGTTTATATCTCTGTTTTTTGGGCTGTAGTAGTTTCAGCTACCTGTCTTTGCATCTTCCGTCGAGTTTAATTTATAACTCTTTCTTCCTGTTGAGATTGATCTGAAATTTGGTGGTTGATTTTCTTTCTAGCACATTCTACTGAATTCTGGTTTAAATTCTATGTTGGCCATATTAATTGCTCCTTAGCCCCTGTCCTGCTTTCTCTTTATTTTCACTTCTACTCTATCCCATCCCTTAATCCGACTTACATTTTTGTGAATTTTTGAAAGCTGACAGTTCCTATTATTCCTCTGTGTTGAAGATCCACTTTGCAGATCCTTTCTCTTGAGTCCCATACTTGCAAATTCCCTTATTCTGGTTTTGAAAGCTGACAGTTCCTATTATTCTGGTTTTGAAAGCAAGAATGTATTTAATACTTTGTTAGTAAGACCAATATAAAAAATTATGCATGTATTATTGGGTTTGAAGACAACTACTGGTTTTGAAGACAATGTTAATCAATTCCATGCTTTCTGAAGACAATGTTAATCGATTTGCAAAAATATGAATTTTAGCAAAATTACATACATAATAATGGCTTAATGGCAGTCATTGTATTATTTAAGGCAAAAATTTTTATTCTAGATTAGTGTTTACCAAACAGTCTCCTGTTCTCAGTGAGCTCTGAAATCGATTCCAGAATAGTTTTTACCAAACAGGCTCTAGTTCTCAATCAGCTCTGGAATCGATTCCAGAGCAGCGTTACCAAACAGGCTCCAAATAGGCTCCAGCTCTCAATCAGCTCTGGAAATAAGTGGGAGCTCAAAAATGACTCCAGAGCAAGATCCTTGGAGCCGGAGTCAGAGTGTTACCAAACAGGCACCAAGAGATCAACTTAGTTTGGATTTTTCATTTTTGTTCGACCTAGCAGTTAAACTGTTTAGTTTTGTGCTGATTGCGGACATACCCAGATGGTATTTTTTTTTTCTTCTGTTATCTCACAATTCCATGCCTTTAGGAACTGTCTTTTTCCACATGATGTGTTCCTGTTCAATCCTCGGTGAATATAGAAACGAAGCCATTTAGGCGATTAAATGAACTGCTTATTTGCACTGGTGTTTTCGGGATTGTCTCTTCTATCTTTTGAGTAATTTGTTTTTGGCTTCTTCATCTTTGGTTCATCTCCGGTACTTTCGTAACTAAGAATGTTTGAGGTTCTTAAGCCTTTTAGATTGCAAAGAACCTTGAATATGATGGTATCACTCACTCCGTTAGAGTGTTAATGGAGTGCGTTACAGCTTACTCCAGAGTTTCTGTGGCATGAATGAGTCACCTGAGCTTCCCGACTGGTTTAGAGTTCCTCAGGATTTTATTTCTTCTTTCCCATAACCTGATGTGCTTGCTAAAATTGTTAATTGGGCAACTCGAAACATCAATATAATGAGTGTTTTTTTTTTCTTGTGTGGTAAAAATGGGTTTATTGAGACTATTGATGACGATGTTGGTAATATTAGTAAGATTCTACAGAGTAGGTTCTGGTCACCTGATGATGTTTTCCAAGCTTTAGGCGTTGTAATAACAGTCTCCAACGACTTGGTCTACAAACTATTGAAAAGCTAGAAATTACTGGATCTTTGCATTCTTTTTTCTTTTTCTTTTTTTATAAAAAAACTGGGATACCGTATGCAAATTTGTTGTGGTTGTTCTGCTAATATTTACTACTTGATGGTTGACATTCTTGGAAAATCAAAGCAGTTTGATCTCATGTGATAATTGGTCAAAGAGATGCTAATTTCAGACTGTTGATCTTGTTTGCAACAATCACTAAGATTATGAGAAGGCTTGTTGGAGTTGTAAATGGGCAAATGCAGTAGGGATTTTCGTGGAATGGAATGATTTGTTGCAGGAAAGGACATTTTTGCTATGAACTTGCTCTTGGATGCATTGTGTAAGGAACAGACTGTTTGAGCATGCAGAACCTGTGTTTTTGGAGTTCAAGAATGATTCACCTTCTGATTCTCATACATTTAATGTCTCGGTTCATGGATGGTGCAGAGCTAGGCAGATGGATAAGGGCCTGGTAACTAAGGAAGAGATGGGAAGATATGGATTTCAGCCATGTGTGGTTTCTTATCCAGTTTGATCAATGCTTACTGCTGGGAGAAGGATTTCTGGAAGTTTTATGCTATTTTATTGAGATGCAGGTAAACGGTTCCAAAGATTATGCATTCTCTTGGGAAAGCAAAAGAAACGTGTGAAGCTATGGATGTTTATGAGAGAATGAAGGAGAATGGTTGTGTTCCTGATACTTCGTTCTAGGACTCTTTGATTTACATCCTAAGCAAAGCTGGTAGATTTCAGTATGCTTGTGACGTATAAGAGATGTCCGAGAGTGGAATTACTCCAAATGCAACAACATACTGCTTTTGAGCATTCACAAAAAGAAACTGCTCTAAAGGTGCTTCAGGAAATGGAAAAGAACCTCTGCAAACCTGATGTTAAAACTTAATGCCCCATTATTGAAGATGCATAGTAGAAAGAAGTGGATGAAGGTCCTTTTCTGTTTACTGAATGATATGTTTGAAAAGCATGTCAAACTTGAACTGGGAACATATGCTCTCTTTGTCTATGGTCTTTGTCGAAGTGGAAAAGTGGAATATGCTTGCTTATTTCTTGTGGGAATGGTTTTCAAAGGAGTGGTTCTTAGGGACTGCACATACAGTGTGCTGGAGGAGGAACTTTGGAGGAAAATCATGGGAAAAGCAAAGAAAGGATTCAACACTCAATGACATAGGCAAAATTTATGGAACAAGCTGTTCATTCCTGTAGGATATATTTGGATGGGATAGATTGATCAATTTTTTTTTTAACATAGTAGAAAGAAAGAGAGTAGAGAAGAAGATGGAGAGAATGCAAAGAGAGAATCGTGAATGTGTGTTCTCTCCTTCAACTACTTGTATTATTAAAAAGAAAAAGGAAAGTACATGATAAAGGTCTAATGCAATTAGGAAACCCAAGTCCTATTAACTGCAACCAGAGTTACAAGAAAAGTAATAAACTAATAAGATATGACTAAACTTAAGGACTGATGTAGATAAGTTGCATGACTCAGTAGATGAGGAAACCCTCTATCGAGATAAACAATATCTTTGACACTCCCCCTCAAGCTGGAGTTCTAGCTTGGAATAACAAGAACAAATATGAACAGCAACACTGGTCTTTAATATATATGGCTGTCTGAGATGCTAGGGAGCACAAAGAGAACTTCTTTGGTAGCAATACCAACTCATAAACACCAATCATCAGCAGCATCATTATATACTCTTCCCAAGGGACGCAAATAGTAGTAGCAGCAACATCATAGGCACATTTTGTAAGTAGTAGCATCGACATATTGTAGCAGTAAATAACTCCACATTAGACAACATAAAGTTGTTGTGAACCAGACCGCATTGGGTAGCAATAAACTAAACAGATTGCATTGTTGCTGAATATTATTGCTGAATACATTTTCATAGATGGTAGACTCCATTACGAGCAAATAGGTAGTAGGCAGTAGTAGACTCCATCCTGAGTAAATAGGTAGGTAGTAAACGGTAGTAGATTCCATTATGAGTAAAGAGGTAAGCTCCACTACGAGAAAACAGGTAGTAGGCAGTGGTAGATTCTATCATGAACAAATATGTTGTAGATTGCATCACGTGCAATTGTTAGTAAGGTTGCATCATGTGCAACCAGAGTAGTTGGCTTTAGTAGTCTCTCTTCAATGAGCAGACATGAACTTGAGTAGATATATGCTACTTTTTCCCTCACGTGGAACATTCCATGTGGACAAATTACAGCTGGAGACAAGAACTTGAGCAGAACAAAGAAGGTAGTAGCAGTTAGAGTAGCTTGCGGTAGCAGCATCGTGCAAAATTAGTACCAGATTGTATTAACAGTAGGTAGATTAGGTGCATGAAAGCAACATATGTACAGATTTGCGACAGAGAGCAACAAACAATTAGTAGATAGCAGCAACAATAGAGCAGATAAGCAAAAGTATGAGGTAGTAACGCCCGATCCGACGAAACCTTAATTGATTGATGGAAGGTAAGAGAAGGGGGTAAGAAGAAACAAAACTAGAACTTTAGATGCAGTAATAGCAGGTACAATACAAAAAGAAAGATGCAGCAGCAACAATAACAACAATAACAGTGGTGGCTGCACGCTTAACGGAGAACCTTAAATGACTCTCAAAATGGCAACCCAGGTGATTGCTCTGATACCATGTAACAAAGTAGAAAGAAGGAGAGAAGAGAAGAAGATGGAGAGAATGTAGAGAGAGATTTGTGAATGTGTTCTCTCCTCCGACTATTGGACTTATTAAAAGAAGAAAGAAAGTACATGATAAAGGTTTAATGCAATTAGGAAACCCAAATTCTATTAATTGCAACCAAAGTTACAAGAAAAAACATTTAACTAATAAGATAAGATTTAAACTACAAAGACTAATGAAGATAAGATGTTGAAAATGGTATCAGAGCTCCAGGGCCCCTCCTTACGGACATTCAAAAGATGGACCACATATGTCACGTATATTGCCACCCAAAAGAGGGGTAACATGTTTTGGTTAAGTCTGGAACCTTAATTATTCCCAACACTCCCCCTCATGTGTTGCCCCTCTTTTGAGTGACAGTACACGTGACATATATGACCCCTCTGGCCTCTATTGGGTGTTCGGTCCCTATTTTGGGAGGGAACTTGGAGCTCTGATACCATGTAACAAAATAAAAAGAGAGAGAGAGAGAGAGAAATGTGTGTGATTCTCTCCTCCTATTGCTGATCTCATTATATAGAAAATAGAGTAATTACAATAGAATGAAAAGACTATGTCCATAGGTCTTCTATTTAGACTAGGAAAAATAAACAACTAGGGAAACATAAATCCTAATGTAACTCTAGTCTGGAAGTTCAAAGCTTAGAGGTCAATAAGATGATGATGTGGCAATATTGACCCACTCCTCAACATTTTTAATAAATTGTTCTGCAGTTTTGCTCTTGTTTTTCATCTCTTCGGTATCCTCTACTGCATGCATTGAGATATTTGTGATCAGAAAAATGTCTGTATGTGTCTGTGGATACATGTTTGCATGCATATTCAAGATCACCTAAAATCACTTATGTTAAATGAACTGACTGATTAGTTAGAAATAGAAAAGTACTCAATCCATGACTGCTCTTATCCTTAAGTGACATATAAAACCCCATATAATCGTTGCTCTTCTTTTCTAGGAGTTAACGAATGTGAACATCTGCCTATGTGAGTTGAGCTCATGGAATTTTTGTATTGTAATATTGGGATTTAAATTTGTTCTTATTCCATTCAAAGGAAGGACCTGTCATTTAGTCTTCCTGCTCTGGCTTATTTTCATCTTATTCAAGTTCTTTGACTTTCTCTTTTCTTTCCTTTTCTTTTCTCCCCTTCTTTTCCTTTTTAACTCCTGAAATACAAGTAACTGGTTCAAAACTGTTATGCCTTTAAACTTTGCTTGCATTTGACAACTATTTTGTTAGGACTATTGTAGTTTACATGGCTTCCATACTATCTAGATTCTAATAGAAAGCCAGATTTTCCTTTTAACTTAAAATATCCGTTAGACTAAGGGCATAAGAAATGTTGAAGGTGCATTTATATTTGACGATTCATTTGTCCACACTACTTGTGTTTGATTTCAAAGGGCATAGGCTTGAGTGTGAGATATGTGCTCGAACCAACAAATCAATGCCCAATATTTTTTGGTTCTAAATTTTGTGGAGTGGTTTTGTACCCATTATTGGGACATCAATTTGCTTTTTCTAATATGCCTTGTATAGTTTAAGTATGTAATCACATTTGGACTTTCATATCGCATTTTTAGTTAATAATTGTGCTCTTCTTTTGTTAGACTTTTGTTTATCATGTCAATAAGGGATGCATCTAATTATTATATGCATCTTTCTTGCTCACTAAACATAATTTATATTTTTGGTTTGATTGATATTTCCCTATAATCATGACCAAAATCTGAAGAATTGAAGCTTTGACATATCTGCCTGCTAGAAACACATCTTCTCTTAACCCTTGGAGGACTTGAACCCATGCTATTAGTCCCACACTCATCTTGGAGGAGGCTAATGAACTTCAACAGAAGTGGGCAAGTTGCTTAGTTTTTCTCTTTGACAGATAAGCATGCGAAACGATTATTTAAAAACTTAGAGAAAGGAATAACCTAGTATGAAGAAGGATAGTGATCTCAAATTAAACCTTGAATTCATTTGTTTCTGATATTGACTTTTTCGGTTTTACACCATGATCCCAGGCTTTGGGAGTCCAGAGCTACCATGAGCACTCCTTTATTCAGATCAGCGAATGAGAAAATTAATAAATTAGAAATATGATCAATGATTAACCTTTCCACCATTCCACCAACCCCCCCCAAAAAAAAAAAAAAAAAAAAAAAAAAAAGAAAAAAGAAAAAGAAGAGGAAGGAAAAAGATAGCAATGTAATTCATAGAAGCATTCCCTGTTTTCCTTGACCTTTTCTTTGCCTTTAATTATTTACATTTAATTGCAGCTAGTCATAAGGTCAAGGAGTCTTTAGTTGATCTGGACTTTTCACTATGGGGATCAACCAGGACGGAAAAGAGGGTTCCCTCATTTTATTGAAACAAGGGGCCGAAGCTGTGAGTGAAGTTACATAATTTACTTTGAGAGCAGTATTCTGATGTGAATCACTTAGCAGTTTCTGATGGTAGTTTTGGCTTGCTTTCTTAGAGAGTGTTTGAGTCAACATTTGTGGGAAGAAGGTCAATTATTAAGGAGCGTTTCTCAAAGAAGTACAGGCATCCAACTTTGGACACAAAACTGACCCTTAAACGCCTTAACGCAGTCAGTTTTTCACAAAAGAGTTGCTTCCCTACTCATGTTTTCTTGTATGCCTGCTACACACGATTTGATGCCCAATTTTTTTTTATCATGGTTCTGTCTTTTATCCAGGAAGCTCGTTGCATGACAAAAGCAAGACGGCTTGGTGTTTCCACTCCAGTATTATATGCTTTGGATCCTGTGCTGCATTCCCTAACATTTGAATATGTGGAAGGCCCAGCTATCAAAGAAATTTTTCTAGGTTTTGGATTCAATGGTGTTAACCAGGAACTAATGAATGATATCGCAACACAGATTGGTGATGCAATTGGAAAAATACATGATGGTGGTCTGATTCATGGTGATTTGACCACATCAAATATGTTATTCCAAAATGGTACCAACAAACTGGTGAGATCTTTTATCCCAACTTCCAAGTTACGCTCATTTCATGCTATGAATTGTGTTAAATGTTGGCCCCTGGCCATCTTGACTTTTCTCAGGTTCTAATAGACTTTGGTTTGAGTTTTACGTCAACCCTCCCCGAAGATAAAGCTGTTGACTTGTATGTCCTCGAGAGAGCTTTACTCTCAATGCATTCGTCTTGTGGGAATGTGGTAAGTCAAGCAGGTCCTTATCCTTTATTGTTCTTCCCTATTTTCCTCATAAAAGTCAAATATCCTTTTGGTTTTTTAATTTCTTTACAGATGGATCAGATACTAGCTGCATACAGGAAGTCATCAAAGCAATGGTCTTCCACATTGAACAAGCTAGCTCAAGGTGCTGCCATATACTTAATACTTAGTTTTGAAGATGATTCCTATTTAGATTATGTATGCCTATTCATTTTCTTTATTACTTTTTATTCTTGAACTATTTTTGCAGTACGACAGAGAGGTCGCAAGCGCACCATGGTCGGATGAACCCTCTTTAACATCGTTTCCTGTCACGTTTAGTAATCCGTAAGGGGAGACAGAAAAAAAAAATGCCTTTTTAGATTAATCAACACTACAGTATGAAAATTAAATCACTTTAAGCATATATGCTGGTGCTTATTGTCTCAAGCTTTTTTGTCTTACTAGTTTTCTTAACTTATTGTGGAGCCAAATATGAAGTCAACTAAAACACGCTGCAAGTGATTAAACTCGCAGAGTTTGGAGCTGCTGCTCATGGTTGAACTGTATCTTCTCCTTAGATGAATTTATAATATATCCTATCTATTGTGTGGATGCTTATTCATACTTTAGGTAAAACAAAGGGACTAGTGCACCTTTACACATGGTTGTTTGGAGTTCTAACGTGGAGAAATGTATCAGATAAGAGTGATCTGGTTGACATGATTCTTGGGCCATGCACATTGCAAGGGTCATCATTTGATTGGACATGGTTCCGAGTCACAAATCATATATTTCCTGGTTAGTTCAGTCTGTTGCGTGATTCATTTGTTGAATGAATCTACTATATTGTTGTAATAGCTCATCCTATAATATTCAGATCTTTTTGAGTATGGTATTGTTGTCCTGTCTTCTTAACAGGGAATCTTCTCCAGGTTAAGGGTGTCAAAACTGGCCCGGCCCGGTAGCACGGACCGAGCCAGTCCGATATAACCTGAACCCAGCCCGGACCGAGCTTTAATGGACAGGTTTTGGTCTGAGTTTGTAAAGCCCGACACCGTTTCAGCCCAAACCGAAACCAAACCGGATCGGTCCGTTAAGAAGCCCGAATTAGCCAAAACCGATAAAACCCAACCCGAACACCGGTAAGGCCCGTTCAGGCCCAATTTCTTAATTTTAATGGTTTTAAATTTTAAAAGATTGTGTTACATTATTAGAGTTCATTTCATGATCTAGAAGATTATGTGAATTTATAATTGAAAATATTATGTTAATTGTTATAGTTTATAAATTACATACATATGGAAGGAATAATGTTAATTTTATACATAGAAATAATAAAATAGGCTATATAGTTTACATATAAAAAGGGCCCGATAAGCTCGATAAGCCTGATCCGGACCGAACCAATCCGAAATCACCTCAATAAACCCAGTCCGATAACAAATCGACACCGGACCAACCCGTTAGTTATTGTGTCCAGCGCAGCCCACCCCAGTCCGAATTCTTAATGGATATGTTTTGGACTGGGCTTATAAAACCCGACATCGGTTTAGCCTGGACCAAAACCGGCCCAGACCGACCCGTTGACACCCTTACTCCAGGTGTTGCTTCTTATAATCAATCTCTATTAATCGTTCTTTATTGTTCTGAAGAAAGGTTTAGCTTCTGGAGGACACTGAAACAACATGATTGAACCTCCATGAAAGTTACTTTCTTTTTCAGTTGTAACTAAGACACTCATAATTGGATTATCGTATGAAAATTGTGAAGAATATTTTCATTGATCAATGGGTGTCGCCATATTTTGGATGACAGTTTCTCATTGCCGGCAAATACAATGTTCTGTTGAAGACTTTCAGTGTATTTCGCATAATCCATTCTGAGGGATCCTTTTGATCTCTACAGCTTTCTGCAAGTTTACCAAACTATAGCGGCAATATCCCTTGATCATGCAGCAATTCTTTCAATTCATCTGATTCAGCCAAGTACTCTGTAACTTAATGTCCAACTAAATTTGCAACCGAGGGCTGCTGTGAAAACCAACTGTACTAATATGCAAGGCTCAGGGAGCAAGAGAAGTGTGCAAATGTGTTGCATGATTGCATCAAGGGTCTCATCTTTTGAAACCATGATAATGCGTTTACACTAAATACACTACTGGTTTATGGTTCATGGTTCATCCTGTCATGCTACATCCCATATTGTTTTCAAACAATTCTATATTATGAGAAAGAGTTTCCTCGTTCCTCATAGCCTAGGTGAATGGATAGTTGAAAATTTGTATTTGATTCACATACGTCCATACAAGCAGGGGTAGCTGGATTTGAATTCAGAAAGAAAATCTATCAAAAAATAAAATAATCCTCATAGCCTAGGTGAATGGATAGTTGAAAATTTATATTTGATTCACTTACGTATCCATACAAGCAGGGGTAGCTGGATTTGAATTCAGAAAGAAAATCTATCAAAAAATAAAAAAATTGTTGAGAGTGGGATTTGAACCCACGCCCTTTCGGACCAGAACCTTAATCTGGCGCCTTAGACCAACTCGGCCATCTCAACGTTATGATATATCAAAGTACAAAGATTAATTTTATAATCTTTATTACAAACTCCACTCCTACTACAAGACTGGAGTAGTATGTGTAATGGAAAATCATCTTCACCTATGGGGAGGTTCATACTTCATAGGGACCCCAACCAGTTGCAATTGAAGAAACCAGGAAGATTGGAGAACCCTCCACCCATGGAGCTTGATACTGCTGCAGCCTGCATTGCGTTCTCCGGCCACTGGTTCAATTGCTGACATTGGATATCGTGGATTTACACCATTTATAAGCCAAGAGATGAATATTATTCTCAAACTGTTGGATTACAATCCAGATTGCATAAATCTGAAACTTGGGACTGTCTCAGTTTATAAAATTATTTTCTTAAAATGGTGTAAATGTAGTGCCTGTAGCTCAAAATCAAATCTGATGAATAAGAGTTGGGATCTCATCACTGTCAATGGGGTGTGGGACCCATTTTTAGAGTGTGGGGCTCATTGGATGTAGACGGTAATGGGATCCTAGGAAGGATACAAGTATATGCTGGTGAACTATTCTTGATGAATATATCTCTTTGATCTCTTGTCGTTTGTTTCATGGGTTCCACTCCCACCATCCTTTTTTTCCCATGAGGCAACATGGTCGTGGATCGTCTTAGCTGATAAAATCTTGTGGGCTTTTAATGGAGAAAGATCCTCTTTGGCTGTTCGACAATATACCAATGGCCGAGGATCAACGGGTGCCCATATTCATGTATGGGCATATACACGTCGACTGACTATTGGAGAGGAGCCTGATCCACTTTTCCTTTGGCAATCATGCAAGGCTCTTAAATGGTCTTGAGTAGCTCAGACCACATTTTTTTTCTTAACGAAGAACCCACAGAATATCCTAATAGGTAATAGCTCCCCTTTGAAAGGAAGTTCATTTATTCAAAAAAATTTGAGCAAATGTTTATCAAAGGAGTATCAAAGGAGGAAAAAAATCCTAATAACTTTGTAGTTTTGGCTCTGATCGGTTGTAAAGGAAATTAAAGAAAATGAAAATAAAATTACAATTAACATGAAAACTTTGGTAATCATTATAACATAAGCTATCACGTGATCATGTAACTAATTCTAAATCATTCAATATTTAATTATAAACTTTCAAATCATTCAATATTTAGTTATAAATTTACATTTTGCTTTGCATCCAAATCTATTACGTTTGTAAAGTAAAATAAAATTTACATCTAATAAGTATCATTACTAAATATGAAAAGAAATATTGATAGTTCATACAATCATGTTGTCCTATAACTATAAAAGTTTCTTTTTTTTTTTAAATTTAAAAATTATCACTCCCTTTTTCTTTAATTTCCTTTGTAATTAAAACTGAACCATAATGATTTGCATGTCATCCTCCCAATTGTGAATATTAGAGCTTGTCAAATAACATGAGCCTAATTTGGAGAGAAATCAATTGACTTATCTTTCTTTAAAGAACAATATTCCCATAAATTACTAACAAGTTGAGCATAATGATGTGGGATCAGTAACCATCCAGAGGGCCATGAAAAGGGATGGAAGTTAAGGACTCTCAAGTGGGGAAGATAAGAAGAAGAAGATGAAGGCGGCAGACAATGATATATAATATGTATAGATGACTTTGATTTGATAGGCAACATGGAAGTAAGATGATTAATAGGGATGACTATGACAACTGATAAAATTAAGGTCGTTCCCATATACTGTTGCCACCACCATTACTACATTTTGCAATTCCAAATGGGAATATGCTTTTAACTTAACATCATAGAGAAGCGTTTTTCTAATTGACATCAGCCCGTGTTAAGGTTGGTTTGATATCGATTCTTTTTTAAGCACATTCATTGAACCACCACGAGCCCACAATTATCATTTATTCTTATAATTTCTGTTTTTAATATATGGCCAGCCATACCCACAGGTTTTTTTTTTTTTGGATAGAGGGTGGTTAGAGGCTCCTCCGTTATGAGGTGGCTTCAGCTTCAATATTGATCCTGGCCTAACGACCTTGAATTCCTGAAACCCAAATGTCTATCCCATCACAGTCTGAAACTACCAACCTTAAATTCTCAAAACCAGTCTGACATGCTAGTTATGCATGGACTGAACCAGTTAATGATTTTTAAATCCAATTTTATTTTGGGTTGGCTTAGATCCACCTGTTTTGATGGCCCAGTTCACAATCCAGAGAATATGAAATCTGATCATTTTTTTTCTTTTGGTGGCCGGGAGGGGATTCGGCATCAAGTGTGACCCAGGGGGAGGTAAGAGAGAGAGAGAGAGGGATGGAGACTGACACCAATCACACAGGTTGACATCCACTATTTCCCTACTGTGCAGTTTGATAGTATCATCTTTGTTGGAGAGAGAGAGAGAGAGAGAGAGAAAGGAAAGGTCTACGTCAGAAGCTACAGTGAAGTACACAACCAAGGTGGTTGAGGTATTCTTGTTTAAAGTTTAAAAACCTCACAGGTTCTCAAGTTGGCAGGAGCTGAAGAAAATGACACAAGAAAACCAATCTCATATCTCAAGCTTAAAAAAGCCCAAACAGAAACCTCAAATATGGAGAAAGTAAAATATTATCTAAGAGAAAAAATGAGCAAAAGGTATGTAAGCAAGAAACGGTCGCTTAAGCAGGCAGGGTACAAAGCTGAAAAGCAAAAGAAAACACAAAAAACAGAAGCCCACAAACCCTGGCCCAAGAGATATACTTTGCCCAAAGATCTAATCAAAGATCATCCTTTGACTGCCTTGTGAATCATGATTTCCCGTTTGATTGGAACGACGGTAGTTTAGAAATTTCCTAACCCTCCCCCAAAATTCAACGAATGGAATATTATATTGTGAAAATTTCTCAGTAAGGTTGGCTTCTCACATGAGTTTGTTTCTTGAAACCATTGGATTGGAATCCTTGTAATTATGGGTTCCACAATGGCTTCCAATCTGAATTTCCCAAGTGAATGGCTGTGATCAATTATGATTCTTATTAACATCTGCATGTGGGCCATATTTCCAATGGATATGCTTATGCGTGACCATCATGGTTGGCATCATCACTGTCATGAGCTACAACTATTGAAACAGCTCTAGATTGAATTGTATGAATTGACAAACCCTTGTTTGCCACTGGTTTTAGGATTAAAGGTTGCATCTTTGAGTTTGTGGGCCTGAGACAGCTTATATGACAGATCAAGAAAGCAATTTATTGGTAGCCTATGAATACTGATTGATATTTTAGAGAGAGAGAGAGAGAGAGAGATGCTTTGCATGTCTGTTAAGGTAAACTGTTGGATAATATAAGATGGTCTGAATTAAATCTGATTGTTGTAAGCTATGGCCCACATTGCATTTTTTTTAAAGGAAGTAATCCAAGTACATAGAATCAGGGCCTGCATGCAGCACCTCCTGTGCATCGGACCAGACTTCTATGCACTGGTCTATTGAGTTCCTGTCTGATGGCCGAGGGGACCTGGGCTTCTTTTGATGATCCAGGAAAACCAAATTGAAGATGAGCAGATAAGACATCTACATTCAGCAACACATAAGGGGACAAGTCATTCATATAAGATATAATGGAATCATAAATTCATCATACCCTCTTTGAATCCAAAAATATGGTGTCTCTTTAAGATCCCATTTAATGACAATGGTGTATCAAGACTCTCAAGGTAAAAAAGATTCCAAATGTAGGGCCACCTCCCTTGCTCCTTTAGATAAGCATTTACCCAATATAGGCCCCCCCATGCCTTTAGTTGATATTTTCTATGTTACACTTTTTCTTATTGCCTCTATAAGATTCCTAAGAACCACAGTGAGGTAAGGAAACAATGACACATATTGTTCTAGAATTCAATCAAAAAAGCATATCACCTACTACCCTTATCAGGCTTTATTGGTTCTTAGGAAGCTGATTACACTTCATATATAGCCTTTGATGAATGATGGAGAAAGAATGCTAATAAGGAAGTCCACACCTTAGACACATGATATAAAGGAATTACCCCTAAAAAAGTCTTGAGGCACCTCAGGATGGGACCCAGAAGGCTATCAAGCTAGTGGAAGACTCACTAGGGATGGTGGGAATTAAGAGGATGTTTTGAGGGGCTGCTAGTGATTCTAATTTGGGGAATGAAGACTTATGGATTCATGGGGCCATGTCTTGATGTGTTCCGCCGTCAACCAAATTGTTTAATATTTAGACAGATAGACTAATACCCTCTACTTGATTGTTTCAAACCCTAGAAATATGGAAATTAGGACTAAACCAAGGGAGCCAAACACAGTCTCCCACATAAGGCATGTGTATTAAGGTATGGTCAAAGGAAGATTTCAAACATGGAGAGCTCAAATCAAGAACTTAAATTTGTTCTACCAAGATATCAAATTGGGTATTGGAGGGTCGGGGGGAAGGGAACATATGGCTACTCAATCTCCCAGAAGAAAGCCTGGTATTAGGGTGACTTGAACACTTGAACTAAGGATAAGGAACCAAGGATGGCCCAACATGATCCTACACCAATGCATTTTGGGGACCTCCACAATTAGGCATACCCTAAACCATGGGACAAAGGTTTGTATCTTCTAAGAAGTAAAATCTATTAAATACCCACAAGACCATAAATTGGGAGAACTGCCCAAAGTTTCTATAGACATGACTCTAGATTGAGTCAAAGGAAGAAACCCAAAATTACCCAACAAGTTCTCTAAATCCATGCACAACAAACTTACACATTGCTCCACAAAGAAAAGTTAAATTTTGAAGGTTTTGAGAAGATACAGTAGTTCTAAAGTTAAACCGAAGAAGCCTTAGAAACCATTTAAAAAGTTTTAGAAAAATCTTCAAACCCCAACAAATTTGCTTAGAAAACCACAAATTCTTCTCCCCCAACAAATATTCCCTTTCAAACATTCCATACAAGCATATCTGAAGATATCAACAAATCAATATGGTCTTATACAAACAAAAACTAGCGATTGGTCTACGTTTTGTTTTCTGTATATAAAGAAATAAAGAAAGGTGAAGAAAGAACCAAACAAACTCTTCAAGTCTTCATGCATGTCCCTTTATCTTTTTTCTTCTTTAACTGCTTTTTCTCAGAGAAGACCAAAATGGGAGGGAAGGAGTCGAAGGGGGTACAGGGGCTTACATGACCTTTAATTTTTCTGACCGCGGGCAGTGGTGGTGCAGAGTTAGGAGGAGGGAGGGGCAGCTATTCGGGTAGTTTTATGTTGAGGGGTGAGTGTGACTGATATATCCAATGCCCATGTTGGCATGGCCTTGGATTTGGGTAAAAAGCCTCGAGACCGAGCTTCTCTTGCACTTTATTCTCTTCAAATTCGATACTTTGCTGGACCAAGAACGAGGTTGAGGTTTTGAGGAGTGAAGACAGCTCTTCCTCCTCTCTCTGGAGCACTATCTTTCTTTATCTCTCTCTCTCTTTGTCTGCTGCATTGTCTTGTTCCACCTTCAAAAATCAGAATCTCCTTCCTACTTCTCGCGTTACTGTGTTGTCTCTCTCTATTCTTTCAGTTTTGAATTTGGGATCTTTTCTTCTCATTCCTATTCTTTCCTTGGTTCTCTTTTGGTGGTGAACTAAGCGAGGATAGTACCCATTTTTTGTTTGACTTTGTTTCCATCCTCCTTGTGAAGCAGTGAGCTTGTTTAACTGAGAAAACTAGAAATCCAGAGAAACAGATAGCTGAGTTCTTCATTTGATCCTCAATTCTCTTTGGGAGAGAAACCATAAATTGGGTTTCTTTTCTTCTAATTGCATCCATTTTCTGTGTCACTTCCCCTGTTGGTATCATCTGGTTCTATAGTAGGTCGTAGAAACCCGTTTATTGTGGCATACTGCTTAAGCACTTCAAGCCCATTTCTGTTTGTTCTGCTCTTGTCTTCTAGAGGTCGGAGATATGAGCTCTGAGGATGCACATCGTTGGACTTATTTCTGGGCCCATTGTAAATAGAGCCGTGAATACTGAAGTAACTGAATAATACTGAAGTAACAGAAATAACAATTTTTAAGCTGGAGAGCTGTATGAAGTATTTGTGAAACAATGAGAGATGGGAACTCGAAGAAAAGCAAGGTATTGAGAGAATGCGACTGGTATCTCTTGTTCTCTAATCTATACTTTTTAATTTTCTCCCTTTTTTAGTTTCTGATTCTTCCATTTCTTTTTCCTTCCAATGAAGCTCTCATGGTCCAAGACTCTTGTTAGGAAATGGTTCAATATCAAGAGTAAAGCTGAAGACTTTCACGCTGATGATATTGTTTACGGAGGTGGGTTCTTGATTCTATTTATCATTAATTTTCTAAAATCTGAATCACATTCATCTTCAGGGTCTCTTCTGAGTCGGGTTCTGTTGATTGTTGGGACATTATTTATGGTTTCTCCTTATGGAATAAAATTAGGGTTTTGGGGCTAGAATCTTTGCCTCAATAGCAGAGAAAAATTAGTTTTATCTTTCCAACAAAGTTCTCAATTTCATTGCTTTGAAGTTAGTACTTCTTCTCCCTCATTGGGCTTCTCCTGGAATCATGGGTTTTGTAGTTCTGTTCACATCTTAATTTCTTCCCGTTCAATTTTTTTTCCTGTTTGCAAATGAGGGGTTGATGCATGAACAGTGACCAAGCACATTTTTTTACGACTCTACCGTTTTCCATTTTCAGGCGGTGATGAAGAACCGAGGAACAGCTTCTCAGAGAGGGAGGCATGCACGCTCAAGAAAAGCAAAACTGGTTCTGTATTGGACTAACCATGTAGCTTTGGACCACACTAAGAAAATTAGGAAATAAATAAAAAATGTTCATATAGTTTTTCCTTCGTTTACTTATATCTTCTGCCCTCCTTTGGGTGCACAGAGAGATTGAACAAGAACTCTGATCGGTTCCGTCGGGGGAAGATTGATCTTGATACTCCTGAGGTTGCAGATGTGCAGAACTACAGGTATGCTCCTTCTCAAATGAAGTTTCCTTATTTGATTCATTTCTGCGTGAGTTGGATTTATAGTTTTTCTCTTCATGGGGGGATTAGGATCTTCGTAGCTACATGGAATGTGGGTGGAAAGTCACCACCCAGTCACTTGAATCTTGAAGATTGGCTCCACACCTCACTTCCTGCAGATATCTACGTTATTGGGTATGTCCTGTTATTAACTTATTCTCCTTACAATTTTCAACGATGCAACTGCAACAAGATTAATGGAAGCTGTTATGAACCCATTCTCCAGATTTCAAGAAATTGTACCACTGAATGCTGGGAATGTTTTAGGAGCAGAAGATAATGGACCTGCGAGGAAGTGGCTGGCTCTCATCCGAAAGACTCTTAACAATCTCCCTGGCACCAGTGGCAGCGCCGGCTACCACACGCCTTCTCCAATCCCTGATCCAATTGTAGAATCAGATGCAGATTTTGAAGGTTCAACCAGACAGAAGGCCTCTACTTTCTTCCACCGTCGGTCATTCCAGACAAGTCGTAGCATGAGAATGGACTATGACATGTCAACACTGCAACCTCAGCTCGATCGCCGATTCAGTGTATGTGATCGAGTTATTTTCGGTCACAGGCCGAGTGATTTTGATCCTAATTTCAGATGGAATTCATCTGATGAGGAGAATTGGCCTATGGATTCCCCAAGTACCAACTTCTCACCAATGTCGTATGGTGGCTCCACATCCATGGAGGACAGAGATAGATCATCATCTGGGCACTCCAGGTACTGCCTAGTCGCAAGCAAGCAAATGGTTGGGATATTTCTTACAATTTGGGTGAGGAGCGACCTGAGGGATGATGTACGGAATATGAAAGTTTCCTGTGTGGGCAGGGGATTGATGGGTTATCTTGGAAACAAGGTACACTGTTTACATGAATCAGACTATTAATTTTTCTTGTTTTTGCATCTCTTTGGTGGGATTTTGCAGAACTAGCAAAAGTGAAAATTTTACTTTTGGGTTTTCCAGGGCTCAATCTCCATCAGCATGTCTGTACACCAAACTAGCTTCTGCTTCGTTTGTAGTCATCTAACCTCTGGACAGAAGGAAGGTGATGAACTAAGAAGGAACTCTGATGTCATGGAGATCCTGAGGAAGACAAGGTTTCCACGTGTTCATGGAGTAGGGGATGAGAAATCCCCTCAAACAATCCTTGATCATGAGTAAGACTATTGTTCGCCAATCCATTAAGCCAGTTCTCAGACCTTTTTTTCTTTAAATTGCTGTAAATCCACTTTCTTACCCCCTTCCCAAAATCATCAGGGTATCTGAAAACATATTTAGTGATTTCTCTTAAGGGAATAATTAAGAATTAAATTATTAAAATTCTGCTGAAATTTTAATTTTCTAATTGATTCACCTTTTGTGCAGTCGAATTATATGGCTCGGGGATTTGAATTACCGAATTGCTCTATCTTATCGCTCTGCAAAGGCACTTGTGGAGATGCAAAACTGGAGGGCATTGCTAGAAAATGATCAGGCATTATACTTATCCTTGCCTCCTATACTCTCCCTTTTTTTCATGTTCTCTGCATTCTTAAAATATAGGACAACTTGTCAATCTGATCTTTGACAAATTTCTTAGCAGCTTCGGATAGAGCAGAGACGAGGTCGTGTATTCGAGGGATGGAATGAGGGGAAGATATATTTTCCACCCACGTACAAATATTCAAACAATTCGGACAGATATGCAGGGGATGACATGCATCCCAAAGAGAAGCGACGAACGCCTGCATGGTAAAATCAGCTCTACTTACTAAGTATGATGGAATTTATGCAAACAAGGCACCACACAGAAAACTTTGAACTTGAATATTCTACACAGTAACATATTTATAAACTAATCAATCCTTGCAAACTGATTTAGTCCTTTCTCTTTTGGGTGTGAAGGTGTGATCGCATCTTGTGGTATGGAAGGGGCCTCCATCAATTATCATATGTTCGTGGGGAGTCTAGATTCTCTGATCATAGACCAGTTTATAGCATTTTCTTGGCTGAAGTAGAGTCCATCAACCATAGCCGTATGAAGAAAAGCATGAGTTGTTCTAGTTCCAGAATTGAGGTAGAAGAGCTGTTATCATACTCGCATGGATACACTGAACTTAGTTTCTTTTGAATGCTGGAAGGAAAAAATAAGGACCTACATTCAAGTATGCTCTCTCTCTCTCTCTGACTGTGGCTGTGTGTGTGTGTGCAGTATTACCTGTTCTGTCTATTAGTTATTTATTTTCATCACTGAGCTTTTCTCTTTTCTTGATTTCTAGGGAGCCACATAGTTGTTTACAGAGAGAATAGACAGTTTTGCGCTTGGGAATGCTTCCCTTCTATAGATTCAGACAATCTTCCGAGAATTGATTGTAGGCACTAGTTATTGTTTTTTTCTTCTTAAGGTAAAGTACCTAAACATGGGAAACATTTCAACCAAGTCTTGATTTCTTGTGAGGGTTTCTTCCCATAATTGGAGTATATATTATGTTGTATAGAATCATTAAATTCTCCTCAATCCTTGAAGTCAAAACATAGAATATCTCCTTGCTCAACCAATTGATCACTTAATCAATTACTTGGGGCAATGAACTTAGTAACTAAAGTAGTTATCAAGTGACCACACCATGGTGGCATTCTGATTAAACGATGTGGCCCCATATAAAGTGATTAAATCCTGGAGGCATCTATATAGGTATCTTACTTGGCACCAGGTGGTGTTTCTTTTGGCAACCTGTAAATGTGGGTTATTGGAATTTATCCAACAGTCAGCTTCTCCAAGTTTTTGTAAATTACATCCTCTTTACTTGATAGTTATGTCCAGTGGGTATCTTGCTTATTCTTATTCTCATCGGTTATTTGGTCCCCAGTTGCAGGCAGTCACGAAGAAACCCTCTTGTCTTAAAAGGGGTGACGGAGACATTTCCGTCCCCCACAAGCCCAAAAAGGTTGGTCGTTTTCGTTTTCTTTCTTTGCTTTTCGATTAGATCCATACTCATCGTATATTTAATCTTTGACCTCGGCTTTTTGACTAATTGTGACATGTCTTTCTTTTTTCCCGTACAGATGTATATATTTTGTAGTTTTTCTGATAATCAAGCCCAATACACAAGGCAGTTTAGACAGAATCTAGTTAGCAAATACATGGATGGTAACAGTTACTTTTGGATCCTTCAAGATCACAACAACGAATTGAGTATTGTATTCTTATCAGGTAATGGTGTTGCTTGGTGCTTAACCTTAAATTTTTAAGTCCTTAAAACAAAGAGTTATTCAACTAAAAGGATGTTTTGGTGGTTTTGTTGCAGCAGGATAAACTTGCTCAAGTGACATGGTGGAAGTGTCTAGCTTTTGTTGGTGGACTATTTGATTGTTTTTTTCTATATATTTTTTGGCTAATCATTGGATGAGGATGAGATTATTCTTTTTGTAAGAAGAATTAGGTGATTGATATTCTGTCGAGAAGAAGATGAAACTAGTGGATGATGATCATAATAATCATTTTAGGAGTTTGGATGGGCATTCTTTTTGTTCAGTTGTAATTATTATTTTAACTTCAAGAGAGAGAGAGAGAGAGAGAGAGAATTGCAGAGATGTGATGGAGAACATTCATGGTGGTAAGATGTAACATAAGAAAGAAATAAAAAGAGAGAAAAAGGATGAAATTTGAAGTTGATCATCATTAGTATCTGAATCTGTTTGGCATGTGATGTCTTTGTTTGCTCTGCTCCTTCTAATGATTTTACTGAAAAAAAAAAAAGCAGTTTTGTTGATTACATACCCTTAGTTTATTTTTATTTTTTATTTTTACTTTTGATAGATATGAAAATTAAAGTTAAAAAGCGTGGGATGAGGGGAAAAAGCACAGTAACTATTACAGAGTTACAGGCATGACAGGAGGTTGTGTGGTCAGTGGTGATGGTAAAAGAAGTCTGCTAGTGCACTTTCAAGTGGAGAAGGAATGGTTATTTTTTGACTGGTCTGGGCGGTTATGTATAATTATGGTGGGGCCTGTGGCTGTGGGTTCTAAGGTTTAACAGGCCAAGTCTGTTTCCAGTAGAAATCTTAAAACAAGTGTCCACGTGGCAGATGGACATCAGTTTCTTGACTCTTTGACTGTAGAGAGTTTTGGGATTTTGAAGGGTTTTATAGAAGCTTTTAAAGAGATACTAAGATTATGCCAACTCGCTTTCATCAAAGTGGAAGTGGGGGTAGAGCTCTGGATTCTGTCCGGTGAAATAGAATCAAAATGGAAATGCCAAATTGCTTTTCTTTTTACTTTTTTTTTTTTTTTTCTGGAAAAAGATCCTTGTCTGGTTTCATATCAGAGGCAATGACCATCATATCCTTGAATTAAATAAATCCGATCCCCTTTTCATTTTATTTTTCAGCAGATGGAGTTGGTTCTCTTTTCTCCATTTTTGATCTTCTAGTAATTAATTCACACAATAATGATTGATAAAATCTCAACTGCTATCAAAATAGTAATTAATTATGACTGATGGAGATGGTTGTATCTCTCTCTCTCTCTTCTTTGGCACAGAAACAAGGAGAAGGAGACACAAACTGGCCTATGAAGATCTGTGAAACCCAACACACACTCTCTCTCTCTCTCTCTCTCTCACTCTCTTTAAGAAGGAATCAAAGATTAGAATGTAAGAGAGAGAGATCTGAGATGACGTTGTCTGACCAAAATGTCCCTACCATGGACCCATCTTCCCTTTCATCAAAACTTAAAAAGCAGTGTTTTGGCACTTAAAATCATAATAAAGCAAGACCAATGGTATAAAGCTAACTTATTGGGGTGGTGGAGAAATCTCGTCTCTGCAAACCCATCTGTCGTAGACTCTCTGGACGGTACTTTTCCTGTTGTCTCCTCTCCATTACTACAAAAAACCAATAAAAAATAGTCTGAAATCCGGGTGTAAGTTTTTTTTTTTTTGTGATGAAGTTAGGTGTATGAGTACTGGAGTTTTATCCATCTATGATGATCTTGGAGTTTTGTCCATCTATGATCTAATCCCTACTGTCTGTGGGTTAACTGATCTCCCCATAAAATTTAAATGAAGTAATAAGGCATGAGATATTTTTTTTTTTTTAAGATAATAGGAACATTTTTATTTTGGTGTATCTGTCTTGTCTTGTCGTGGATTATGCTGTCATCTGGGTAATGAGCACAGTGCCATCAATTCAGGTGGTAATGACGTGATTATGCATTTGTTAATTGGAGAAAAGGAAAATTGACCTGTAAAACATAATTTTTTTTTATTGTTTATTACTTTATTTTAAAGTAAAATTCAATACGATATTTGAAAAAAAAAAATACAAGATGAAAAATTTTCGTGAAAAATATCATTTGCACATAAAATTCTTACAACATAACCAACATTTAAAAAAACTAATTCATACAAGGATATAGAGTTGCATTTAAATGTTAGAATATTGAATTTTTGTTATGAGTGTTCTGAATTCTTTAACAAGGATATATAGTTGCATTTAAATGTTAGAATATTGAATTTTTGTTATGAGTGTTTTGAATTCTTTAGTACTTTTGTATTAATCGATTTGAAGATTGCTCTATTGAGACAAAATTTGGTAGCAATCCAAATGAGAATTTTTTTGATGTCTATGATGGTAGCAAAGCTATGGGATGACCCACCCTGACGAATCGATTTGACTTGGAGTAGTTATATATTGTTCTTTTCTTACCTTGTAACCCTAATCACAAAAGAAAAAACGAATGGAGTTTTTGAATTTGGACTTGAGAGAGAACTTGCTCTTGAAACATTATAAGCTCATTTTTAACATAGTGAATCATCTTCATTTTCTCCTACGGGTGTAGCACAATAGTGTACAAATCATATTAAATCTTTATATGTCATTTACTTGAATCATTTTCTGTTTTTTTTTTTTTTATATTTCTTGATGTTTGTTTTCACAATTTATTAAGCAAATGACACAAGCATTACTATTACCCATTCTTCCTTTTTTTTTTTTTCCAAATTAACCAGAACCAGAGGAAGCCTAATTTACTATTCCTCCTTTTTTTTTTTTTTTTTTTTTTGTTGGGTAAAATACTATTCCTTCTATTTACAACAAGAGAAAGCCTAAGTCACATGCCGAATCTAACATAAAACTGCAGGGACCTAAACAAATCAACATTTTGATAAGACTTACAAAACCTAGGAAGGTAGATTCTCTCTTTTTAGACCTTTTTTTACAGAAGGATGTGATGTGTTTAATTAGCTTTGCTGCGAAAACTGAGATTGTAAAGAAAGGATTTCCGCCACCGTTAGCAGGGACCAGCTCCCTGTCTTCTGTGCCTGCCGGCACTGTCCAAGGTCTCCCTACGGAGCCTCCCCTCCTACACTAATGTCTCTCATGTCTCAACTGAATAACAGCAGGATATGTCCCCAGTCTCACTTTCATATAGTCGCCTTGATTGGACTTAAGAAAATAAAGTTGCAGTTTTTAGCAGATGAATGATAATTTTAAATTTTATTTTCATAATTATGTAAATATATGTTAATGCATATTTTATATTACTCCTTTAAGCTGATTTTGGACTAGTCAAATTGAAACGGAATAATCCCAACGATTTGGAGCATTCCATCCTGTAATTCTTCCAAGAAAATCACTAATCCAAGGATTAAGATCATTAATGGTAACTCTAGAGACCACATGATTCCTCCAGATATATTCTTTAATTTAAGGAGTAGTTTGTTTAATACAAAATTAATTGTAAGGTTTCTCTACAGAGGAAGCATTTAGATAAAATGCATAAAATATGAGGGGGTGTGAGAAGAAATCCCCATAGTGCTGTTGTACAAATCCATCTTGTTTATTTTGTCTTTGGATGTCCATTGATGGTCATGCCGAAGATGATCTTTGAAACCAAGAGTTTGGGAATTTTTTTTTCGTTCTTTGCTGTCGGCCATGCTGTGGGAGATAAAGAACATTACATTCATCAATATACAGTCCCTCTATAAGGGGGGTTTTTGTGTCAAAAATTTGCCCCTCTCACATTTTTTTTGTACATCTTTTAATATGTTAAGCATACCAGTGTATTTGAATTCTTGCACGTGATCTAAGTCAGGTCTTTCTTTCTTCCTTGCATAGGGAAGTGAGAATTCTCTCTCTATCTCTCTCTCTCTCTCTCGTCTGATTCATTATTCACTTTTATATATATATATATATATATATTAACAATAAAATCATCGCCTAACTTTCTGTAAATTTTTTACTCACAGCCACCATCCACCGACCAGACGTTGAATACTGTATATGCATGTTCCTGATTTAACTATTCAATCCAAGATTTATTCCTTTATCTTCTTTTTAAATTTGTTGGATAAATTGTAGTTTGAGATGATCAATATATATTGTTTCATTGGGCTTCATCTTTTATGTCCAAGACATTTAATTAATTTCCTCCAAATGACAATCTATTTTTTTTCTTTGGGTAGATGGAGGGGGGACCAGATTAGCATTGGCACAACATCCTATGAAAAATCATGATCAGTAACGGATGATGAAGCTTTTTAACTTTAAAGCTAAAATTATTAACCAACAGATCTACTTCTTATATCATTGCAAATAATTGTATTCTTTTTTTGATCTTTCCTCCCCCCAATTTATGATTCCAAGAGAACCAAAACAATTATTTTGGATAGATATGATGAATCAGATCAATATGGTTTTAGAATTATAATTGACTTAACTAGATTCATGTAGCCAACCACAGGTAATTGGGATAAGACTTAGATGAACTGAGTATAAAATAATCAAGATTCAACTATTTTTTTACCTTTAATTCCGATGTCTGGTGTTACAACTCATACCCTTCTGAGGATTTTACAGGGTTATTTTATGGATTAAGCAAAGAGACAAAGAAGCAAAGTGGGGCTGTTGTAACACCTTGGTTTCTGTTTTCTCAAGAACAAAACCACAAAAGCAGCACTCTTTCCCATGTATATAATCAAGTTATTCAAACCCAACACTCCAGTAGGAAACTATTTGACCGTTGTCAGGTATTCCCAGCAGTACTGTTGGACTGTTCACTGTTTTCAACCCAAAAGAAAATCATGGGTTTGGTTAATTAACAACTTAACATTGGCATTATATAGTTTCAGTTCAATGTATTCACATTGAATTGATTCATTCATGCACCATTTTTAATCAGATATAGAGATCTAACCCTGCAATACTTGGATCTATAGTTTTCACAGGGTTCTGATCAACCATATCAGATATCAGTTGCAATATATAATATATAATATTCGAGTCATCCAGTTCAATCACTTGGTTCAGTTCCTCCACCCTATAGAGAATAATACTTCTTTTCAGATACACAGGAGAGAGAGAAAGGGAACCAGCAGATTGTCTTATCTAACATGATATCTGTACAAACTACAATCTGCAGATTCATGTTTCAGGGTACGCGACGTTGTCAAACATGAGGAAACCATTTGGGAAAAAAGATTGGTTAAGAGAACATACGGGTCGTTGGGAGAACATACCAGTTGATAAGTTGTGGTTAATTCTGAAGGGCCATGAAAAAGATAGAAAGGTTTGAGGTCCGGATGAATTGGGTCATTCTGTGTGGTATCTTCATTATTGGGGTCCATGCAGGGTTCATCAACGAAGAAATTTTTGTAGGGTTATATAAGTATTTCGATAAATGTATTCATATAGGTTTCGTTATAAATTTACAATGATGATATTTTCTCAAACAAGACGAGAGACTTACGGTTATAACCCTAATCTATTGATTGTGAAACAATTCTAATCTCAACGTGGATGTTAGGAAATCGCTTCCACGTATGTTAATATTTGTATTGTGTGATTATTTTTTTATATTTGGTTTTATATTTCTACATCATGATTAGCATTCAATTTCAAGAAGGGCTCCTGGAGAAGAAGTAGAGGAGAGGAATAACTCATCCCTCATTTGAGATTTTACTTTTTTAACTTATTTTTAAAAAAATTCTCCTTTTGATTGAAGTAGGCATCACTTCTGCTATAAGTGGTTTTATAGCACTTACTAGTGTCAAAAATGAAACCGAACTGTGTATTGAAATCGAACCGTATCATTTAAACCGAAATCGTAAAACCCCTTATTAAATGGTTTGATTCTGGTTTCAAAAATGAAACTGTTTAGTTAAACAGTTCGATTATGGCTTCAAAAATAAAACTATTTAAACCGACTATTTGGAACCATTAAAACCGACTAAACCTCTACTTTAATCCCTTAGTGCTAAATGTCTATATTTGTAGAAATAAATTATATTTTAATATTTTTCGTGTGGCATACTTCTAAATTATAAGTTCACTTTCATATATGATTAAAATTATTTTAATGATTTCCTTGGCTTTCTTTCTACTTTGTTCCTAACTCTCTTCCCTCTCCCTCCTAGCAACAAAATCGTTTAAAAATCAAAAAATTGAAACCGATTAATAATCGATTTTGGTAAGCCTTTAGAAATTGTTTAATAAATGATTTGGTTTTGGTTTTACTCATTACACACTGAATCAAAACCGAATCGCACTGTTAAATCAAAACCGCACTGTTTAATACCCTTACTTACTAGCAAGCTAGAGCAAACTGTGTTGGCTTAGAAGAGATGAATATGTTAAGTTTCCATCTTAAATGTTCGAATTAATAAGTGGAAGGATTCTCACATATATAATGCATCAAAGGTTCTAGAAATAAGCATTGTAAGACTATTCCCAACACTTGCCTTCACTTGTTGCTCTTTGTTTGGGAGGCAGTATACGTGGCAAATGTAGTCCCATATTTGGTAACCATATTTCCTATTTGGAGTAACCGTAATAAGAGAACCTAGAACACTACCATATTAAGTTTTCATCTCAAAAGTTCTAATTAGTAAATGAAAAAACTCACACCTAGGTTCAAAACTATATAGAATTATTTCAAATAAAAGATAGGAGAATGTATGAAAAGTAAGAGCCTCTTGTTTCCATTTATAGGTTGGCTACAGCAGCACCCACCATACTAATGATAATAATAATGAGTTGGTAATGATGGAATTCGATGGACGACTCAACTTTCTTTAAATCCGCTCTCACACTTTCAGTTGTTATTCAGGTGTAGTTTTAAATTCTTATGTCATCAATGGTCACTTCATCTTTTAACTTAAACCAAGTGATATTTGACTTTGGTAGTAAAAAGTCTGTGCATGGGAGCAAAAGAAGTAAAAAACCTCAAACACATTAAAAAGCTTGTAGCTGGTTTACTATAAATTCTAAGATTTTTCCTTTTGGGCGTTTGGAAGAAGTTGCTTTTTTGGATATCTGTTTTTATTTTTAATGGATATTTGGATTAAAATTCTTATCAAAGAACCACAAGAGGAGAAGATCAGGAAGTACTGTGAATGTTACTATTGAAGGTGAAGGGTCTTTCATCTTTAGATTTGTGGAGACAGCAACTCTCATGGAAGTACTGTGACATTCTCAATCCGTTGGTTTTCGAAACATCCCATACTTTGTTTGATACCTGAATTTAGAATCTTGGATGTAAATGAGTTTTGTTTATGCATGCTGCGAGTGACTCTAGCTCATGGACTGTACATGATGTACGTAATTTCTAGCTCAACCACTGTCGCTGGGTGAGGATTTTTTATTTATATTTTGATAATATGAGAATTTATTTAGATTGATGAACTGTACACATGGATGGAGTCAAAACATTGCTCCGAATCCGAAGATCGAAAACAGGCCAAACTGCCATACTTGTTAGTGACAATCAAAACATTGTTTCTAAATTCACTATTTTAGGTTTGCCTAAACCAAAACCATAATTGTCATTAATCAATTTAATTATGATGTGATTAAACACAAGAAATAGTATTCAGTATGTTTCCCTGATGGTGGAATTTTTGTTAATGTTAGTCTTAAAGAGTAAAGTTCTTGATGTCATAAAATAGAATCTTTTTTACGCGGCACTCATCCACCAACAACAAATTCCTATTCACAATCTCCTATGGAATGAATCTTGAAACTACCATCAAATTCGTGATTGAGGGATTAAAATGCCTCTAAAAGTTACCCATGCATCATTTTCATGCCAACTAACCATCTTGGAACCATTGTCTTAATATCCGTAAAAAGTGAGCGTTATTGTCTCATGGACCCAGCATACATGATCGCTTCATTCAGTACAGGGTAGATTTGATATTACACATTATCCCCCCTCTCCCCCTCCAACAGCAAGAGCCACAGCAGTGCACAGAATCCCCTACCTTAACACCCCCCCCCCCCCCCCCCTCCCCAAAAAAAAAAAAAAAAGGCATGTTGTTCATGGGCTACACGAAAACAGGGCATGTAATGTCGGAATGATAAGAGAAGATTGAAAACTGGAGTAGAAAAACTGGGTAGAGCTCCCATGAAATCTTTGCCATTAGGTGATGAACCAGAGCCTGAGTTTAATGTATGAGATTCTTTTATATTAAGCTAAAAATTTGGGAAAAAGGTCTTCTCCCGTTGTCTAATTTCTCGAGTAGTGATCCAACAGTTGAAATTCATCCGGCACACATACTGATGTATTGGTATACACACCGAGTGAACCCCAGCCTCTGGATCACGGTTGGAGTCGCTCCAATGATAGAAGAGGATCCAACTCCCGTTCTTGGCTAGGAAGTATGCTCTTTGCTTAAAAACTTGAAAAACAAAATGGAACCTCATTTTGGGCTTGGGCTCAGGCCCAATATCATCATCAATTTTTTTATCAAAGGCCCAACAACGTCATGGTTACTAACGTCATAAAACTCAACTAGTAAAGCCAATATGAATTAATTAATATTCGAAACATTTTCATACCCCAAAAATAAATAAATAATTGACCCCACGTGTCAACAATCCAGTGGTACGGCCAATGTTCGGAGATGCAGAAAAGCAGGAATAGGCGTCAGCCTCTGCCCTCTGATGCGCCAAGCAGCATCAGCAATGGTACGTACGTAAGGGGTGGTGACGCAAGCGTGGAATGTCTGATGTGGCAGGTTAGAATTGCCAAGTGTCAATCCTGACGTCATCTGATGGAACAGAGGCCATCCTTTTTAATTACCTGTTGAAACTTAAAACTTCAACCAACAGTAAGGGAAGTATATACAAATGTAAGAGTGTATTGAAAGCTTCTTATAGCAGAAGAAAACCAGATGATCTGCAATCTGCTCTTTTATCTGAGCATGAAGAGCTAATTAAAGCTAATAAAAGCTATAAAACCCATTGCAGAATGGAGAGTGAGATTTTCTTCAACTGACTGTACGAGAATGAGAGGTTGGGCAGTGTTGATCAATACTGTAATTGAAATCTTATACTGCTCATTAAATTCTTTAAATTCTATATCTCCCATTCCTTTGGTGTTCATATATGTTTCTGTGAACTGGAAGATGTGACATTAAATTTGCAATCTTGATGAAAGGAAAAATCTTTGGCGTGTAAGAGAAATACTATAGGGGAGGAATTGTCTCAAATCTCTTTCAGTTTGAGAGAGAGAGAGAGAGAGAGAGAGGGGAAGGAGTGTTTCTGACTCTGTAACATCTTTGGACAATAGGTATGGTGGGGACTAGGGAGACAGGGAGAGAGAGAGAGAGAGTAAAGAGAGGGCAGAGGATAGAGGATAGACGATAGACATATAGAGCCATAGAGAAAGGAGGGTCTTAAGACCCTTTAATCTCTTAGGCATTGGGTAGTTGTGGACTTAGACTGGACATAGCTTCACTAACTCCACATTAATTCTTTGGAGAAAAGTTCTCTGTCCGGATGTGTGGCTCTTGCATCAGTGAGGAGATCAATGAGAATATATGCATAGGTATCCCAATCAGGGAGATGGGATGGTCATTCGCCCAAAACACACTGCCCGGACAGGAATATTTTTCCCTAATTCTTTAGGTAAACACAAAATTAGTAGTATTGAAGAGATGCCCAATGGAGCAGTAGTAGTTGACTACTATCTAGGACTAATCTAATATCATCAGGATCAGACCATAGTGGGCCTTGTGGACAGTGTATGAGTGAATGGATATCCTTTCCTCATTAACTACCCTGTTCACAATTCTTGGGTTAGGAGTTAGGGACCACCACCCCCTCCCTACCCTAAGCATCTTCTCCCTCTTGCCAACTTGCATTCTGTTCTTTCTTTCTTGCATCCCTGCTATCCTGCAAACCCTTAAATTCCAAGGCAAAAGAACATATATTATTGTGTTTCTATGGTCAGTCATATATTATTGGAAGGGATGATTGGGCATAAGGATATTTGAGAAGAGTCTATTTTGCTGCCTTTCCATTGCATTGCCTGGGACTTTTTTACTTTGCTTGCCAAACAAGGCATCAGAGCTCAGAACGCAGGCAATATCTATAGCTCAGCAGAAATGAGGGGCCTGGTTTTGCTCAGTCCTTACACACCTCTCTCTCTCTCTCTCTCTCTCTCTCTCTCTCTCTCTCTCTCTCTCTCATTGCAAGGTTGGCGTAGGCAAAAGTACAAGGTGACGATTGAATTGGGATCCTTACACCTCTCTCTCTCTCTCTCTCTCTCTCTCTCTCTCTCTCTCCCATTATAATGGTAGATCTCTTCGCATCTGATCCATGATCAATTTAATGGTCAACCCCTCGTTCTTGACGCTGCAATGCAAGCCCCAACTTCAATTCTTGCTTCTTTTCTCTTACTTCTAACTTCCAAGACAAACCAAATTTCATATGTTGGATTGGGATTTAAAGATCTTGGGATGGGATATGACTATATATGACTAAAGCTTGACACTTCAATGGCTTTCTGGAATTTGGGAAGTTGAGTTGCTTCTGGTTTTAATGCATAAACATTGGAACTCTGAAAGAATTTCACACCTCAAGGTTCAAACTACGTCACTACTCTGTTTTTTTACTCCGTTCATTCATTCATTCTTCCTCTGTAGGAATTGCCTTTTTAAGAAATGTAAGCATTTCCTCCAACTGACCGATTCTTCCATTGCTGCTTCTGTCGAAATTCAATTTGTAGCCTGAATAACTCTGAAACTCAAATATAGTGAGCAGGTGAAATGACTAGCCAGTAGAGGAGAGGAGAGGAGGTCATGCATTTTTATTTTAGGTACCTACAGAGGATTTAATCTGGTATTTCATGTTAAAGCTCATGTCAATGGACCTACAGAGGATTTAATCTGATAGTTCACAAGACTCAAAGGGCACGCAGACGCCAGACCTACAGAGGATCAATTAATGATTGACCACTTGACCTGAGGCCCACATGATGGTCATTAAGATGCAGTGAAAAATCTTTAACTGAGACCATGAAAGATACATTTCTTAAGCCCATCCCATAAAAACCTGCAGACAAATGAGGAATTTCCAGGAATATTTGTTATAGGGGTGCAACTTGGCCAGGTAGGACTGGGTTTTTCTAAACCCTATCCCAACCCTACGTCCCCTAAGTCATTCCAGGACCAGCCCAACCCCAATTCTTTCGGGCTCAGACCAGATCATCCTATCCTGATTGACTCTAATTGGGTCGGATTGACCCTGATTAACCCCAGTTTAATCCAATCCAGTTTAGAATATATGTAATATGTATACTTGTATATTACATATTTATACATATATTTATATATACAGGTCGGGCTCAGATCAAGGCCTCAGCCCAGGCCCAAAAATTTCAGGGCTTGGGCGGGTTCAAGCTCACCAGTCACCGGCCAAACTTGCACCCCTTAATTTGTTAGTTGTGGTGAACTAGTCATTTTTAGTGGCTACATTCTCCCCAACACCCACACCCCCCCCCCCCAAAATTCTTTTTTTAGTAGGCTTTATTTGGCTTAATCTTAAAAGTTGATCTTCGAGCCTTCTATAAGATTTATATATGTTTCGAATCTTTCTATTTCAAAGATGTATGGAGCTGACTAATGGGCAATAAAGAAAGAATACATAAACAAACTTCATGTAGTGGAGACTAAGATGTTGAAATGGATAAATGATAAAACTAGAAAAAAAAAAAAGGAATAAATAAATTAGAGTTAATTTAGTTGTAGCACTAATAAATGACAGATTGAGAAATAATCAAGATAGCATGAGCATATGTGCAATGGAAACTTTTGAATGCTCTAGTAGAGAGTGATATGATTCAGAATGAACGAATTACAAGACTAATTTAGTTCTAACAGGCCAAATAAAACAGTAACAAAGGACACTGAATTGCTTTATAGAAAAATGTAAATGACATTAAACCCCTGTTCTCCAGCAAGATTTTCCCAAATCCATTTGAGGATTTGCGCCTAAAAGAACTAGGAAAGTATCCAGCTTAAATAATGATACAACGAGAAGAAGATAACTCTGCTATTTTGTAAAGCATGTCATGGGAACCACAGTACACAATCAAAGGACCAGATAGGAAAATGCAGATTCTATGTAAATTCAGATATGAAATCATGCATCCACAGAATTTTATCAAAACCAACATCCGTGATCATGCCTACATCATTACATTACATTTAGGATTAGAAATAGGCATAATCAGATGATCATGGGAACCTTCCAATTTCCAACAATCTGCACAAAATAAATCACATCATATTGGAAACAACCATGTTTTCAGATTTCCCCATCAGGTAAGGGGCTGAAACCATAGAGAAAGAAGCAAATAGAGCCTTCCTCTCATGAAAAGAGATTAACACCAGGGGCCAAACCCTTCAATGGAACCCTTCAATGATTCCTATTATAAATAGGTACAACACATGGTTGTACCTATTTATAAGAGGAAACAAATCAATTGCTGGTGATGGCACAGAGAGATCGTCTAACTGTTATAGATATCAGTTAGAATATTAACTTCTCTCCTTTCCAGCATGGATTCCTATGTCTTTCCCACCTTGGTTTCTTAGGTTTGATTGGCGATCATTCAAATCAGATTCCTTTGCATCACCAGAATCTGATTTGTTTCCTCTTATAATCCTTAGCCTTGATTTGCTGCTCGGACGGCAATTGATTTTTTACCTGTAATACTATTGGAGGCATAAGTAACAAACACCTAATTGACCTTAATACGAATTGAATAACCTGGCTTTCAGAGAAAACTACACCCTAAGAAGCAAGTAGCAAACAACAGAAAACAAATCAGGAATAAAGTTTAGGAACTATTAACTGAAATGCACAATGGAAGATAAAAATGCAGATGATGGTCCTCAGCATATGAAAAAACACGATAACTGGAGCACAGTCACCAGTCAAATAAAGTTCGACAGATCTCCCAGGCTCACTATCATAAAGGAGTCATGGGGTCACCACTCCCCAGGGAACTACAATCTGCAGATATATTCATCTATAATCAATTCAATCTTAATAGAAAGGCCACAAAGGATACTAAAACTGGCAAACTAGTGTTACAAAATTCAACACTAGGGTATACAGCAATAGCAACTGAATTTGTACAAGACCAATTTACATATCAAGGGTGAGAAAATAGAAGTGAACAGTGCATCTTCCATAAAAACCTGAAAGCCATGCACTATTCCATCTAGTAGATAAAGTCTCTTCTGAATATGCAACTAAGAAACCATATCCTTCTCATTTTGAGGGTTTTGAGCACCAAAACGGCCCTTCAAGTTCTGCTCCCAATGTCTCAAAATTGCATTTTCTCTCGAATCTCCAGCAGATGTCTCTTTTCCTCTGTCTAAATCAATTTGCTGATCTCGACATTTGGAGCTACAAAATGCACGCAAGTAACTGCAAAATCTAGTGTTAATGTTAATATGTGAAAACCTCACCAATTTAGCTAACTGAAGTAATTCCCACCCCAGGGCAAAAAAAAAGACTTCAGTAACTGCAACCTCCTTTTATAAGGACTCCAACTGAAGTGCATCTAAACAAACAATTAAATGAACCCAGAAAGTGCATAAAATTGAGATCATGAATTCAAACAATATTTATCCTTTGACAGTTAGAAGAACCCAGGAAAAAGAAAACAAAAGAAGAAGAAGCAACTTAAATGACTTCGTCTTATGTCTGATGTCAAGGAAGTTAAAGAAAGCAAAAAAGAATGACGAAAGGTTAAATGTGTGTGGAACATGTATGATAATGTGAAATATAACTCTGAGCTGGCAGTGTAGGATACCCTTCTCACAGATCTTATTTTTAATTTACTTTTTTAAAGGTGAAATATGTTAAGTGGCCTTTATTAATGTCACATGTGCATGGTGATGTAAGTTATAAAGTTGAGTTGTGTTCTCATAGTGGGTAGGAGTAGCTATTAATTAGGAGTTTTAGTAGGGATGGTTAAACATGTATGTGCAGGAATAAGATTGTAAGTGGGAGGGAATTATTATTAATTATTGTAGACGAGGAAATGTAGAAGTTTATGGGTTAGCTATTTGGGGTTAGTTATAATGTGAAATTAATTATTGTAGACGTGGAAATGTAGAAGTTTATGGGTTAGCTATAATGTGAAATTAGGCTCACCATCAAAACAATTGATATATCATGGGCATCAAATAATAGGGAAATATAACTCTGAGCTAGCAGTGGAGGATACCCTTCTCACAAATCTTATTTTTAATTTACTTTTTTAAAGGCGAAATATGTTAAATGGCCTTTATTAATGCCACGTGTGCATGATGGTGTAAGTTATAAAGTTGAGTTGTTTTCCCATAGTGGGTAGGAGTAGCTATTAATTAGGAGTTTTAGTAGGGACGGTTAAACATGTATGTGCCGGAATAAGATTGTAAGTGGGAGGGAGTTATTATTAATTATTGTAGACGTGGAAATGTAGAAGTTTATGGGTTAGCTATTTGGGGTTAGTTATTGTAAGCGTTTGGAATGCTTATTTATATGGGCTCTTATGAATTAGAATGGGCGATGAATTGAATCCCTAAATTGTCTCCTATGAGATAGAGATAGGCTTCCTCCAATAAGCCAAAGGACGTTCCCTCGATAGAACCAATCTCTTCCCTTTTAACTCCTATCTTTTCTCTCTATCTTCTCTATTTTTTCTGTTTTTGTGATCCAAACTTGAGATACGTAAGCATGTATCAAATGGTATTAGAGACCAAGACCAGGTATCAGAGACCAAGCAACAGCCAAGTATGAAGGGTTTGGAGCTACGTGTCGAGAAATTGGAGGTTGAAATAAGCATACTCAAAAAAGGACAGCAAAAGATTATGGCAAACCTCTCTAAATTTGATGATTTTCTCAAGAAATTGAAGGCACAATTTCTGAAAACCATCCAAAAAACAATCGAGAATCCCGAAGTTTGACCAAGTAGAATATTTTTCAATCGTTCCCCACCAACATTGCTTACGTATGTCATCCCATGTACGGCCAAGGTGGAAGCCATGGAAAAGCAAACTCAAATCAAGGAGCCGTGGGTGAAACTCAAATTGACGCACTATCGGCTTGTCCACAAGAGTAGGAAGGATGCTTCAACAGGTTTTCAAGCACAGGTTTCGAATCACTATCTAGACGAAGTCACAAGGGAAGATAATCTTCAATGAGTTCCAATTCCTCAGCGTGTTTGGGATTCGGGTGGGTCCAATTTTGTATGTTAGGCCTTGAGGACAAGTCCAATTTTAAGGAGGGAGGAATGTTATGTGGCCTTTATTAATGCCACGTGTGCATGGTGGTGTAAGTTATAAAGTTGAGTTGTGTTCTCGTAGTGGGTAAGAGTAGCTATTAATTAGGATTTTTAGTAAGGATGGTTAAACATGTATGTGCGGGAATAAGATTGTAAGTGGAAGGGAGTTGTTATTAGTTATTCTAGTTATTCTAGACGTGGAAGTGTAGAAATTTATGGGTTAGCTATTTGGGGTTAGTTATTATAAGCGTTTGGAATGCCTATTTATATGGGCTCTTCTGAATTAGAACGGGCAAAGAATTCCCTAAATTGTCTCCTATGAGATAGAGATAGGCTTCCTCCAATAAGCCAAAGAAGGTTCCCTCGATAGAACCAATCTCTACCCTTTTAACTCCTATCTAGACTCTCTATCTTCTCTATTTTTTTTCTTCTTTTGTGATCCAAACCTAAGATACGTAAGCACGTGTTAGAATAACATATTGAGCTGTGACATATCAACGAATTTTGTTGTTTGTTACTGCTTTCCATATGGACGAATAGACAGAAGTGTGCATTATGTAACAATTTTAAAATCATTCTTCCATAAAATTTGCTATATAAAACATGGAGTTTTCTTTACTTCATCTTTTTATTCTTTCTTTTTTCTTGGTTGGACTTTCTTAAGTGATTCATGCGGAGCTTATGTAGGAACTACAACGTGATAGGATGGTAAACGTAGACTTTCCACGTCTCTAAGCAATTGTAACATTCATCCGTAAATTAGACAAATCCGACAAATAAATTAACTATCTTATATATTTTCACATTAAAATTTATGAGGCTATGGCAAAGAAAACTAAATCAAGGGCAAAATCTTTCATTTGTTTGGAGGCAGAAAAAAAATTCAAGATTTAGAGGTAGGCATATTGACCTGGCACAGGATTTAACAATAAAATTAGACAGGCAATTCAGAGTACATTTGGGGGGGGGGGGGAAGAAAACAAGTACATTAATCGACGGCGGTCCATAACGAGAAACAGTAAAGTTCCAAGAGAGAGAGGGATTTTGGTTGTCTTTTTACTAGGTAAACCCGTTCCATTTGAACAAACCAGAAAAATACATCATCACTAAACGAGCTAGAAACTACAGATTAATCAAAAGTATTTAAGGCCCATAAAAAATAAAACCAGAGTACCTGATGAACAAAAAAGAAAGCACAATAAACAACAGAAAACGCTACCTGTACATGAAAACTTCATCACTGTCGCCAATCTTCTTCTTGCAGAGATAGCATTCCTCGAGAAACCCGCCAACCTTGGCATCAAAGCTCAACTTAGGATCCTCCACTCTAGACTCCCGAACAGGCGATGCAATCGTCAGAATCCTTCGGCAAGATTTTTCTGGTTCCACATACGACGAATTCGAGAACTTCGGAGCCGATCTTTTAACAGCACGCGGAACTGCGGTCTTTTCACACAGAGCCGGCGGAGAACCAATCGGCCTCACCATGCTGTACAAATTGATCTCTCCCAAGCTCACAGAACTCGCAATACGCGATCGTTTAACCGACATTGTGAAGAAGTTATCGCAACAATGGAAGAAGAAAAAGCCGCTATGAATAGAAGAAGAGTCCACGGAGTATAAGGATGCCAGGGCAGACAGTCAGAGCTAGGGTTTCCGAGAAAATCGTGAACGAGTGCGCGATAGAAACGAAGATACGGAGAAAGAGTCGTACACTCACTCACTCACTCCTACGAGTGCAGGGGGCATAAGACTGATGAAGCTTGGAAAGAGAGAGACGAGAAGCCAAGACAGTTGAAGAGAGTTTTGATTTTTCCCTCCGCTTTGCTAACAAATGGAGAAATATGTGGTCCCGATTCCGAGTTGATTAGACACCTGAGACCGTTTCCGATCCCTGGTTTTGGGTCGAACCGCCAAAAAGTGCATTTAAATGGGTCCGGTTCCTTACGCTTTTTGCTCCGTCCGACCTCATGCTACTTTTCAGGGGTTTCAAGGTGACACGTGGGTTAACTGCTTTCCTTCGTTCATTCATTATTTTTAGTGATTTCCTCGAAGAATCCGGTTTCAAATAAGATTTTTCTTTTATTATTTTTTTTTGGTAAAAGATTTTTCTTTTATTATTTTTTTTGGTAAAAGATTTTTCTTTTATGATCTTATACATACGTCAAAAGCTCTAAAACTGATGGAAGATATTAATTTAGGTCATTGGCCCGTTTGATGACAATTCAAGAATACCACTGATACAATTGATTGGTCGTTGTTTCGGCTAAAGCTTTCTCTGATATTGATATTCTCCCAATAATTCATAGAGCCCACTTTAAATACCATTAATCCAACCATAGCACTTGTTGAAAACCTACGACCAAAGGAACAAGGGTGCTCGTAGATCAACTCACAAACCGGCTTACTAAGACCGCTGAACCATGGAGCAATTCAAAATTGGGATGGACTGGGGAACAACAGACGAGTCCCCCACTCATATGAAATATTGTAAAACGAACAAGGCGGCTGAAAGGAGGCACCCTTTCGCCCCTAGGCTAGGGTGGTCTATGATCACCAAAACAACAAAGAGATCAATTATGATGGCTCCCTTTAAGTCTTCAAAGGCCTCTTGACATTCTGTCGTCCACTGCCATGGTTGATTTTTCTTAAAGAGATTAGTCAAAGGTGCAACCCGACCCGAAAAACTACAGGTATTGGATTCCGCTTTTTCTAAAACTAGGATTTGTTCCCAATGAAAGTCTGCGAACCCAGACAACCTATTTAAGATTAGGGTGGAGAACCTCAATAGTGGTCACTCTTACTCTTAATTTATTGCTTTTGCTCTGGAGTCAGTTTTTTACGAGTAACATGCCATTTGATAATACTGCTCTAGATCTGATTTTAGAACTTATTGAGAATAAAATCCCATTTGTTTCCATATAAAATAATGTAAAAGATTTTTTTTTGGAAAAGAGAAGAATTATAATATTTTGAAGAAAGACTAATTTCTATCAAATAAAAACTTTCATTATTTGTCTTATTAAATATAAAAAATAATATTGAAAAAAATAGCACATGTTAAATATCATTTAAATGGAAAAATTTACAACAAAACAAATAGACTATGAAATGTTTTGATGGAAACAAAATGACAACTGAAATTTTGTGAAAATTGATGAAAATATTCAAAATAATACCAAAATCCAAAATTTTGAACTTCTGATTCATAGCACCAAACCCAATCCACTTTGTTTTGTCTACATCTGGGACTCGGACTCCTGGGTTCCCAAGAAAGGAAGAGGGACTAGGGTGCTGCTTCATTGCATTGCAAGTTTCCAACATAAGAAACAACCAATATGAACTGAGACAAAAGGAAAGAGGAAGGTAAAAAGGCAGAAATATAAAATAAAAATAAATATTATATTCCACTGATTCAAACAATATAGAATGTTTTGTTTGGTGCATTCCCTGCAACCAGGTGTTGCTATAGGGATCCACATCGTCTCCTCCTTGAGATTCGGGAGGAGGGCGACGGTTTTGATGGATGACTGATACCTGACTCTCGAATGAATCCAAACCATCCATCCGAGCCAGCTGGGGTGTTGACTCGGATGGATGGCTCGGATTCACACGAGAGCCAAGTGTCGGCTATCCATCCAGGCCGCCATCCCTCCTCCCGAATCTCAGGGAGGAGACGATTTCAATCCGTTGCTATATTAGTTACTTCCTAGCCTCCTAGGCATCTTGCACTGCAGAACGGCAAACCTTTTTTTTGTAATAATTACAGAATCAAACTTAAACCATCACCCAAACAGTTTCCAGTCTCTCCATATCTCTATGCATCTTGCCTCCAACTCTCTTGCCCTCTAATAACATGCTCCACTTCCTTTCTGCTTCTTCTGTTGAACCTGTCATCCATAGTCAAAGAATGCATAGAAGAAAGTACAATGAAATGACAAGATTGATGCCCACCCAACTTCTTTTGTTTGTTCAGTGAAGCTTCGATCATAATAAGAGTATTGATCTGCAGTTACATTAAGATATGGAATCTCCTATAAGTTCCCACACGGAGACTTTTAGGATAGTCTGCCTTCTTGGTGTTCCTTCTGTTTTTTTTTTTTCACCGATTGATTTCCTTGTCTTTTAGTTCGTTTCCCCAAAAAGAAAAAAGCAATAACAATACATGAGTATTAGCACAAGGACGCATATTTGATCCACATATTACTGGGCTTCTCTGTGGTTTAACTAAATCTCCCTAAGTTAGATATTCAACCAGCTAAATATTACCAGACTAACTGATGATGACACGAGCAGAAATTGAGCACCAACAGAACTGTCATGTGGCAGACATTAGGGCAATTGTGAGAAGTGTCTTCTTATTCATGTGGGCATCAAGAGGGACTTTACCTTTCTAGAGAGACCTTTTTTTTTTTGGGGGAGGGGAGGGGAGGGGAGGGGGGGGGGCCTGTTACTGTGATCCAACAGCTGTACTTCACCTGGTGCGTATACCAATACATTGATATGTGCACCTGGTGAAGTCCAGCCATTAGATCACTGTTAGACGAACTGGACAACATGAGACGATTTTTTCCCCAAGGGGAGCACCTGTTTAAGGGAAAGGGGCAAATGATACAAGCAACTCATCAAATGAAAATTTGAGAACCATGTATGTTTGGCACAAACCATTAAGCAAAAAACTGAAGAAATTGGTTTTCTATAGGAAAACATTAACCCCCAAAACTGATATGGGCAATGTCACTTGTACATCATTTAGGCCCCCTCCCCCTTCCAAAAAACAAATTGTTAGCATTATAAAATTGTAAACATATACTGCTTTGAATTAGTCAAAATAATTAGTGCTAGTTTCTAGGACTTGGACTCCTATTAATAGATGGACTCCTAATTAGTTTATTAGTTTCCTTTACCAATTAGGCTTGTTAGTTTCCTTTTCTTATTTTAAGTTTACTTGGTTTTTAGTTTGTGACTAGGAACTCTGACTTGTAGAGTCCTAGATCCTATCTAATAGTTGTTTTTTATTTTTTATAGCTACAAAGAGAGGAGTAAGACGCATCGATTCTTTTTATCTTCTCTTATTTTTCTATTTTGTTACACAAATTGAAGGCAAAAGACGCCCTTGTGTGTTAAAATGTAACTGAAACTCTTAAAATGGAAGAGATTCAAACCTACATATAGATCAACTGATTGATACCTAAACATTCACAATAGATTACACAGCAAGACACATCTCATACTTTAGTGCAAACAAGAATGGAGCCTATATTTTTACTTTCCAAGATAGAATTCTTATGATACAATGAGATATTTTTCTTGCCTATGTATCAATATTTTTCTTTTCCATAATAGAACAGATATTGGCATATGGAAATGAATAGAACAGAAAGATGGGATCATACCCTGTACAGATATTCATGGCGCCAATGAGGGTACACTATTACCAATAGGGCTCAACATTTAACCATGGCTTCTAGGATCAGCAACTCGGTGTACCTTCCTTGCCTCAGCACTTGAATACTGTCCCACGACCCGAGCATGAGGTACCGAAGCTTCCCCCCGTGCAAGTGCATCCACATTCTCAGTCAGATACTGTCTTGGAAGCCTCCCCACAATGTTCCCCTCCTCATTCCCATCTTTGTCTAGAAATGCAAAATGTGGGATACCCTCAACACCAAACTCATCAAGCTCCTGCTCCCACTTTGTGTTGTCAACATTCAACATAACAAAATTCACACGGCCCCTGGATATGATCATATACTGAATTAACATTCCATGGAAAATCCTTCAAAACAGAGAATCCATTCATAATGCCAGCTTTTAGGGAACAAATAATTTGCCCTACATAGATCTTATTTAAAAAGAAAAGAAAGATAATTTTCCCAAGAACACTTGTTAATAGTCATTGTTTAATCACAGGACCCTCGAGAAACCACAAATCATTAATAGTTTTTTTATGGAAACAAATCAGTAAATTTTTTTTTAGGATCTATGGACCCCAAAGAGAGTTGAAAAACTGAGCTACCCACCTTGGGGTTACAACAGTAATAATTGATCCATTGATAAGTGGATGTTATTGAATATATATATATATATATATATATATATATATATATATATATATATATATATATACTGGGCTTAAAGCTTTTTTTACTTGTACTGCTGCTCAACTTTATAGACATCTGGAGCAAGTTCTCGACAAACTTCACACCAATCTGCATAGAACTCCACAACTGTGGGCTTCCCACTTGAAAGAGCCTGGACAAAAAGCCAAAAGAAAAGGAAATTTCATCAGAGAATGAGATTACTAAGATGGAACAGTGCAATCGTGATGCAAACATGTTTAATTCTGACTCCTCATAGGTCAATGTACCTTACACAGATACCATGTTCAAGGTGATTGATATATTAACAAGTATTTAAATAGATATTAAAGATCTTAAATACTCTTGGATGATGAGATTAGATTCTTTAATTGCTCCATTTGGAAAGTGATGGGATAGTTTCTATCTCATGAGCTTTCTCAAAGTTGAAGAATATTGTCTAAGGAAACAAGAGCCTCTGCACCTCCATCCCCAGACAACAACCATAATTAAATCAATAGAGCAAGAAAAACAATAATCGTAGATCAGGTTTCAATTTCCTTTTTCTTTTTCTTATTCTTCTTGGTTTGGGGGGGGGTCTGAATGGTGAAGGGAAATTAGAGACTTCCGGTGGGAAATTAGAGACTTCCCAACCGGAAGTATAATGTGGATTCACTGACAGCTTCGTAGGGTATGGCTGCTGCTGATAAGTCCTTCAAGGAAACACCAAAATCTAGTCTCGCTGACAAGAAAAGCCCCACAGCTGCAATTGTAGAAGCCAAAGCTATCTTCCTGTTGATATTTCTGTTTGGAACTTCAGAGAATCCAGCACTCTGGGAAGACGAGGCAGCTTGGCTGTCATTGTTCTTGACTGAATCAGGTTCAACAGGTAGCTCTTCCTGCACCAATAAAAACAGATAGCCATTGAACCTAAAGATATCCCAAAGTGTAATCTCTTAGGAAGGGAAAATGACATGAATAAACAAGTTGAGAAAGAAAGGAACCTCTTTAGATCAGCCAACAGATGTTTAGAGATTCAAAATTCTAGTTGCTATAATGGAATATCAGGTTATTACTGCCCACGTCCAGAAACCAACTCATCCAATGTTTTGTCATTCAGCTCCAATAAAGTTCACAATGTTAAAATCTCTACGGCATCAAGGGGATTAAAGGCATAGGCTACACAAGCTTGGTCCGGACATTGACTCATTCATGGGACTTGTGGCTGAGTTCATTGTCCTAAAGAGGGCTGGGGCGACTACAATTAGGAGACTCTTCATGAGTGCAAGTCCCCGAGCCACGGTGCTACAATGACAAAATTCCAAAACTAAACCTAAGATAAGGCTTCTCTGCATCAATATACCATCCTAAGTGTGACTACTTGTACTTCAATTGCTCAAACTGAACCAAAACCATAAAGTATGAAGCCTATTTTGAAAACAGAATTTATGTGAATCAACTCGAAGATCAACAGGAAGGACTAAAAGATCCAAAGAAACCTTCTAAACTTTCTAACACAATAGTTAATGGAAGACTCCATAACATTACCCTCAGAAACTTCATGAAATCGTTATGAACTGAAACACAAAAGGTTAATCTCATCCAAGGAACTTGTGTGGTACTTATAGCAAGTATACTATCTCTAACTTCTAGTTTATCATCTTCCTATAGTAAGGCTCCAAGGGAAAATAATTGCAAAAGACTTCCACAGGGAGGGTGGTGAACGGGGAAACCTAGATTCTGCTCAAATGACACAGATCCATACCGAACATCACACAACATGAGTATGGGATGTCAGATTCTCATCCCTGTTTGCTATTGACTGTACTTTATTTTTTTTAATGTGTGTGTGTGGATTAGTTACTTACCCAGTATTTGGACACGGATGAACATATATTATGAACTGAGATTATTAAAGATAATAAAGTTAAAAAGTCTAGACTTGAACTAGTGAAATGTTCAACCAGTTATTCTCATGCCCTTTGTCATGTACAAAACGTAGATTTGTAATACATGTTTTTTTATAGATGACCATCAGTTTTTATTTATTTATATTTTTTTTTTGAAAGACAAACACATCATCCCAAATGGGGCAACGACAATTTACAGTCAGTAGAAACTCAAGCAATCAAAATACATAGAAAATACATATAGTCAACACAACTAGTACTTGTCCTCAGCTGGAAGAGGATAAGACCCCATACTACAGATTTTTCAACTGCTCCTCCTCCTAGCTGATTTGTTTGCCATCATGTTAGAAGCCTGAGACCAATGGAATGATATTTTCTAGGAGAATCAGGTGGTGGAGACGCAATGTTCAACATGCAGAAGGCACACTGCCATATAGCAAGCTCATTCTAATAATTGCATTTTCTTTGTTGCTAAATGCAGTTTTTGTTGAATACCAATAATTACTGCCTTAAAGACAATAAATCTTATCTATATCATCTCAAAATGACTGTGACATCACAGTAATTCATTTTCACCCTCTACCCTAAAAAGTTTATGGGGTCTCCACTGTTCAGTATCCCATGTGCAGCGTTTCGAAGGGTAGGACGGCGATGTGGCCTAACAATTGTAACTGAGAGGCAAGTAAAACCCCAAATTCAAAAGTGCACAATAAGAATCAATTAATGGTACCAAAAATTTCCATAGGTAAAACAACTGTAGTAACTAGAACTTCATGATTTGGGATACCCATAAACAAACTAAATTGATAGACTTCAAAAATCAATTCATAGGCCCCTATTGTTACCTAAAGTCTGTGGAACACAAAACATAACACACAGAAAGTGTAACCAGTCAAATTATGTCAGGTATTTGATAAAAACAACAAATTCGAAAAATTATATTTGATTAATTTATTTACTGATTCGACTGTATTGAATTTTACGTCATTTCCGAAAATAAAAGTAGAGGATTAGGGGACTAGTGATTGAATATTCAGAGAAGGTAGCTCGTGGGGAGAGGCTGAAGATTAAACATTAATGAAAATGAAAAACTAACCGATGTCTGAGTTTCGATTGGGTCTGGCTCCGTCATACAAGCTAACCTTCGAGAGGCGTTATTTCTGCGCAGAGACCGGAGAGAAGTTGGGGAGAACAGCGATGATTGAGAAGGTTGAAGAGATGGACGCAATCGCAATGTGTGAAGACCAATGAAGTCGGAAGTTAAACGCGCCATGGCCTTTCGCTTCGTTCTGTTTCTTCTTATGAAAGTTCCAATCAGTTTTGTAGTGAATTACCCGCCGGCGGCGGCCGAGCAGTAGTGGAGAAATGAGATTTTAGACCTGAGAGAGAAGTTCGATTTTCCTTCGGTGTTACAGTTACAGATAAGGTCTTCTAATTTCCAAGTTTCACACACTTAGGGGCCACTTCATACATGACACGAGTCAAAAATCAATCTTCTAAACTTTTTTTTTTTTTTTGAACAAATATATTATCGATAAAAAAAGAGGATTACTGCTAGATATATTTTCTAGTTCAAGGGTAGGGTGTAAGATCCATACTCCATTAATTTTGATTAATTGTATCGTATCAGGTCTTTCCATCATAATCAATTCGAATGAACTAATCGTATGAAGGAACCGCAAGGCCAAGTAAGCTAAAAATAATCACTTTTACTTGAGTGGTCAACTATAGAAACCTGAGTGGTCGACCGGTCTCAGCTAGAATCCAAGACCAGTCAATCAGTCGAGTTTTGGATTCCCTGGTCGATAGTTTTAGGTCACTGGTCGACGGTTTATGCGACCAATGAGTCGACCAGTGAAACCCCACATCTGTTTTCGAGATTTGGAAACTTTCTTTATTTGAGAGATTTCTTTCTTAATTGAAAGGAGACTCTATAAGGGAATTTTCTCCCTATATAGAGGACATCCGTCTACTCTCTCACACTCTTTTTGTCCAATCTCAAATCCTAAAACTAAGAGAAAAGAGAGGAGAAGAAGAAGGAGAAGGAGAAAGCTTGGAGAAGGAGTTGCAGAGGAGCTTGATGCTGACGGTTTCCATCCTCCTACCGCAAGGAAACTAAGGTAAGAGGACTATGATCTCTGTAGTTGTTAGATTGGTTAGTATGATCCTTCACCTTGGTGTTGGTGAATTGAACCTCACAATGTAAATGGGATTATGAGATCTTTTAAGCAAACCAAAGGAGATTAAGGTTAGTCTATGATTTTTTATTAGGGTTAATCTATAATTGTTAATTGAGAATTATCAGTTGGGAATCATTGGTTTCAGGCCATAGGATGACTCTAAGATGAACCTCATTGGTAAGCCAAGGTGTTGACTCGAATGAGAACTCGGATTGGCAAATATTCTAACTAGAGTCTCTATGGTCGCATCACTGGTCGATTATATGTGCCACTAGTGAGTCAACCAGTGACCCTCAAGAAGTTGCCAAGAACTCTCTGGGCACATCATTGGTCCCATGATGCAAGACTAGTCAATGACAGGAAGCCCTATTTTGGTTTTTGACTACTGTAACGTAATGAAATCAAACCTTAATTTAAACTCATGAATTGTTTAGGTTTCCAACTAGTTTCAAGTAAGTTTCAAGGCTTGAAAGAGGAACAAACATTGTTTACATGTGAAAGAATAAGACCTAAACTAATAAGCTAATAACAAGCTACCTTTACTTTTCTATCAAATTGATATGATGTCATGATTGTGTGATTGTTTGTGCATCTCACATGTCATCCAATATTTGTTATATATATCTATTCATGCATATTTATTACTATCTTTACTTGACATGATGATGATGCTAGGAATAGACATGTACTTGTGTGTGTGATTGATGTGTTGGATTGGGTGGAGTATCATGGGGAGTACTGGCGGTGTGTGATCCGAATATTCTAGCTCTATTTCTATTCTGTTTATCACATTGACATCGTCATATCGCTATTACCTTAGCGGAACTAGTATGTCGTAGGGTATCAGGGGAGGTGTACGAGGTGTGGGCTGTAAGCTTTGCCAGCGAGCCTTAGCTCTATCTTTATGGGAGTATTGAGGGATGCTTGGGTAAAGCCTTAGATACAAACCTTTGATTACATCTAGGATTGGTTAGTCACGAACCCAGTTTGCAAGCCTTCGTCAGTAGGGACATACGTATTGGTATGGATAGGGTATTAGGGGAAGTTCTGACGGTGTTTGATTCGGGATCTTTAGCTTTATCTCTATTTTATAGTGAGTGATGTGGAGTGACAACGGTGTATGATCCTTGAGTGTGCTCACACTCTCGTGTATGGAGGTGTAGTTGCAAACTATCCTTACCATAGTACATTTGCAAGCTTATACTAGACCAAAGATATGAATTGAATGCATGCATATATTTTTGTATTGTTTTGTTTTATTCACTGAGCCGTGATGTGTGCTCATCCCTTGACGTCGAATATTTTTAGTTGATGATGCAGGTACCACAGTAGAGGATTATATGAACGAGCCGTCGTATGAACACTTGGATACTATGGACGTGCAATCGTTGGAAGACGAGCACGACTCTTCATGCGAGTGTTTTTAGTGTATTTATTCTTAGTTTACTTTCTATTTTGGACAAAGGAGAAGTAATAGATTATTTACTTAGGCTTTGTGTTTGTTGGAGATAATTAGATTATTTAATTATTTATCATGTTAGACACTCAGTTCAGTATTTATAAAGACTTTTGCTATTTATTTTATTATCTCTGATTATGTTGTGATATGTGTTTGGTTTGAATTATTGACACGGTCCTATGTGATCCTGGCTTGAACCATTGGTTCTTATGACTATTCATCACACTACTTGTTAGTCCATAATTGAGGTGTGACAACTTGGTATTAGAGTGTTAGAGCTTTGTCAATCAAACCTGAATGCATCCACAAGAGTCTATAAACTAAGCTAGGATGAAAAAAAAAGTTTTAATATAAACATATCATAAGCACATCATTGGTTGAGACATGAATTAAGCAAGACAATAATGAACATACTAAAGGTGAAACAATATAAATATATACATAAAAAACCAAGAGTAATGTATATCTAGATGAAACTGAAACCAAAAGATAATGTATCCAGCAAGACAGAGTACGGTTCACAATCTGAACAGTTACTCTGTAAATATAATATCAAAATTATAAAGTGTATCTGAGAGAGGAAAATAAAAATCTATCATTGGGCTGGAGGAGGTGCCTCTCTATCCTTATCGTAATCCTCCACATAAACCCTCGAGAGCAAAGCTACCTGTAGTTGGGTCGTACGGAGAATATTAGCAAGACTCGCTACCCGCTGATCTGTCGCTCGTTGAGCATCCAAGAGCTCTCCTACCCTCTGCTCCATGGAGTGCTGAGATGTTCGGATCTCTCAGAGCATAGTTGTCACACCCCAATTATGGACTAACCAATAATGTGATGAACCGTCATGACAACCAACTGTTCAAACCAGGATCTCGTATAGGTTATGCTAATAATGTTAAACCAAAACACATTCCACAGTAATAATCAGAGATATTTGAGTAAATAGCAGAAGTCTTATTAATAATGAATTGAGGTCTACATGATAAATAATTAAACGATTCAGTTATCTCTAATTAACCAAAACATAATTAATACATATTACAAGTATCAAAATACAAAAGTTAAACACTAAGCGTAATTACGATGGAAACACTCGCTTGACGAGTCATAATCGTCCTCCACAACTTGCACATCCATAGCCGCCATTTGTTCATACGTTTGCGTATCCATGTAGTCTTCAACAGTAACACCTGCAACATCAGAAACTAAAAAGAATTACGTGTGCGAGGGTCAGCTCTCCAACTTGAGCTCAGTGAGTAAACAAAACAATGCAACATATGCATGCATTCAATTCATATATTTAGTTTGGTTTATAAGTTTGCAATGTGTTATAGAAAGGTTTGGTGGCCCCCGCACCTCTATACACGAGTGTGTGAATCTGTCCAGTGGATCAAACACCATTGTCGTCCCACATGCACCCGCCATGGAATAGAGATAGAGCTAAAGTGTCCGGACAAACACCACCAACACTTCCCCTATTGCCCTACCCATACCAACACGTAAGCCCCTATTGGCGAGGGCTTACAAACTAGGCTCGCAACTAACCAATCTTAAATGTCATCTAGTGTATTTAAGGCCTCACCCCAGCATCCCTCAATACGTCTATAGAGATAGAGTTAAGGCCCCCTGGCAGAGTCAGAGACTACATGGTCCGAGACCACCTCCCCTGATACCATACGACGTAATAGTTCTGTTAAGATAATGATGATATGACGATGTCAGTGGGCAAGACTTGAGTAGAGATAGAGCTAGAGTCTGGTGATCGGGTCAGAGACCACCATGCCACGTCCTCCCCCTGATGCTCTACTTACATCCAACACACTAACCACACACATACAATCACATGCCTATTCCTAGCATCATCATCATCATCATCATCATTTTATGAACAAACAGAATTAAATATGCATGAACAGTAATAGCAAGAATATTGGATGATATGTGAGATGCACATTACAAGCATACAAACATAGAATCAATCATGGCATTGAACTCAAATAAATAAGCAGTTTGTTATTATCCAATTAGTTTAGGTCTTGTTCCCTCATCTTTGATTGATGTTTGTTCTTCTCCCAAGCTTTGGAAGTCACTTTGAATCTATTAGGAACCTAAAAATTAATGTATTTAAGTTGGATTCACATTTATCAAGTTACAATAGTCAAAAATCTTGTTTGGTCTCAAAATATACTTGTTGTTATCCTATGGTCGATGCTATGGTCGTAATATATGCCACCGTAGGACATACGATCGATACCCTATGGTCGCATTACATGCGACCGTACCTGCGACCATATGTTTCATGAATTCTTTTCGAATGGTTGTCGTCGATACTTTTCTCATCCTATGGTCGACCATAGTTGCGACCATATGTAGTTTGGTTGATTTTTATATTTCTCATACGAGTTTCTCCTCATGGATCATCAATGGAATTTACCTTAAGATCATTCTATGGCCTTTGATCACAGTTTATTCTTATCAATTATCCCTAACCTATTCTCTATGGTTTCCCATTGAAATTTCATAACCAAAATCATTACATTAGATTCAACACATCAACTTGGTGGAAATGAACTTATCCTATCTAACTATCCTACAGGTCAAGTCCATACCTTAAGCTTGTTGTAGAGAGATAAAATTTTTCTCTGCAAAACCTTCCTCTTAGCCTTCTTCTCCAAATCTCCTTCTCTTTCCTTTCCTCTCTCTCTTTCTCTCTTAGGTTTAGAGTTTCAATTTGGGTTCTAAAAGAGTGAGAGAGGCTAAGGAACGTCCCTTATATAGACGAAAACCTCCTTATAGAGTCTCACTTTAATTAAGAAAGAGTCCTCCTCACATTAGGAAAGTTTCCTAAATATGGAGTCGATTCTGGGTTCGTACATACGGTCGCATAAACCGTCAACCATACCACCAAAACATTCAACCATAGGTCATACGGTCTCACTACGGTCGACCATAGGTACGGCCGTAGCCTTCAAAACTGCCACTATAGGCCTAAAATTTACTGGTTTTTAGTTTTTGACTAGTTACTTCCACACAAACTTAAACAGTCAACCATACTAACTAAATTGGACTTATTGCTTACCTTATCTTGTGATTTCTTCATTCAATTGGTTCACTTGAGTTGATTATGATGGGAAGACCGGTCATGACATGAGAACGTAAAGTTAAATTGGGTTCGTGGCGTGCGGGTCTTACAATAGTCATCATGTCATCGGGAGAGGGGTTTGAAAGACCAGCTGAGGAAGTAGTCCATGAAGGGCCAACACCAGTAGTATGCTGTGGTGAAGGGTGGATGACATCTACATCCATGTACATTCTACTGTCATCCTCGTCACCCTCTGCCACTGCTGCCTCTGCTGCTGCTGCTACACGACTCAGAGGATGCTCTAGAGCATTCCGCTCTTCTTCATTGACCTATATATCCTGCATCTCTATCCTACAGATGACATCCCAATCGAGGTTTGATGACATTGTATCCTCATAGAACCTCTCGTCCTCCCAGCTTACTTGCAGGCAAGTGAGAATGGTGGAGATCATGCGACTGTAGGGTAGGTGACCTTTCAGGTGGGGTGACGAGGCACGATGCATGGTGTGAATAATGATGTTGGGTAGGAAAACAGGCTGCCTAGTACAGATATGATACAAAAGGTACTGAGTAAGCTACGATACTGTGTCGTAGTGCCCACTTTAAGGTATTAGGTTGTGTTGGATAATCTTGCAGTACACCCGAGGCTCTGGGCAAAGATGGAAAGCCAGCATCCCAAAGCGATCATCCCATAGAATCTGCCTGTTTATCTCGTCCTGCATTATTTCTAGGAGAAACTTCTGCTCTCTTGGAGCACAGTAGACCAACTCTCCAGCATTGGAGATGCCAAGAAGTTTTGCTAGTTGTTGTGTATCAAAGGAAATGGGTATCCCTTATACCCGGCTTGTGATCCTCAGTTCTCCACCCCTATCCATGTCATTTGGATCACCCACAAGTTGCAAGTTACAGTAAAACTGTTTCACCAACTCTGGACAGGTGCACTTAGGATACTGGATCACTGGGAGCCAACCCATGATCCTGAACACATTCTCTTCATCAAATAAGGCGAGGCTGTCCAAATTGACAAAACGACACCCCTCTACATGCTTGTATAGGAACAAGGGGTACTGCACTTCGGCGTTAGCAAAACGGAATAGATGGGCGTTGTATGACCTAGGATTTTTGGTATGAGCCATGTTAACTACAAGAAAAGAAACAAATGAAAAGTTAGTAAATTTCAGAAAATTTCGACAGCATAACGGTGTAAATTGATCTAAAGCCTCACTTTTCACCCAAATTATACGGGCATGAGGACTTACATAAGTCACAAACCATCCTGCAATTCTAAACCAATAGGGAATTGCCATAAATTTCTAGAAATTTGAAGAAGTCAAATTTTGGGCAAAAACCAAAAATTTCAAAATTTTAAGTAAACCCACCAATGAAACCCAAAATTTATTGAGGACTTTCGCCCGTTGGGTGCCCAACATCAAACTCAAGTGAAGAAATTAGCATTCCTACAGTTGAATAAAATTTAATTCGAAGAAAACAAGAAAAGACGATAAAACATAGGGTTTAATAAACCAAGGAGAAAATGGGAATGGAAAACATACCTTGGGAGATGATTTGGAGTCGTTGACCGATGTAGAAAACTTGCTTTTGACCGATTGGTACTGTAGCAACTCACTAGCAGCGAGTTGGATCGGAGTGTAGAAGGAAACAAAAGAGAAGTAGGAGAAATGCCTCGGTTTCAAGCTTAAAAAGCTAAAATTAGGTTTACCGATCGATTATTTTGACCAATGTGTCGACCAGTGAGTTGACCAGTGTGTCAACCAATGACTCACGGGAAGTTTCCCAGGGTTTGTTTGGTCGCATCACTGGTCGCATGATGTGCAACCAGTCAATGTTGACCAGTGAAATATTTTTCTGTATTTTTTCCCTGTTTTGGTTCTATGTTGGGGATTTTCGTAAGTTGTGAAACTAACCTTATGAACTACCATTATTGTACTTGTCTCACCTCTGTTGACAATGCAGAAACCACTCCAGGTGATAAACTTAAATGGCTAAACATAGAGGAGATTGTAGGGTACGCAACCCAAGCCCACCCCAACCACCACCTGGAATGGGGAATGTGAATGAAAACCTTGATGAGCAAGCTGGAAATGATGTGAATCAGAATGTTACACCACAAGAAGTCCACAAAAGCAAGCCAACTCAACCAACCTACTAGCACCACCACCTTAGTTGACCACGGTTGTCACAAATTTAGCACGACAGGTGCAAGAACAACAACAAATGCTTTTGGCTATGCAAACTACCATGGGAATTGTTCTCCCAGCTACCAATACCACATCAACACCTCTTGGTCAAATCAGCATAGTACCAGTTGGTAGCAGTGTGGTGCCTCCAGCACCAGTTGGCAACAATACGGTGCCTATAGCTCAACAAACTCCAATAATGCACACTTCAGTACATAATCTTGGAGTATAACAAGGAGGAAACAACCAAGGCAGTTATCAGAATCAACCACCTATCTATGGATTCTACGCACAAAATCAGTTGGACCACTCTAGGCTAATAGAGTTCTTTCTGAAGATGAAATTGAAGGAATTCATGGGTAAGCCATCGGACCCATTATGGCTAGTCCACTGGATTGATGAAATGGAGAAGAACTTTTTGATAATGACTATTTTCAAAGAGAAAAAAGTACTATGTGCGACTTTCATGCTTAAAGGGGATGCAAATCATTGGTGAAAGTCCACTCGAAGTTATCTTCTGACCAAGCACACCCATCTGATGTGGGCTATTTTCAAAGAAACATTCTTTAAGAAGTATTTTCATAGAAGCTTCAGAGATCAGATGGAGAAGGAATTTTTAAGTCTGTATCAATTACTAACAACATTATGAAGAGTTATTCTTCTTTGCTCCCACTAGTATGCAAGAGGATGATACCAAGACCCAACGGTTCGTCATGGGACTAAGGGGAGGCATTCGAAAGCATGCGCTGGGACTGGAAAAGAAGATCTATAATGAAGCTGTGCAGATTGCTCGAGTGCTGGAGTCAAGCCAAAAAAAAGTTATTTTGCTCGAAATCATAGTTTGAAAAGGTCAAATGGAAACTCATTTAATGGAGGAAATTCCAAGACCTTCAAACCATTTAGGCCTCAGAATAATAATGGTGCAACCAAGACTACTCAGACAGTTTTCCCTCACCCAGGACAAGTGACTGCCAATATCAAATGCTTTAACTGCGATCAAATGACGCACTATGCAAAGAACTGCCCTAAGCTTAAGAAGCAGTTGCAGTAAGGGAAGGTTTATGCCGTGACTTCCGAAGAAGCTACCGCATCACCTGATGTGGTCATAGACCTTTGTTATTTACAGTACCTTGTGCAAGCATGTAGACTAAATCTAGGTAAAACTATATGTATTGTAACCATAACCAGTGTGCCCGCAAGAGTTCTCTTTGACTCTAGGGCTACCCATTCTTTTGTATCCGTCTCTTTCGAAAAGAAGTTGAATATGCCCCTCAAACCTTTAGACCTCAAGTTATTAGTTAGATCACCTTTGGGATTAGATGTTATATTAAACAAATGTTATGGATCGTGTTCAGTCCTTATAAATGGATGGAGTTTGGATGAGAATCTTGTGTAGCTCGAGATGACATACTTAGACGTCATCTTAGGAATGGACTGGTTGTCTCAGCATTTCTCGAGTCTACTATGCGCTGAAAAGAAGTTGTCATTCAAGGGCAAAGATGACATATAATTCAACTTTATGGGCACCAAATTTCTTCGTAAATGAAAACTCATTTTAAGCTTGCCATTTAGATTCATAAGAAAGAAGAGAAAGAGAAGAGGAAGGACGACGAGAAGGGTATGAAATAGGTTGCTTGTAGCGATTGCGATTGCTTATTCGGTTGGGATTACCAGCTGACTTGCCTGACCAAAGGAGAAGAGAAAAAGAAGGTGGTTAACCCTGAGCTATTATTCGCCAATACCTAACTGCTAACAACAACAAACAAGCCGTTGCACTCGGGTACCTTTCCTGACCTGCACTGGAGGCTAAGAGATGCCTTGAGAAGGGAGGAGTTAGGTATCTGGTATCCGTTAACGTCACAAAGGAATTACCACTGATGGAGGATATAGAAGTTGTACGAGAGTTTTTGGACGTGTTTCCAGAAGATTTATTTGGGTTTCCACCTGATCGAGCAACTAAGTTCGTTATAAACTTATTGCCAGGGTCGGTGCCTATGTTTAAGGCACTTTATTTGTCACACCCCAATTATGCACCAACCAGAATGGTGTGATGAACTGTCAATAAACCAACGGTTCAATTAGGATCTCGAATAGGCTATCCCCATTTTTGTTAAACCAAAACACATTCCACATTAATCAGAGATAATAAATTAAATAACGGAAGTCTTACAGATAATGAACTGAGGTCTAGTCATGATAAATAATTAATATTTTATTTATCTCCAAGTAACCAAAACATAATTTAATACATATTACAAATATCCAAATACGAAAGTAAAACACTAAGCGTATCTATAGTTGAAACGTTAGCTTAATGAATCACAATAGTTCTCCACAGCTTGCTCATCATAGCCGCCACCTGTTCATATGTTGGCGTGTTGATAAAATCTTCAACCGTAATACCTGCAACATCAGAAACTAAAAAGAATTTTGTGCACGGGGGTTAGCTCTCCAACTTGAGCTCAGTGAGTAAACAAAACAATGCAACAAAACATATGCATGCATTCAATTCATATCTTTGGTCTAGTTCATAAGTTTGCAATGTGCAATAGAAAGGTTCGATGGTCGCCTCACCTCTATACACAGGGTGTGTAAGCCCACCCAACGGATCAAACACCATTATCGTCCACATCCATCCTACCATGGAATAGAGATAGAGTTAAAGTGCTTAGGATTGCACCGCATCACACTTCCCCTGATGCTTTACCCATACCAACACGTAAGCCCCTGTTGGAGAGGGCTTGCAAACTGGGCTCGCAACTAACCAATCCTAATGTCAAACAGTGTATCCAAGGCCTCACCCCAGCATCCCTCAATACGTCCATAGAGATAGAGCTAAGGCCCCCCGGCAGAGTCAGAGACTACACGGTCTGAGACCACCTCCCCTGATGCCCTACGACGTAATAGTTCTGCTAAGGTAATGACGATACAACGATATCAGTGGACAAGACTTGAGTAAAGATAAGCTAAAGTGCTTAGGACCGCACCGCATCACATTTCCCCTGATGCTCTACTCGCATCAAGTATACTAACCACACACAAACATTCACATACCTATTCCTAGGATCATCATCATCATCATGTTATGAATAAACGAAATTAAATATGCATGAACATTAATAGCAGGAATATTGGATGACATGTTAAACGCACAATACAAGCATACAAGCATAGAATCATTCATAGTATTGGACTCAATAAACAAAAAAAAATAGTTTATTATTAGCCAATTAGTTTAGGTCTTGTTCCCTCACCTTTGATTGAACGTAAATCCTTGTTCAAGCTTTATGAATCACTTTCAAATCACTAGAAAGACCTAACAAGTCAATAGATTTTAATTAGAATCAATTCCGTTAAATTTAGACTAATAGAAACTGTAGGGTCGCAAGGTAGGGTCGCACCTAGGGTAGCAGTTTCTGCGACCCTAGGGTGTAGGGTCGGACGTGGGGTTGGATACCAATCGACCCTACGTACGACCACACCCTCCCTGGGACTTCCCGAGGGCATGTGGTCGATCCTGTGGTCTCGTAGGATCGGATATCATTCGATCCTACGTGCGACCACACGTATTCTGAGTCGACCTTTCATTCTAGAGTCCATTTTTTCATATTTGGATCTTTTGGCTTACTTTCATGGTCCATTCTATGATTGTTCTATGGCTCAAAACTACAATTTATACATTATTCATAGTCCATAATGATTTCCTCCATGGAATCTCTTGAAACTTGTCCATGGATGAATGATTTGGGTTTCCCCTAATCCTATGTTCTTCATAACTAATCTAGAATCTCTTATTCAGGTAAAGAATTAGGTTCATACCTTTATTCAGAGGTTTCTCTGAGCTTCCTCCTCTTCCTTAGTCTTCTTCTTCAAGTTTCCTTCTCTTCTTCTCTTCCTTCTCTTTCTCTTGCTCTTACTTTCAATTAGGGTTTTAAATGAGTGAAAGAGGCTTAGGGATGTCCTATTTATAGACCCCCAATGAGTTTGGAAAAGACCCCCTTCGAATTAAGAAAGTTTCTTAATTTTTGGTTCGTGCTGTTTTCGTAAGGTCGGACCCTACGTTTTTTAAAACATGCGACCCTAGGGTGTAGGGTCGCATGTAGGGTCGGATATAGGGTCGCATAATCCGAGACCCTACGTTTTAAAACATGCGACCCCATGACCAAAAAGTCATGGGTTGGACTTCTGTTGAGGTGGGATCGACCCTACCTGTTTAGGCATGCGACCCTACCCTCATTTTGACTGTTTTTGAGTTAAATTTCATATTGGGTCTTGGGTTTCTTCACTCACTTGGTCCACTTGGATCGACCATGATATGTAGACTGGTCACGACACGAAATGTAAGGTTAAACCGGGTTCATGGCGTATGGGTCTTACAACTCCACCACCCTTAAAAGAAATTTTGTCCTCGAAATTTAAACATACGGATCTTACATTATCAGATGGCTCCTATGGAATTGAAGGAATTGAAGATTTAACTACAGGAGTTATTAGACAAGGGACTTATCCGGCCAAGTATATCACCATGGGGAGCACCAGTGTTGTTCGTGAAGAAGAATGACGGTTGTGTTCAACTGTGCATAGACTATCGGGAACTGAACTAGTTCACGATCAATAATCGATACCCATTACCTCGTATCGATGACTTATTTGATCAGTTGCAAGGTGCGAAAGTGTTTTCTAAAATTGATCTACGGTTTGGATATCAACAATTGAAGATTAAGGATGATGACATTCCAAAAACAACATTTAGAACTATGTATGGATATTATGAGTTCCTGGTCATGTCTTTTGGGCTAACCAATGCACCAGCGTCTTTTATGGAACTCATGAATCAGGTGTTCCATGACATGTTAGACACTTTTGTCATAATTTTCATAGATGAAATATTGATGAAAAAATTTCATCTACACCCCATCAAAGATCGTTAACATCATCTACACCCATAAGAATGCTGAAACATCACCTAGGTCTACTAACTTCGGCTGTGGTAATCAAAGAAGTCCACTCCGTCAGTTGATTCCCATTTGATACTGACGTTAGGTGGATTGGAATTTTTCACAGACGAGAATACCCTTTTTGTAGCTTGAAAAGACCAATATACCCTTTTGATATTTGTTTCGAAACCTCCTCTATTTCAAACTGTTTCACTTCGAAACAGTAATAGAAGTGAAACAGTAGAACTTGAGACTTGAGATTTTCCTTCTCGACGAGGATGACGGGGATGAAACCCTACCTTTACTCGACGAGGACGAGGACTACGAAGTTGAGATTTTTTTCTTTGCCGTCAACGGTGCCTTCATCTTCCCCGACCACGGTTATTATTGCAACAAAGGTAGGTAAATCGGGCAATCCTCTGCAACGCTACCTCTACTAGACGAGGATGATGAAGACCGACATGAAACCACTATTCCCCACAACTTCTTCTTCATTAGGTATGAAATCAGTCATTTCGTTCAATCCCCTCTTCCCCACAAAATTTTCTTCTGCGACTACCAGGGGGATAGTTTTTCCCCAATATTCCATGGGGTATGAAACGAAACCCAAACCCTAACCTGATAATTGAATCTGGAATGCAAAAAAATGCAAAAAAATTGACTAATAGTTTTAGTTCGATATCCTGGTCTATATATACTATATTGAAGAAACATTGAATGGATGATCTTGATTTTTTATTTACACTTTTACATCCACAGTGTACTAGTGGTCCTAGACCGCTGACAGGTGAGCCCTATAGCCTTTCGTTGTCGACCTTTGGGTATATGAATGTTTTTATCCTTTGTGTCGTTTATTGCAAAGCCCGTTTTCTACTATTTTCTTTATTTATTTATTTCTTTGTTTATTGTCTGCAGGTTGGTTCTACTACTTTTTGTCTGCTGGTGAGCAATTTATTAATTGCATCTTTGTAAAATTGCATATTTTTTACTTAGGTTGGTTCCAATATCTAGAACAAAAATCTTGATAGTGGGTCACAATAGAGAGAAAGAGAGGAGCTATATATTATTTGACTTATATTATTGCAAGATTAGGTACGTAGGCCCTCGTTTTTGGATTTTTTTTTCTCTGAAACTGTAGACCGACTTGGCAATTCTCACTTTATAATCTACCCCATTTTGTCTTGTTCCTTCTGGGATTTACTATAGATTATTTGACTTATATTATTACAAGATCAGGTACGTAGCCCCTCGTTTTTGGATTTTTTTCTCTGAGACTGTAGACCGACTTGGTAATTCTCACTTTATAATCAGTCCCATTTTGTCTTGTTCCTTCTGGGATTTGCTTGAAATTGGTCATTGGAATCATGGTTCATATTGGATCAGTTGGATTGGTCAGTTGGATTTGTTTTGTTCCTTCTGGGATTTGCTTGAATTATGGTTCATTATAATCTGTTTTTCTAATGGATCTGTTTTTCCATTGGATCTGTTCATATCTTTCCTATTCTTCTGGTGTGATTGAATTTTTTTTTTCATCTTGTAAACAGATTTTGAAACATGGAAGAAATTCAGTATATATTATCAGTACAAAGATGAGTTGGAAATCAAAATGGTTGATGAAGACTGTATCAGTTGGATTGACATAGTCCACACAGCATATTGCACAGTTCTAAAAGATATTCCAGATGGTAGATCTGTCAGTTTCTCAGTGAGGGCAGAGATGCCCAATAGTGGGTACTACGAAGTCAAATCTGATGCTGATGTCTTAGCACTGGTGAAGATATTTAAAGAACAGGGTAGAGCCATGTTGTTGAAAGTTTACGGAGTAAATGTGAGTGATGCCACGTTAGATAGGTATACCATCAATGGATATGATTCATCGATGATTGATAGACCCTCGCCATCCCGTAGGCAATCAAGAAAGACAGTTGCGAAGAGGCTTCCAATTGCATCACCCCCCATTTTGCCTGTGGAGGAAATAGTGTTCACAACAACAATTACTCCAGGCACTATGCAGGTGATGGAAAGAGAAGGGGACACTAGTACAAGTGCACCTCCCACTACTGAAACTACTGGCAGTAGTGGCTGTAGAAGGAAGGGAAAATAACCAGCTATTGAGAGTGATAGTGAGGATGACCCGTTGGATGAAAACTGGGACCTCAACCTGGAAGATAGTAGTCAGTCTGAAGGAGATAGAGATGTAGAGTATGAGAAAGATGATCTTGAGGAGATGAACTTTTCTGATTGTGAGGACAAAGATGAAAATCTTGGAAGTCGCCACCTAGATTAAAGTCTAGGACCTTAGAAATGTGGAATCTCGCCCTAAGGTAAGACTTCGATTGACTCATGACCCTTAGATTGGATTTCTGATCCATCAGAGATTGGGTAAGCGTCAAGTTACGATTATGGGAAGGGGTTAGACACCCAAACCGCCCGATCGAAATCGGTCTCCTATACCTTTCCTATGCTAGACTTTATCTATTAAACTGAATCAAACCAAGTGATTTGATATCATTGAACCGAATTTGTATCCATCAGATTGCTTACGTATTACGAAATTATTCCAAAAATCACGTTCACCATCGTAGTTCAGGTGTGATTAAAGTTTATGGCTGTGATTTATGTTTGTGCATGATTAAGTTTATTGTTCAAGTTAAAGTTTATGCTTGAATGGATGAGAAACCCTATGGGTTAGGATCTGGATAGTCCATGTGGACTGATAGATAGTCCAAGTGGATCTAAGAATGGATAATCCTTTCTGGGTCTGAATGTGGATAACTCTATCTGGGTTGGAATGTGGATAACCCTATTTGGGTTAGAATGTGGATAATCCTATTTGGGTTGGAATGTGGATAACCCTATTTGGGTCAAAATATCGATAAATATCCTAGTGGATCTATGGATAGTCCAAGTGGACTAAGGTTTGGATCCGAATTTGGAATTCTCCCAAATGGCCTACGTATCCTAGGATTTGACCTAGGAATCAGAATCTGCGTAGTTCGGGTAATGATAACCTGTTCTAGGTTAGAATGTGAGAACCTATTCTAGGTTTAGGATTGAGAATCTATTCTAGGTTTAGGGTTTACTGAGAGGTGAAAATCGTCCTGAGTTACCCTTTTCATCCTGAATTCTAATTTTGGAAGGTTTGACAAAGCATTCTTTTTCTTTATTAAGATTTTTATTATTCCCATTATGCCCTTCCCAAGAATGTGGGTGCTTAAATGCACGTCCCCACACCTAATATGTTTGCTAGGTGTACAGATATGACAATTCAACTAGGGTGTAGCATAAATTAAATTATTACCAAAAAAAAAAAATTCTAAGCATGGCATGTATGATATTTATGGTAACTATCATATCATATAGTAAGATTATGAAAATCTCCCTAATATGGCATGTATTGCAAATAAGACAAGAACCTAATATGATAAGATCTAAGCATGGCAAGATCTAATATGACAAGATCTAATATGCAAGATCTAATATGCATCTATATATCAATATGGTAAGTACCAATCATAGAATGCATATATGACATGAATTTTTCAAAAAAAAGAAAAGATCTTATATGCTATTTTCTAAGCATAGTAAGACTTAAAAATAGTAATTATTAAGATTTTGCTAAAATATGGTAAAAATTTATCTATTCTACCAAAAATGGCAACACATGGAATATGGAAAACATGGTATGCACAATCCAAACAAAGCATATGAATGCTCCAAATATAGTCATTTATCCAAATATGACAGAATTCACTTAAACAATCATTGATATTATAACGAATGAGACATCAATGAAACCCTTTTTTTTGAAAATACAAAATGATCAAAAAAACATGTGTTCAATGTTCTTTGAAAAAATTGTAACTTTTATGAAGAAATTTGGGAAGATTAATGACTCAAAAACTATCAAAATTGTGACACAAGGTTTCAGATAATGGACAAAAGTATGAACTGTAATCAGATTTTATCACATTACACAAGAATGACCATAAATAGGTCTTCCGAAACTCAAATCAAGCTCAACTTTTTTTCATAGAAATATGACTTAATATATTATATTTCATATGAAGGATTTGAATCCCAAAAGAAATAAAAAATAGGTCAAAGATATGCCCTAAGACCGAACATGTACACTGGTCAAATCTGTTCCAGATTTTTGACCAGTTGCACCATAAATTTCAAATAAAATTCTATTCTTAATGAAAATTAAATACAGACATATGTCTATGTAGATAACTGTCTGATCTAAAATTTCATCAAGAAAAACAAGTTAAAACAGTATATTTTCTTTGTGAAAAATGACTCTTTTCAATCATGCAAATCAGTACATCATGACAGATTCAAAATCAAAGCACTATGCACTTAAAAATTGATATCAATTCAACAAAAAATTAAAAAAATATGAAACCAGTGCCATTGTTTAGAAAACTTTCATGTCTAGTTCATATTAAGTGGATTTTCTGATTATGGCCATAAGACCTTTGTCTAGAGACTTTCTGATGGAGGATTGCATTACATCCGAGAAAAACAGCAATGTCAAAGACAAATTGTTTGATATATTTTCCCAATTCCAATTGGAACGAAATTTTTAGGGTAGTCTTCTAACATATCAAAGAGACTCCCATAAAAATTTTGGTTTCAAAATCTTAGAAAAAATACATGTGATGTACGTCCTAAATTTGAATCCTAAATCTGGAATTTTCAGATCAGAAAACCATTTTATGAAATTTGTAAAAAACATCAAACATCATTGTATATCATTCAAAAATTCATCATTGAATAGCTTAGACAAATTATCATTCATGGAAAATGTTAGACATATGCATCCTAACATTAACAAGCATGTAATAGAGCATTCATGATTGATATTTCATGGAAATTAGTATTTTTCAAGCAAAATTGGCATTCGAGCATTCTAACGACCTCCAAATTTGTTCAGAGTACTAACCTTGTGCTCAAATCGAGCAAAACTGTCGATGAAGGGTGATTGGAGGTTGTATCAACCCCCTTTGAATGCGAATCCTCCTTCTCCTCTCTTTTGCTTCTCTCTCTCTTCTCTTTCTCTCTTTTCTTCTTCTTTTTTCTTTCTTTTCTCTTTTCTTCTCTCTTTCTTTCTCCCTCTCTCACATTTTCTCTCCCTCACTCATGTTCCCTTCTCTCTATGGTCTGAAAAAAAAGGTCATCATTTCTCTTCTCTTGCCTATTTATATTTTTCTCTTCTTTTTTAGAAGATCCTTCTTTCCTTTCTTCTTTTTCTAGAAAATCTTTTTTTCTTCCTTTTTTCTTCTTTCCTTTCTTCTCTTCCTTCCCTTTTCTCTTCTCCCTCTCTATTCTACACGTTTTCCCTCTCTCCCTCTTTTGGAAAATCCTCTCTTCCTCTTTCCTTCTTCTCTTTTCTTTCATTTTCTTCTTTTTTTTCTTCTAGAAAATCCTTTCTTTCCATTTTTTTTCTTTTTTCCTTTCTTTTCTTCTTTTTTTTCTTCTAGAAAATCCTTTCTTTCCATTTTTTTTCTTTTTTCCTTTCTTTTCTTCCTTCCCACATTTTTTCTTCTTCCTTTCTTTCCTTTTTCTCCTTCTTCTTCTAGAAAATCCCTTCTCTCTTCTCTCTCTTTCCTTCTTCTAGAAAATTCCTTCTCTCTTTCCTTTCTTTCTTCTTTCCCCTTTCTTCTTCCTTCTTTTCCTTCCTTTTTTTTTCTCCCTCTCCCTTCTCTTTTACGTTTTCTTTTTTTTTTTTTTTTTTTCTTTTCATTTCCTTTCCTTCCTTTTTTTTTTTCTCTCTCTTTAACGGGGAATCTTTTCTTTTTTTTTCTTTTTTTTTCTCTCTCTTTCCTTTTTTCTTTCTCTCATTCTCTTTCCTATGATTTCTCTTTCCTCTCTCTTTCCTAATATATATATATATATATATATATATATATATATATATATATATATATATATATATATATATATATATATATATATATATATATATATATATATATATATATATATATATATATATATATATGTATATATATATATATATATATATATTAATACATATAATATATCCATAAGATCACTGGTCGAGTTTTGGATTCACTGGTCGACGGTTTATGCGACCAGTGAAGCCCCAGATCCATTTTCGAGATTTGAAAACTTTCCTAATTTGAGAGATCTCTTTCCTAATTGAAAGGGACTCTATATGAGAATTTTCTCCTTATATAGAGGACGTCCCTCTACTCTCTCTCACTCTTTTTGTCCAATCTCAAACCCTAGAACTAAGAGAAAAAAGAGAAGAAGAAGGAGAAGGAGAAAGCTTGGAGAAGGAGTTGCAGAGGAGTTTGTTGCCGAAGGTTTCCATCCTCCTACCACAAGGAAACTAAGGTAAGAGGACTATCTCTGTAGTTGTTAGATTGGTTAGTATGATCCTTCACCTTGGTGTTGGTGAATTGAACCTCACAATGTGAATGAGATTATGAGATCTTCTAAGCAAACCAAAGGAGATTAGGATTAATCTATGATTTTTTATTAGGGTTAATCTATAATTGTTAATTGAGAATTATCAGTTGAGAACCATTGGTTTCAGGTCATAGAATATAAGATAAACCTCATTGGTAAGCCAAGGTATTGACTCGAATGAGAACTTGGACTGGAAAATATCCTGACGTGAGTTTTCTGAAAATAAGGATAGCGATATGGCCGGACGTTTACCGGTTGGGTTCCATTCTGTAAATGGATTTTGTGGTCATACTGTCGAACAGGAGGCAGACCACTTGGCTCTTCAAACACGCTGGAGAATTCCTCAAGAAGCTCCGTCAATGACGGGAAAATCTCTTCCTGAATTGGATTGTCTGTAGCTTGTAATTCCAGGCAACAGAATAGGGCTATAGAATCAGTCTCAAGCAGGCGTCGTATACTCCGGAAACCCAATTGAATCGGGTTGGTATCTAGAGAGCCGAATAAACAGACTCTGTTGTCTCCTCACCAAATTCCATTGATTACTTCCTGAAATCAAATACCACAGGGCCAAGATTTGAGAGCCACAGTACGCCCAACACAAGGTCGGCGCCAAAGAGTGGTAAAACTAAAACATCCAGTGTGGTAGAATGAGTAGAAAACTTAACTGGTAGTTGCCTGATGAGGCCTTCACTACGGAGTGTGGTGCCATTTCCTGCGCGCACTGTTAGCCGGGGGTAAGCTTTAATTGGTAAATCCAGGGGATGAGCCACCTTACTTTGGGTAAAACTGTGGGTGCTCCTACCGTCGACTAGAACTTGTATCGGCCTCCCTCGAACGAAGGCAGTGAACCTCAGAGTTGTGGGAGAATTTTGACCCGCCAACGCATTGTAAGAGAGCTCTGTTATCGCCAACTCTGCAGTTTCAGGTTCAGGCATGGAATGACTATCAGGTGCTTGATCGATTATGCCATCAGGATCTACAGAAGAGTCCTCATCCGAATTGTATTCTAGTAAAAAAGCTGCCGGGTCTTACAACGGTGACCGGGGGTGAACTTTTCATCGCAGTTGTAGAACAGCCCTTTCTCTCGCCGGAGTTGCATCTGGGTAGGGGTAAGACGTTTGATTCGGATCCGTGGGCCTGTTGGAGCAGGAAGTAGAGCAGGTGTCACTGGCGGAGGTGTGATTAGTGGAGGACAAGGGGAGGTAGGAGACGGATCCAGGTTCGTCGGACTTCAGAGATTTTGGCCTCCTGAAGACGAGCAAGGCCCACGGCCTGGGCCATTGACTTTGGGTGGAAGGCTAAGACTTCACAACGAATGGAAGGAAGGAGACCAGAGATAAAACAACTCAGAAGGAAGTCAGGAGAGGCGCCAGTGGTGCGATTGGCTAGTTGTTCAAATTGGACTTGGTAGGTAGCAACAGTGGTCATCTGATTGAGTTTGCTCAGAGAACCTTGGGGATCATCAAACTCCGATGGGCCAAATCGGATCTCCAGGGAACGGGTGAAAGCTGAGCAGGTAGTGAACTGGGAGTTGCGATTCATCCACTTGAACCATTGGAGGGCAAGGCCGTAAAAGAAGAAACCAACAATCGGTGCTCATCTGGTGTGCCATGGAAGGTAAAGAATCGGGTAGCCTTAAAAATCCAACCAACGGGGTCGTCTCCGTCAAATCTGCGAAAATCAAGACGGATAATGCAAGGTTGAAGACAAGAGATCTGAGCAGGGAAGGAAGCTGGTTGCTGTATATCGGTGAGTGGGTAGAGGGTTGTCTGAGATCCCAGATTGTGCACAGTGGAAGGTGAAGCTGGCTGAGAATGGGGAGGGTTGGTAGACTGTGAGGAGGATCGGACGATCTGATCGAGTTTGCCTTCGAATGTAGCAAAGCGCAGGGCAAGGTCCGTGACAGAGGCTTGTAAGGACTCTAATCGATCGCCGTGAGTGGTAGCCGTGTCTCCAAGAGCCTTGACGGTTTCATCCAACCGACGGAGACGAGTACCTTCCGCCATGAAGATCAATGAAAGCACCAAAGCTGTTAGATATATTTCCTACTTAGAGAGTAGGGTCCTCCTAAGGAAGAAGAAGAAGAATTCTGAAATTTGGAGTCTGAGTCTCCATTCGTATTAGACTTCTTTATATAACCTCTTTACAACTTACCCAATCATTTCCTAAAACTTGTAACAATCTCTGACACTGTAACTAGGGGTGAAACAGGGACCCTCTTTACAACTTACCCAATCATTTCCTAAAACTTGTAACAATCTCTGACACTGTAACTAGGGGTGAAACAGGGACGGGTTAGACCGGGTATATTAGACCGGGTATATACAAACCCTATCCTACCCAAATATTTTTCATGTTAATCCAAAGTCTACTCTATCATGTCAGGGTAGTACAAAACCTCAACCCTTACCCTACTCTGACAGGGTATTACCGAACCCTACCCTACCTTGATTTACCTTGATTGGGCCAGGCCGGGCCGGGTTTATCCTGATTGACCATAAATCAGGGTAGGGTTTACCCTGATTTACTTGAACTCAATATTTTAACCTATAAATACCAAATATTCATAAGCAAAAGACATGAATGATTATCAAAGAGAGTAATATCGATTATCGAACCCGAACCCAAGAAACTGTAAAACAAGCAATACTTAGCCATTATAATGCAAGGATCAGAAGAATGGTCTAAAAAATCCATAAAGTATAAACATCCAACGAACATAATGGTCGAAAAAAAAAATCAGACTTAACGAAGATAGATGATTCAGAGAGAGAGAGAGAGAGAGAGAGAAGAAGAAGAAGAAGAAGCAGAAGAAGAAAAAGAAAAAGAAATACCTAAAATTAGGCTGTCGATGGGGTCGAGAGTCTGAGACGCTGATATGGTGGCTCTTGGACGGTGCCGTCGACTGTGGTAGGAGAAAGAGAGAGTGAGAGACGAATGAAGATTAGGAATTAGGGTTAAGGTTAGAATCTGATTTTTGAATATATATATATATATATATATATATATATATATATATATATATATATATATATATATATATATATATATATATATATATATATATATATAAGTAAGGGTCTGGTAGGGTCGGGCCGGGCTCTACCCGAGGCCTCAACCCTAACCCGACCTTACCCTGACAGGGTAAAAATTACCTTATACCCTGATTGGGCCCTGTCAGGGTATGGGCCGGGTTAAACCCTGATCGAGTTCAGGGCGGTTTTGGGCGGGCTCGGGCAGTTAGGGCAAAACTTTCACCCCTAACTGCAACAGTATTTGGCTACATCTCTAACCACCTCTTGTGACATTTGTCCTACATGAGTGACATGTAATTCACACATAATCCCTAAGGTGGTGCTGAGGTTGGTATCTCATACGCAAGCTTCTGCGTACTGCCACGTCTGTTGTGTCACGTTGATCGTCCTCCTTCTCAATAGCTAGAAGTGCTCCACCTCTTGTGACATTTGTCCTACATGAGTGACATGTAATTCACACATAATCCCTAAGGTGGTGCTGAGGTTGGTATTTCATACGCAAGCTTTTGTGTACTGCCACGTCTGCTGTGTCACGTTGATCGTCCTCCTTCTCAATAGTTGGAAGTGCCGGTTGTATCGGTATCAATTACAAGCTGAAATATTAATGATATAAGGATCAATCAACCAAAGGATAGGATAATGGCCCATCAAATGTTTCTGAAAACGTCATGGTTTTTCGAGCAACGAAATGAGCTAAAATATTAATGAAAATGGTGTTTTTTTTCCTGAGGCCTTCCTTGCCCACTCAGCAATTGAACATGATAATATCACCTCGAAAACGAGGTGAAGGAGAATTATACTCATGACCTCTTTATTTTGAAGTGTTGGTCTTTAAACAACTGAACTATCCCCTTGGGATAACTCTAATATACTTATTTCTTATCTTATCCCTCCAAATCACAAAGTACTCTTAAAATCCCAAATCAAAGATCAGTGAGTGCCCATCCCATGTAACACTTGTAATCTTTAGCCCTATTGAATATGTGGCTATGAAGCCGGAAAAAGATTTCCGGGGCTAACCTATTTGAAGAGTAAGCCGACTCGAGAGGGGGTAAATATCAAGAATAGATATCCGAGATAGATTCAAAGTTAAAGTAGATTCCTCCATTGCAAGCAAAATGGTTCGATCTCGATTCTGATTCAATCTGATTCGCTCTATTGATTCCCAACAAAAAGACCAATTATGTTTGATTTATGTCGAATTTAAATCATTTCATCAACAATACTCCATGTAAATGGACATATGACGGAATTAGACATGAAATTAAAGTTTCAAATCATCCATGGCCATTCTAAATTTGTTTTTTTTATTTAAACTTACAAAAGTTTCAAGTAATACAACTACTCACTTATTATTATTATTATTATTAAGAAAAATTACACAGACACCCCCTCTACTGTTGTGAAATTATATAGAACTATCCTACTTTTATAAAAGTTACAAAGAATACCCCTATAACAATGTTATCACACAATCTCACCCCATCATTACTTTCACTTTAATGGGAGAGGGTCAATTTTTTTAAGACAAAAATACCCTATAAAAAGACTTTTCTGGTTTTATTTTATTTTATTTAAATTAATCTGTTTCATTGATTGATTGGAATGGGGTAATGGAGCAGATTCTGAGAAGCTCCCGGAGCGTATATTGGAGAAGATGAAAACCCCACCAAAAGTTGACGATGTGCCGATGATAAACCTTGAACAACTTGTGGAAGCCGATGGTTTTCTCTTTGGGTTTCCATCTCATTTTAGGATGATGGCAGCTCAGTGCCAAGCTTTCTTTGATTCCAACCATGAGCTCGGGGATTCTCACGCCCTCGTTGGCAAATTTACTGGCATCTTCTGGAGCACTGATTTCCATGGAGGGGGCCAGGAGAATACTACGTGAGTCTCGTTTCTTTTTCTATTATCCTTTCCTTACATACAGTTCTTCGATTGAAAGTTCAAATCCGCCTTAAGATATACCTCTGGTTTGTTATTGGGCCTAGATTCCATACTTTTCTTTGCTTGGTTGTTAGGAGAGGATTTCTAGTATTTATCTTCTTTTTAAGGGATTGTCTCTACACTGAGCTATGGGCAGAGGATTTCTTCAATCTGTTTTATATTTCTTCCTCCTGTTTGGAACTTGGGTTTAACCATTTTCCATCCTCAACTTCTTGTATCAGTATTTCTGTTATCAGTCAGTTGCTGAGCAAAAATTTGCTAAGGTGCAACAAGAACATACAAGCAGTTCAAGGAGTAGGAGAGAGCAGATCTTTGAGCCTTTTTGGTAGGACTATTGCATGTTTATGAATTGATTGAATTCTGGGAAAAATTTCCCTTATGAGATTCTCAACTGAGATCCAAGTGAAGTAAAAACACAGAAGTTAAATTTTGTGGAGAATGGATGAGGATCCGAACTGTAATTTGGGATCTTGAATTACTAATCAATGAGAACACAATGAATTTATGGATAAAGAACATATTTAGTAGTAAAAAAGAAGGGTATTTTCATTTTAAAAAAATTGACCCTCTGCTGTTAAGGTGAAAATAACGGTAGGGTGAGATTGTATGATAACATTATTATAAGGATATTCTTTATAGCTTTTCTAAAAACATGATAGTTCTGTATAGTTTCACAATAGTAGAGGGAGTGTTTGTGTAATTTTTTCAAATCAAAGATCAATGAGTGCCCATGTAATACTTATAATCTTTAGCCCTATTGATTATGTGGCTATGAAGCCGGAAAAAGATTTCTGGGGCTAACCTATTTGAAGAGTAAGCCGACTCGAGAAGGGGTAAATATCAAGAATAGATATCCGAGATAGATTCAAAGTTAAAGAAGATTCCTCCATTGCAAGAAAAATGGTCCGATCTTGATTCTGATTCAATCTGATTATCCTCTTTGATTCCCAACAAGAACTTGTTTATTTATGTCGAATTTAATCTTCCGCTACTCATGTAAATGGACATATGAAGGAATAAGACATGAACTTAAAGTGTCGATATCATCATGGCCATTCTAAATTTGTTCTTTATTTAAACTCACAAAAGTTCCAGGAAATACAACTACTCACTTATTATTATTATTATTATTATTTTATTATTATTATTATATCACAGAAGTCATCTTATAATTTGTATGCTCACTAAACCGTATTCACACACGTACATACACAAACCTTCAGCACTCAAAACATATATATTACTACATTTATATATATAAAGCCGTACTGTCTGTGTCCGACTGTTCATGCATCACCATTTCCAGTAATTATCACCAGCCTCAACCTTCTCCTCAAGCGGAAGCACGACCTCCTCCATGGCGCCGGTGGCCGGGCCCGGGGAAGAAGAAAGACTTCCTCTGACTGTTAAACACCTCATCTATCTCTCTCACCGGCACTCCAAAGGACAACTCCTTGGCTTCCTTCTCCAGTTGCTGTATTACGTTTCCCTTCCCTGTTAATTCAAAATTCCAATTTTCATTCATCCATCATAATTAATTTCATCCATAAACTCTCTGTCAATGGTGAACTCCATGATTACTAATTACCTGCAACCTGGATCTTCTTGTTATGTTCCGCATTGACCTCAAAGCAGACGATCTGGAGATTCTCATCATCAGAAGCAACCATCACAAAAGGGTGACCTGCTGGTTCAACAACCACCACACCAGGCCTCAGTTGGCCCCTCACTTTCTGATAATGAGGCCCACTCACCCTCTCCCTCTCAAGATCATATGGATCGTCTGAAGTTGAAGGATGATGGTGTGGACACGCCATCTCGAAGTCACCTTTTCCTTGCACCACCACTGAAACCTTCACTGCCCTACTGTTGAAATACGGTCCAAGCATTGCTCCCTAACCAGCAACAGTGTCAAGTTTTTAATTCAAAAATTTGAATTAATATATGGAAGAACTCTATATATAAGAGAAAAACTCTATATATAAGACCCTTAAGATTCTAATCTCGTTAATGATGTAAAATTATTCCTAATACTCTTCCCCATATGTAAAATTATTCCTAATACTCTTCCCCATATATAACCCTATCGTTGAGTGATATATATGTGATAGTATAAATGATAATATATGACATTTTTTAGGTAACTTGATCCCTCTTTTCAGGTGATTGGTCCTTCAAGTGAAGGATTCTCTTTTCAGATAAGAGTCACGACCTTATTTTTGGGTGACCGTTCATCTTTTCGGGAGATATATATCTGTGACTGTCCCGTAATCATAATCTTTTTTTTGCATTTACCCTCTTTTCAAGTTATTATCAGAGAAAACTTGAAGATCTGATAACATGCCAAATTTTCAATTCAAAAATTTGAACTTTTGAATTAAAAACTTAACAAACAGCACCATTAAAACTAAGAACATGCTATCTCTGACATGATCGGAGCAGAATCAAATCCATTTGATTAGATTACTTACACGGGAGATGTTGGCAAAGGAAACTCCGACATCGAGCTCTGGAAGATGCTTGAATTCATGGGGTTTAGCCTCATAGAGTTCTCCAAAATCGTTGGAGAAGAAGGGCTGTTTTTCAAACAGGTTAAAGGGTCCACTCGATCTACCTCCTCTTCCAAAAGGCCAGAACTTAAACCCACCTTCCGACGACGAAGCATGTCTGCTCAATTCCTTGAGCTGCTTCTCCGAAGCTCTCAAGAACACTCCTTTCTTCTCTTGCCTGAACAACCTCTCTACCTTCTCCCTCGGTACCTTATATTTAAAAAAATAATAAAAATAAGCAAGTCAATTACCAGTGAAAAATGAGTTAGATCAACACAGTAAATAACAGAAATGGATCGGTGGCTGTTCACACATTGAAAGCAGCTGCAAGAATCTCTGTGTTGAATGCCCTGAAAAACGATTCTGGGTTTCTTTCCCCACCTGGGCCGAAAAATGTCTAAGTCACCAAACACAAGAAATTCCGAGCAATCATCAGTTAAAATATTTATATATATAAAAAAATTGTTGTAATGAATAGTCACAGTACAACCTTGAAGTGACCGGGAATGGAGAAGGCATGGACGAAATCTATGATTTGGAGCTTCTCGTGCTTGTCTGTGTTGACTAAGTAGACAACTGTACCCGCAGGGAATCTTAAGATATCTCCTTGCTTAATGTTGTATGTCTCTCTCTTATCATGTCGCACTAAACTGATCGTCCCTCTTCCTAATACAAATTATCAAAACCCAGACTCATAATTCACTAGAACCCTTCAAATTTCAATCATTATGATTCTCTTTCTAGACAATAATAAATTATCAGAATTTAATCCCACAATCTCCTGTATCCACATTGTAAGGGTTGAAAGCCCAATAAAAAGAAAAACACAAGAAAAAACAAGATTTACCATGATTTTAGCGCCTTAATAGGGATGCTACCTCCACTTAAAAAAGAAAGAGAAATCTATATATTTTTCGATATTCTCCTTATCAGTCTTATTTAAGATTTCCTCCACAAAGATAATATATAATATATAAGGACCTTAAAAAATCTTAATCCTCACATAATTACAAATTTATCTATAATTGTAATAAATTCAAATTCTGATATAAAAGACAACCTTGATAACTGGCTGGACCCAAAGTTTACAAAAACTTACCTCTAATAACAATGGAGACAGACTCAGCATCCCAATGATTAGGCACGGTGAAGGTGCTAGGGTTTGCCTCGTAGAATGATACCCGAAAATTCTCGAGGCCTCGCAGGAGCTCTGATCTCCTGGTGAATTTCTCTAGAACCCTAACACTGCCTTCATCTTCCCTGATGACAGTTTTAAAGCTCTGTTCATCAAACAAGTATGGGTTTTCTCTGTGTTGTTCTTCTTCCTCTTCTCTACCTCGCCATTGTTCTTCTCCGTAGTAGTCTTCGCACCTTCTCTCGCATTGTTCTTCTTGTCTCTCGTCGAACCTTTCTTGAGGCCTGCATCGGTCCTTGCACATCTGGAGTTCATCTGGGTGTTCTGTTTCGAAAGCCAGAATCAAGTTTACAGAAAGAAGGGAGATGAAACAGAGAAGTAAAAGAAACTTTGATTTTAAGAAGAACGCCATTTTTGAGCTTGTGTATACAGGGAAAGATTTTACTCACAAAACCAGAAGAATTCAAATGAAACACGGTTTTATAGCTGAAGATGGGGAAAGATATACATGAATACAACAGTTGGACAACGGATTGCATTTGGTGTACTAGCGTTTGCATGCAGGTTGACGTGTGTATGATTGGCGTGGTAACCTTGGAGGGATAAATTGGGACGGTTCTCTGATCTTTTGGGTCATCCCAGAACCGGCTAAATAAATTAATCGATTCCAAACTTAATATGCTGTATACACTCTTAATTTACACTTTAAATTTTAAAAATCTTTATCCAACAGATTCTTAGTATTTAAATAATGAAATATTCATCTTAGGCATTTCAGTCAAGGGATTTTCTATTAGACATCATGAGCACTCGATGGTCGTCGGATTAGTACAAACTTCCCTCACTTTTTCCAATCAAAATACCAAATATACCTATGTATACTATGATATCGTGATGGCCCAATAAACATGTGCAAAAAGAAAGTATCAATAGCTATAGGGATCCAAATCGTCTCCTGCGGCAGGAGGTTCCTGTCATCGATCCAAGGGAGTGGGTTCAGTCTGGCCGCCTGCCAATACATTGGAGGGTGGGCCGGCTGAAATCCGGCCCTTGGCAGGCGGCAGGACCGAAGGAGAGGATTTGAATACTAGCTATAGACACAAATCAGTGTCAAGAAAAAACCGATAAATAAAAAATAAACATTTTTCCTATTCTTTTATTGCTCTATCTATAAGAGAAAAATACGATACAAACACTATCAAATACCTTATTCCAGGGTAAAATTGGTTAAACCTTGAATATTTTATAGATGCTGTTACTTGCTTTCAAAAGAAAGGTTCAAAGATTCATGGAAAATGGAAAGAAAACCTAGCAGAAGTCAAGAAAGTCAAAGGTAAGAAACACAAATGATACATATATGTAACAATATATGTAAACATTTAAACTAAACAGTTCTTTAACGGGTTTCAGTATTTCAATTAGTTAATGGTTATTTGATTCTAGACCCATTCGGAGACCTGTCCAAGAACCCATCCGTTTTTTTTATAAGAAATTGATTCCTAAATCACCTCATAAGTGGTCTAATAAGCTAAGACTTTTTTTGATATCAATTTTTTTTTTTTTTTCTGATATATTTTTATTTTTGTAAGTCTTTGGTATCATTTTCGGTGTTGTTTATGAAAAAGAAAAAAAATAAAAATAGCTCTCAAAACAAAAAATTTCGATTTTTAGCCCAAATTTTTTTTTTTTTTGCGTAAATGTTTACTAAGTATTTATTTTAAGTGACGGTAAAATCGTAAAATAATAAAATTGATATTTTTTATAACATGAGCTTCTTTTCTCCTCTTTCTTTCTCTATCTTTGTTTCATGGATTTAGCAATTATAAAACACTTTTTCTGGCTGTCCAATCTTTTTTGATCTGTTCCACTGGATGTCAAGTATAGTAAAAAGGGTAAAAGTTTTTAAATTTCAAGTCGATCGGGGAAAGAGATCATTTGATTTCAAGATTTGAAAATTTCTATAACTTGAAGAAATACAAATCTTGTTCTTGATTTTGGCCACCTCAGTTGTACTTTTATAGCATTCAACCTCCAATCATATCCGTTGGATGTCAAAATCGGAAAAAAAAAAAAGGCATGGACATCCAAATTTCAGGTCGATTGGATAACAAGGTCTCAAAATCATAGCTCAGAAAATTTTGTAACTTAAAAGAAATCCAACTTTTGTTCATAATTTTGACTACCTCAGTTGTACTTTTTTGGCCATCCAACCTCCAATTAGATTCATTGGATGTCAAGTCTAGGAAAAATAGGTAAGGGTGTCCAAATTTTCGATTGAATAAGGGAATCACAAGATCTCATGGCTTGAAAATTTTACAACTTGAAGAAATAAAAAAAAAAAAATTTCTTAATAGAATACTAAACTTATTTCTCATTTTACAATCTATTAAACATATATATACCATGTAACATTATATTTTTGATAAATAGGTAAAAACCAAAAAGAAAAAATGATATCAAAGAGAGCCTTAATAGAATACCCAACTTATTTTTCATTCTACAATCTATTATGCATAGTATCTATCAAACAATATTTTATTTTTAATTCATATAAAAAATATTTTAATTTTTGATAAATATAATTTTTAAGTTTTTTTGTTTGATAAATAGATATAAAATAAAAAAGAAAAATGATACCAAAAGAACTTAATAGATGGTTAATTTTGATTCTTAAACACTCTTGTTCCATGATTTACATCCCTCAACCCCATCACACAAAAAAAAAGTAACAATTTTGAGAATTTAAAAAATGGATTCCTATTTTAAAATACAAAATTCGACCTATCGGATTCGAACTAGTGACCTAAGGATTTCCTGATAGTCAAAAACCAACTACAGTCCTCCGCTCTACAAACTGAGCTAAGGTTGGGTTATAAAAAATACTTTATTCTTAATAGAAAACTAAAATTATTTCTCATTTTATAATCTATTAAACATAGTATTTACCATATAACATTATATTTTTGATAAAAAAATGATTTTTAAAACTGCTTTTTGATAGGTAAAAACCAAAAGAAAAAATGATATCAAAGAAAGCCTTAATAGAATACCAAACTTATTTCTCATTCTACAATCTATTATGCTTAGTTTCTATGCAACAATATTTTATTTTTAATTAACATAAAAAATATTTTAATTTTTGATAAATATAATTTTACAGTTTTTTTTTTTATAAATAGATATAAAATAAAAAGGAAAAATGATACCAGAAGAACTTAATAGCTAGATAGTTAGTTCCGATTCTTAATCACTCTTGTTCCATGATTTACATCCCTCGACACCGTCACACAAAAAAAATAACAATTTTGAGAATTTAAAAGATGGATTCCTGTTTTAAAATGCAAAATCCGATCGACGGATTCAAACCAGTGACCTAAGGATCTCCTGATAGTCAAAGACTAACTACAGTCCTCCGCTCTACCAACTGAGCTAAGGTCAGATTATAAAAATTATTTTTATTCTTAATAGATTATAATACTAAACTTATTTCTCATTTTACAATCTATTAAACATAGTATTTACGATCTCCTGATAGTCAAAGACTAACTACAGTCCTCCGCTCTACCAACTGAGCTAAGGTCAGATTATAAAAAATATTTTTATTCTTAATAGATTATAATACTAAACTTATTTCTCATTTTACAATCTATTAAAAATAGTATTTACCAAATAACATTATATTTTTGATAAAAAAAATGATGTTTAAAACTGCTTTTTGATAAAGAGATATAAATCAAAAAGAAAAAAATTATATCAAAGAGAGCCTTAATAGAATACCAAACTTATTTCTCATTCTACAATCTATTATGCATAGTATCTGTCAAACAATATTTTATTTTTAATTTAAATAAAAATATTTTAATTTTTGATAAATATAATTTTTAAGTTTTTTTTTTTGATAAATAGATATAAAATAATTTAAAAAAAATGATACCAAAAGAACTTAATAGATGGTTAATTTCAATTCTTAAACCCTAATATATAACAATTTTGAGAATTTAAAAAATAGATTCCTGTGTTAAAATACAAAATCCGACCTACCGGATTCGAACCAGTGACCTAAGGATTTTCTGATAGTCAAAGACCAACTACAGTCCTCCGCTCTACCAACTGAGCTAAGGTCGGGATATATAAGATAATTCATCCTATTTTATCACCTCATGTTAAATAATAGAATATAAACTCTGAAAATAGAATATAATAGGATCCGGATCCAATAACGTAGATCCACCCCAAATTCGGTTCTATTGACATTATATTTCACTCTTGTTCATGAAATATGTTATAGGGGTGTAATGAGTCGGTTCGATTTTGATCTTGTAAACTCATGCTTGATTATGGTCTAATAAAAATTTTAGGATACCAATTGACCACTCCTCAATCTCAAGATGTAAGATTGGATCACATGCATATACTTTTTATGGGACCCCATCACCATGGATGTGGTGTGGGACCTCACTATTAAAATATGAGATTTATTGGATATGAATAATGATAAAATCCAACAAAAAATACAAGTACATACAAATAAACTATTCTCTCAAGATGCCTCGAGATTCTACTATCGCTGATATGGAAGCATCACCGCTTCTAGGCCAGAACCGTGGCGGCTGTGATTCAACAAGAATCTTGAAGTTTAATCTTTTTCCACTGACAACTCAAAGGCTTTCTTTTGTTTCTTCCGAGATCTAGTCTAGGGTGGGAATGGGCCAGCCAAATTGGCTCAATTTTGGTCTGGATTGGACGCATAACTGGGTTAAAACAGGAATACATCATTTATCAAGTTTGGACAACCTAAGTTATCAATTGGATTTATATATATACCCGAGATCAATAGAACCGATCTAGGCTGATTTCGATTTGAACTGGGCCGGTCTTATTCCTGATTCAGTACAACCTGATTTTTTATTAACCAAATCAGTCATATAATGAGGATGTTTAAAAACTCAAATTTTGTGGTGGAGAGGTCTTAAGCTACTTGATTAAATGATTATTATTTACAATTCATAATTTTATAAACGAATTATTATAAATAACTTATAAACATAAATATAAACTATATTAAAATAAATTTAAATAAATTTATATTTTATAAAAAAAAAAACACACGAGACTATGATGTGTTAAATCCTCAAATGACCAAAATATCCTCGTCAAAATAGAAGTGCGGATATGTGATAGGAATTTTTAAGAAAGAAATAAGGAAAAAAAAAAAAATACTTTGTAATATTGGTGAGACAGATGTCAATATTAAACAAAGTGTGGAAGGTAAATTCTCTCCACGTGCACTAGGACGATCCGGCCTCTCATGGTGACCGTCCAGATGTGACGACGCAACCTTGTAAGCTATACACGTGATTTACGACACTCGTCGTGGACTCGTGATCATCGATCGCCTGGTTTTCCCAAATTTTTATTCACTTGATCTTGATGCCATGTAACGGGTACATCCGGATGTGGCGACGAGACCTTGTAAGAGATATACACGTGATTTACTACACTAGTCAGCCTGCATGTAAAATGGTGCTGCCAAATGTTCATGCATGTAAAATGGTGCTGCCAAATGTTCATGCATGTAAAAATAGTGCTGCCAAATGTTCATGCATGTAAAATGGAGCTGCCAAACGTTCACGTTAAACGCAGACTAGTACAGCACCAGTTCGAAGTTCACCATTATAAACAGAGCCACAGCCTCACCCCTCTTTTCATCCAGCAAAGCGTGGCCAGTGTTATCAAAATGGCGATCAAAACAACCAAGCTATGTTTTCTTCTTTTCTTGGTTTCCCTCTTCTTAGTGTCTGCGACCATGTCTATGGCTGAAGGTGACATGGAAGAGAACCAACGTGATCCACAAAGACGATACCAGCAGTGCCAACGTCGTTGCTGGCAGGAAGAGCGAGACCCACGCCGGCAACACCAGTGCCAACGCCGCTGCGAAGAGCGTGGTTGGAATGAGGAAGAAGATAACCAGCGTGATCCTCGGAGGGTGCATCAGCGATGCCGGAGGCGCTGCGAACAACAGGAGAGAGACCCACGACAACAAGAAAGGTGCGAGAGACGTTGCGAGGAGCGTCAACGTCGTTGGGATGATGAAGAAGATAACCAATGCCGTGATCCTCGGAGGGAGTATCAGCGATGCCAGAGGCGGTGCGAGCAACAGGAGAGAGACCCACGACAACAAGAAAGGTGCGAGAGACGCTGCGAGGAGAGGTTCGAGGAGCGTCAGCGTCGTTGGGATGATGAAGATGATAACCAACGACGCGATCCTCGGAGGGAGTATCACCGATGCCAGAGGCGCTGCGAGCAACGGGAGAGAGACCCACGTCAACAAGAAAGGTGTGAGAGACGCTGTGAGGAGAGGTTTGAGGAACGTCGTTGGGATGATGAGGATGATAACCAACGACGCGATCCTCGAAGGGAGTATCACCGATGCCAGAGGCGCTGCGAGCAACAGGAGAGAGACCCAAGACAACAAGAAAGGTGCGAGAGACGGTGCGAGGAGAGGTTCGAGGAGCGACGACGTGATGAGCGGCGACGTGATGATGAGGAAGACAATGATGAGGTAGATAACCAGCGCGATAGACGACGAAGGTACAGGGAATGCCAGAGGCGTTGCCAGGAGCAGGAGAGAGACCCCCGCCAACAGCAGCAATGCCAGCGTAGATGCCGTGAGCAGAGTGAACGCGGCCGAGTTGAGTCGATGAACGTACTGAACTCCATTCTGGACTTTGTCGGGTTCTGAAGTTATAAAAAGTAGCTGCTCCTAGTTGTGTAAGAGAGCGAGCAATAAACCCAATAAATGAGGAGGAAGAGTTTTCGCTCTTCTTTTTCTTTTTGATGAAATAAACAAATGGAGTTGACCGCTTAATTTTTAGTGCATTGTGTTTCTTTTTGTTGCATGCCGTATTAACACATTTGAGATTGAACGAAGAAGGGGATAGGACGTTTGGTAGAGGGTGTACCTACAAAATAATAATAAGAGTAAAGTAGTCAAACCTCGCCTTTGACAAATATAGATTTAGAAAATCTGAAGGTCTTCAACCTTCGACCTGCAACTAATTTGAAATCAGTAGCGGACCCAGAAACTCCCTCTCCCTTCTGGGTTTCCATCCAAGATCAGTTTCTCCTTATAAAATTTTAATATGTTACAATGTTTTTTCTCTGCAGAAAGGGAGTGCAGAAAGGAGAGGGAGTCGGTGGTTGAGACGGAAACCCATGATGGCAGATTCAAAGTGATTCGAGGGAGTCGGTCTTTTTGGGTCTTTCTAGAAGACAAGCTGGATATCGTGATTCCGACGATCAGGTACCTCGATTTCTTGGATATGTGGAAGCCGTTCTTCCAGCCCCATCACCTCACCATCATTCAAGACGGAGATACCCTCGATTTCTTGGATATGTGAAAGCCATTCTTCCAGCCCCGTCACCTCATCATCATCTTAAAACGTAGATCCCACCAGAACGATCCGAGTCCCTAATGACTGACTGAGCTCTACAATCGAAACGACATCAATCGGACCCTGGGTCCATTATTTGTCGTCTCAAACTGGATTGGTCTTTAGTTCGTTTCTATTTCCTACAAAAGAAGAAGAAGAAGACATCATAGTGATAGTCGGGTGGAGACACCTTTTGGCTACTCTGATGCCTAAGTCAGTTTAAGAGACAAGCAGTATGGGACATGTAAGAACGGCTGTCCTGTTGTTTTTTCAAACTGGATTGGTTTTTAGCTCGTTTGTATTTTTTGTAAAAGGAGAAGAGGATACTGTAGTGATGGTCGGGTGGAGACATTTTTTGACCACTCCGGTGCTTAAGTCCGTATGAGAGAGAAACATTATGGGACATGTAAAAAAGACTGTCCCTTTGAGATAAGGGAATTCGTATAGTTAATTCGCTTTGAGTTTGAATACTAGAAAAATGTTTGTCTTTACCTGGGTTTGCTTTGTCTATTTATAGGTTGAAAGTGACTTGGATATAAGAGTTGGAGATCAGGTGATCTTGTGCTGAGTGAGTCATCGGATGGTGGGATCTCCTTCTCAGGAGTCCGTTGACTTCTCCGTGGCGGATATTTGGGGAGAGTTTGATCTCTGTACTTATTGAGATGAGCTCCCTTTATACATTATAATATAGTTGGCATGTTGCTTGTGAATTTGGATGACGACGTTCGTTCTGGAGAGACGCCGAGGCTACTATGTTGGAGAGCTGTCGAGGCCTCCATCCTGATACGATGTCAGGCTTTTGTCTTGGCGAGGCTTTGAGACCCATATGGCCGCGAAGCTCCGAGCCCTTCATCCATGCAAAGCTCCAAAGCTCTCATGATGGTGACCTTCCGAGGCCTTCATGATAGCGAGGCTCTGAAGTTCTTCGTTATTCTTATTAATAGTTTCGATTCATCAGGAGATGCTCTTGTCTCAACCCTTTAATGTTGGTGATGTGAATGAGGCTCTCCCTGTTAGGCCGTAATGTCCACGTGTTGGAACCCAATTGGTAGAGACGTATTCTCCCGTATCAGGTCCAGGTCAGCTGCATCTCCTTCAAGGACTCCGCTTGCCGCTGCTTTGGCTTTCTTGTCTGCAAGAAGAAGTACGTCTTCACCATTGACAACAATTGCTTCGCGAGTTTTCCTTTTTTTCTTCGATTTCCAGAAAATAAGATGGTAGATTCGTTAGATTAGGTTGCCTGAATTGAATTCTGATTATTGGAATCAGTTTTGACTGATTGGAGAGATTAAAATTGATAGAAATAAATCATGAACTCACCAATTGGAAGCTCTGAGATGGATGGGAAAACTTCCAATTTTCAATGCAATTTGTGCTCTAAGGACGGATAGGAATATAATTTTGTAGGAGGCATCAAGGATGATAGAAGAAAGGTCTGAAACTCCTTGAAACGACAAAAATAAACCCTCCCGGAACCCCTCCCTAGAAACTAATTAATGAGAGAGATTGGAGAGAATTCGATAAATACCCACAGTGAGAACCGAATAACAGAACATATTATTTGGAATTCGTTCTCACAAGTTGCAGAGAACCGAAGAACGAATAACAGTGCCGTCTTCCACTGCCATCCTCTCTCGTCTCCGGTTGTTTAGTTGCGCAGAAACCAGCGCCACAGTGAGCCATTGAGGATTTTCTCCGGTAAATCGAATTTCAGATCGTAGAAACCAGTCTCTCCTATGGCAACCAAATTCTCCGGATTTTCTCCGGCCCACAATGATGCGAATTCCAGATCGTAGAAACCAGTCTCTCCTCTCTTGGTGTTGCAGGCCGAGATTTATGAAAGGTTCGCATAGGGATTTATGAAAAATTGCATAGGATTTTTTTTTATTTGAATTTAATGAGGGTAAATAAGTCATTTTATCGGATAATGTTAACACCCTTAATTCATGGTAGTTGAATGTCTTATTAAACATGACAGGGGAAGTTAGTATTTTTAGCATAGATATATGTATTTACCCTAATAATAAAGGAAAATATCACTAATAGTATTATTATAGTATGGTTTAATTTTAACTCTTTTTTCGTGATAATATTTGTTAACATTTTCTACTTTTGAAAATATGAATATGGATCAATTAGACTTAAGTCTGGCTGACATATTATTGTCTTAAATTCGTTAATGACAATACTATCTCATCTCTATTTTATCTTTTTAATTTAAATAAAAGAATTTAAAAATTTATTTGTTATCTAGTAGATATAGGGTTTTCACAAAATGTAAAACGAATTAGTTTCACCATTTTCACAAAAGGTTTCACTATCGTAGCATGAGAACACGACTTGAATCGATAGCCGTGGCAAAAAAATCCTTTTCCCTAAGAACCTAAAAAGGCCTCTCCCTTCAAAATCCTCTTCTCTTTCTATATCTTTCTCCCCCCTGCTCCTTTCCCTTGTTTTTCAATTGGAAACTATAGATTGATGGCAGTGGTCAGATCGATATCGGATTGATTGTTGTTTGCAGTCCCCTTTTTTTGGCAGTAGTGTGCAGTCAGATTGCTAATATTGAGTTCTAATTAGTATTTTGGTTTGTGATCTAGTTGTGATTGGATCAAATCTGGAGATCTTATTTACGATCTGTTTTGCTGAATTGCTATCTGATTTGTGATCGATCTGCTTTATGAATCACATCTGATTTCTGGAAGAATTTTTTAATCAAGGATTGTCTTCAGTATTTTGCAACTCTAAAATGTTTTTCTGAGGCACAATGTTATTGTTTCCTATCGTGAGACAAAAGTGATCTTTGTAGTGAGGCACTTGTGTAGTGAAGATTTCATCTACTCAAAGTGGATGCGTACCACCTTGATTTGGTGCTTCTCTTTGAAGTTCTAGACCCACATTTATGCTTGTTACTTCTGGTTTGCTATCGTTGGTTGAGCGTCTGATATCCATGGAAGGCTGTTTTTCATCAACCCTTTGCAATGAAGAAGTAACGCTTGGAACCATCTGTAAATTTATTTTTATCTCTTTGTGGGTTCTACAATCAACCCATTCAGAGAACACATCCTAATAGGGTTTTCAGTAACCCTAATGATCTCCATACAAACATAGAACACAATGCAATCAATTAAAGAAAGTAATGAAACATAACCGTTCGTTGTAGATTGGTTTTCGCCTTTTTCCACTGAGATTTAGTCTTCTACAGTCTCCGGCAAATTCCTATGCTTCTCTCTGATTATGGGAACAGGAGAGAAAATATCACCGTGATTGCAGGGACTCAAACCATTGATATATAATGAATACCAAACCCAACACTGGTTTAGTCCCACAATGAATCAGTTTAGTTCATCTCATAATCAGACTAGGATTAGCCCACCTGTAAGTTGGACTCGCACTGAACAATTGATTAATCGATTTAATAAATAATTATAGCCCACATATTATCTTACATTCTCCCTTTTGGGCTACATTAATTATAAATCACCATTGGCCAGTGTGACCATAAAATTTAATTACAAAACCCATCATATACTTTGATCCAGTCATCAAACCTACCAATGACGAACAACATCGGAAATACACCTCAACAGTAAGCGTACAACCTTCTGTCAGCCACATACAAAGGTTTGTTTAACAACATGAACTGCTTTGAGATGAATGCATGAAAATATATTTTTCATGTGAGTTTTGAATTGCCTTGATAAACCTCACAGACAACAAACCTTAATATTGACCGTAGCAACCCACCACATATCTTTTTGGTCAATATCACTCTTTGACATACCACCGTAAACTATGGCTAAAACTGCCCCATTCATATGGCTTAATACTGCCCTTTATCAATGACATGTCATGCAAAATGTAATACAACAATGATAGCAATGAATAAATACTGAATAAAAAATAACCATGATTTTTATTAATAATCATGTCTAGACAAAAACAAGACTAATGAATGTTAAACATAAACAAAGTCTACAAGAACATAAATGAAAGATCTCCCACTAACTATTGACATCGAAAGACTCAACAACACCCATGCTCGACACATGTCCCTGGAAAACCTTCACTGGCTAAACCTTTGTCAGAGGATCTGTAATCATGTAATCCATCGAAATGAGCTCAATTGTGATGTCTTTAGAAGTGATATTTTCTTTCACCGACAAATACTTTATTTCTATGTGTTTAGAACCACCACACTTATCATTATTCTTTGCAAAGAGCATCACTGCACTGTTATCACAGTGTATCAAAATAGGACTAAAAATAGAGTCAATAACCTTTAAGCCAGAAATGAAGTTCTTTATCCACATGGCTTGACGAGTAGCTTCATATAAAGCTACATACTCTGCATGCTTGGTTGATGTAACCAAAAGTGTCTGCTTAGCACTCCTCCAAGAGATGGCACCACCTGTAATCATAAAAACATATCCTGAAGTGGACTTTAAATCATCAGTGCAACCAGTAAAATCTGCATTAGAATATCCAACTACCTCAAGGGTAGTACTACTGCGATATATAAGCATGTAGTCCCTGGTCCTCTGTAAAATATCTCATAGCCTTCTTTGCTGTTGTCCAATGAATATGACCAGTATTTAACTGGAAACGACCAAGAATACTCACTGCAAAGGCCAAATCAGGTTGAGTACAAACTTGTACGTAAATCAAACTCCTTGCTGCAGAAGCATATGGCTTATCATCCATAAAGCCTTTTTCAAAATCATTCTTTAGACATTGTTCCTTATTTAACTTATCTCCTTTGCTCATAGGCAAATCCCCACCTGAACAGGTAGACATATTGAACCGCTTGAGAACACTATCAATATATGCCTTTTGAGATAGTCTCAATAGTCTCCTTTTTCTGTCTCTACATATCTCTATGCCAAGTATAAATGAACTTTCTCCCATATCTTTCATTTCAAAAATTTCAGACAGAAAATCTTTAGTTTCAGTAAGTAAGCCCATGTCGCTGCTAGCCAATAGGATATCATCAACGTATAAGACAAGAAAAATATACTTACTGCCACTGATCTTCATGTAGATGCATTGATCAGACAAATTTTCAATGAATCCAAAAGAAGATATAATCCGATGAAACTTTAGATTTCATTGCCTTGAAGCTTGCTTTAGTCCATAAATAGACTTCCTAAATTTACAAACCATATTTTCTTTACCTTTTTCCTCAAAACCTTCTGGTTGGACCATATAAACTTCCTCTGTCAAATCTCTATTTAGAAATGTTGTCTTCACATCCATTTGGTGTAGCTCCAGATTAAAATGAGCTACCAATGCCATAATAACTCTGATGAGTCCTTTTTAAAAACTGGGGAGAATGTTCCTACGTAATCAATTCCTTCCCTTTGTGTGAACCCCTTTGCTACTAATCTGGTTTTGTAGCGCTCAATTCTACCTTTGGAATCACACTTAGTCTTGTATATCCATTTTGAGCCTATGAGTACACAATCTTTTGGTAAATCCATAAGTTCCCATACCTTGTTGTGGTCCATAGATGTCAACTCATCCTTCATTGCATCTCTCCATTTAGAAGCATTACTACTATTTACAGCATCTTGGAAACTTATGGGATCTTCTTACTGCCCAATATCAAAATCATTCTCAGTTAAATCAGTCACATAATCAGAAGAAATAGCTGACTTACGAGGCCTTGTGGACCTCCTCAATTCACCCTCTGGTTATGCAATAGCAACAAGAACATCAGGCTGAATAGGATCCTAAGGAATGACAGTCTCAGGCATCTCATTACAGGTTCTTCTGGAATGATAGGTTGCACCTGTAACTGAGGAACTTCAGTAACAGCCTCAACTTCAACCTCATCAAAATCTAGATTTCTTGGTTGAAGCAACTCCTCAGCATCTTCAATAAACCTAGCATGAATGGTTTCCACTATCCTATTTATAGAATTAAGACAGTAGAATCTGAACCCCTTTGATCTGTCTGGATAACCTAAAAAATAACAACTCACTGTTCGAGAATCAAACACCTTTTCCTAAGGATTATATAGTCTTGCCTCTGCTCTGCAACCCCAAACATGAAAATAAAGCACACTAGGTTTCTTGCTAGTCCAAAGCTCAAATGGTGTCTTTGGAACTGATTCACTTGGTACTTTATTAAGAATATAACCTGCAGTCTTTAATGCCTCACCCCATAGGGATAAAGGAAGATTAGTATTACTCATCATACTCCTCATCATATCTTTGAAAGTTCTGTTTCTCCTTTCTGCTACTCCATTTTACTGTGGAGTACCAGGCATAGAGTATTGACGTATTATAAAGATGTTGATCAATATCACCTGGTCTCCCATAATATTCACCTCCTCTATCAGATCTAACAATTTTGATCTTCTTCGATAAATAATTCTCTACCTCAGCTTTGAATATCTTGAAGACATCCAGAGAACTAGAATTTATCAAATAAGATATATATACCATAGCGAGATAAATCATTAGTAAAAGTAATAAAATATTTATGTCCTCTAAGTGTGGGAGTAGAAAAAGGGCCACAAATATTAGTATGAATCAAATCTAACAACCCTTCGCTACGGGCAGCCTTCATCTTTCTTGACATTGTCATCTTTCCTTTTATACAATCAACAGAAACATTCATATCTCATAATTCAAGGATTTTAAAACACCATCCTTCTCAAGCCTATTCATCCTGTCTATAGATATATGTCCCAAATTTCTATGCCAAAGGGTAATAGAATTTTCATCCAGTTTAGAACGTTTAGAATAGACATTCATAACCATGAGGGGAGTAGTATTTAATCTATAAAGCCCATCAACAATAACACCATTTTCAACAGCACAAGAATTAAGACAATTGAAAACCCTCTTGATTAAAAGATAAACAATAGCCTTTCTTGGCAAGTCTAGAAACAAAAATCAAATTCCTCCTCATAGAGGGAACATAAACAACGTCTTCTAAATCAATAAAAATATCAGAATCTATATGAATCCTAACTACTCCTATGGCCTCAACGTCGACTTCTACTCATTTCCCCATAAACACCTTCACCTCATCCTTGTTTGGCATCCTCCTAGATGGAAACCCCTGTAAAGAATGAGTGACATGAATGGAGAAAGCTGAGTCAATCCACCAGGAATCCATAGGAGCATCAATATGAAAGGATTCAAAACAAACAAGAGAGAGATAAATACTAGATTTCTTCTTCTTCTTCTCCAGGTAGGACAATCTATTTCTATAGTCCTTCTTCATGTGTCCTTTCTTGTGGCTCAGAAACACTCTGTCTTTGAAAGATCTCTGTTGTCTTGATGTTCTACATCCCCTCTAGGCTTGTTATATGGTTTCTTCCCCTTCTGAAAGTAACTCTTTCCTTTTCTCATGGGTCCATAACTAGGTTGCTTTCCCTTACCTTTGTAAGGGTATTTTTTGTAGGTTGTGGCACTGACACTTTTACCTTTATCCTTCTTCAGTCTAGTCTCCTCTTCAACACAGATGCCTATGAACTCATTGAATGACCAAGGAGTAACTGAGGTATTGCTAGCAACTTTAATCTGAGTGTACTTCTGTGGCAAAGCATTTATACATAAATGAAACAGAAACTCATCATCTACAGGGTGTCCCATATCCTTGAGTTGTTCAGCTGCACCCTATATGTCAACAATTTGATCCCTACGACTAGTTTTGCCATCAATTTTACTAGTAGTCAACTTTGCCATTAAGGCACCCCTTTCACCTTTATCAGAAACTTCATATTTATCTTTGATAGCTTTCAAAAATTTCTTTACATTCTCTTTTTCTGTAATACTGTTCCTAACTGTTTCAGGTACAGTACGCTTAATAATAAACATGCATTTCTTGTTGGCATTGGTCCACCTTTTCATTTTTCAGTTTTTCCTCTAGGGTACTATCAATAGTAAGTTCAGCAACAGCTATGTCAAAATCATTTAAGCCTAGAGTAATCTCTAATTCCTCCCTCTACTTTTTATAATTTGATCCTGATAGAATAGGAATAACAGACAAATCGATCCTAGTGGAAGACATCCTGTTATGTAATCAAAACACGAGTTTAATTCACTAAATCAATACCAGCATGTGAAAATACTCATGTTAACATTCAAGATATGCTAGCAAATATGTATACGTAAACAAATGCAAGCATCAATATACCTCCCTAGAGTCAACCGAAACTACAAACTTATCCTTTGGGACAAGAATGTACTGGTCTTTTAGTATCTATGCAAAAACTACGAAAGAATAAAAACCTTCGGAAATTCCATCACCTTTGGGTGTTTGAAAAACTCTAAGTTTAAACCCTTTCAATCTGGTGCATGATTATCCTTTAACTTTGACAACGTCACCTTTGGGTGGACATTGTCATCATTGACTGCCATGAAGGTGTAAGATATATTGAGCTTTGAAAATATCCTAATGCAATCTGATTTGCCACTTTGGTGGAACCAACCCAATTTCATTGTGACATTAACAAAACTTTACTTGCAATCATGTAGTGGGAATAAATAATCATGAATGACATAATTAACATGTTATCATTCATAAATCATGCACATGTACTCATCAGTATAGTTGAGACAAGATAAATAGAACAATATGTAACAAAAATTACGAAAAATGTTCCAAAAAGGGTGTTTTTAAATAAAAATATATATCCCAGAGTCACCAAACATAGCCATATAGCATATCAAACTGAAGAGCAAGAACAGACAAGCCTGTTAGAAAAAACCGTATCAAAATCCGACGCTCAATGCGCCCTCACGCGCCCTTTAAAGGCACGGGTGGTGCAGTCACAAGGAGCCGGTTCGGTTGAACCGCTAAACCACGGTTTTTAAAATCCCGAACCTTGGCTCAAAAACCTCGACCCGTCGACCCATGACGTCACCCACGGGCCCGATCGATTTGAACCAGAACCAAACAGCCAGATCCGGCCTAACCAGATCGACCAAACCGGTTCCCTGTCCAACCAAATGGGTCAACTAATTAATACATATTCTGGCCAATATATCGGGTAATCGGGTCAAAAGTTTTTGGGTATGTGTACGGGAATTCAGGTCGAGCATCCGAGGCACGTTACTGGGTACATTTTCTGATCTCTGGTCGAACCTTGGATGACCCGCTGGAGTGGGTAAACACTTCCTTGGGTCAAATCGACCCATTTCAGGTGAGCTGACCCAGAGTCAACTCGTCCGATCACCGGTTGGCTCAGCGAGACTCAGATTTGGGTTTTCGAGTCGCGCCGAGTAGACCCGGCGATGTTTTGCAGCCACTCTTTTTTTTTTTTTAAATAACCGTCAGCGTGTGAGATCCAAGCACTTTTTCCTGCGGGGCGTGGAGGTTCATCCGACGGAGTCCGGCGACAATTTTTATATCGTTGGACTCCTCTTTCCTAGACCTTCAATCCGACATATAATACCTTAGATTTCCACGGTTACAAAATTTTTGACAGATACGATTTCCAATTAGGGAAGAACTCCCAAAAGAATTTTCAATCAGTCATTCAGGTATGAATCAATATGCTATTCTTATTTTCATTGATTCTATACTTGTATGGAAAAGCTCTGATACCAATTATAAATTTATTTTTATCTCTTTGTGGGTTTTACAATCAACCCATTCAGAGAACACATCCTAGTAGGGTTTTCAGTAATACTAATGATCTTCATACAAACATAGAATACAATGCAATCAATTAAAGAAAGTAATGAAACATACTCGTTCGTTGTAGATTGATTTTTGCCGTTTTCCACTGAGATTTAGTCTTCTACAGTCTCCGATATATTCCTATGCTTCTCTCTGATTATGGGAACATGAGAGGAAATATCACCGTGCCTGCAAGGACTCAAACCATTGGTATATAAAGAATACTAAACCCAACACTGGTTCAGTCCCACAGTGAACCAGTTTGGTTTATCTCGTAATCAGACTAGGATTAGTCTACTTGTAAGTTGGACTCCCACTGAATAATTGATTAACCAATTTAATAATTAATTATAGCCCACATATTATCTTATACCATCTGATCGATGGCTTCCTGAATTAGCTAGGCTACCAACCGAATGCGCTCACCACCCATGGGATGCACCTAAATCTGTATTCAAGCTGTTGAGGTTGAACTGGGGTCAAACTACCCTCTCCTCATTGTGGAAATTGATGTAGCAAAAGCTAGGTTGCAGGATGCTCATGTGGCAGCAAGAAGCAGCTTCAAGAGCTGCAGTTGAGAATGGAACAGAAGAAGGTCTTGGAGACTTCTGAATCAGCCCATTTGCCTTTCCTCAGGATATACAAATGGAGGTAGAGCATGGACAAGAGAGAATGAGTTTAAAAATGGAAGAGAATGAGGTGTTAATAATAAGGGATTAAATATGGTATTTAATAATGGAAGAAACTCACCCACCTGTACTTTTATTTAGGTCACCTAACCTCAATTTTACGTTTAATTTCTCTCGTACCCCTCATTTGTTAAATATGTATCATAGACCTTGTCAAATAGACAGATCTTTTAAGTGATGATGTAGCAATTTAAAATCCAAAAGACAAAATTGAGGGGAAATGCGAAACCTTTATAATTAATAATTTATGAAATTGTTCAATTTGTTTTTGGTAAAATGAAATTGTTAATTATAGTTATGTACATAATATTTGGAGGCCCAATGAAGAAAACCAATTAATGTATGAACTTGAATTTAATTTTGAAGTGATAACTTTCATATGTTGTTAAGCCATACAAAAACGGATAAGATAGAATAATTTGTAGCATAACTCAGACAGATGTCAATATTACACAGTGAGGGTGGAAAGTAAATCCTCGCCACTTGTGCAGGGATTCCTGGTTCTAGGATGCCATGCAGTACTGCAACGGATGTGTCCGGATATACGACAGGTGAATTTCGACACTCACGGGCCTGCATGTAAATGGAGCTGCCAATTGTCCACGTTAATTGCAAACCAGTAGAGCAACAGTTCGCAGTTTGCCATTATAAATAAAGGCACAATCTCACACATTCTCTTCAGCCGGCAAAGCCTCCTGTGTTACCAACATGGCGATCAAAACAACCAAGTTATGTTTTCTTCTTTTCCTGGTTTCCATCTTCCTAGTGTCTGCGACTTTGTCTTTGGCTGAAGGTGACAATGAAGAGACCCAACGTGATCCTCAAAGAAGATACGAGCAGTGCCAGCGTCGTTGCTGGCAGGAAGAGCGAGACCCACGTCGGCAACATCAGTGCCAACGACGTTGCGAAGAAAGGTACGTAGAGCTTGACGAGGAAGATAACCAGCGTGACCCACGGAGACGTTATCAAGAATGCCAGAGGCGCTGCGAGCAGCAGGAGAGAGACCCACGCCGGCAACACCAGTGCCAACGCCGTTGCGAGGAGCGTGGTCGGAATGAGGAAGAAGATAACCAGCGTGATCCTCGGAGAGAGTATCAGCGATGCCAGAGGCGCTGCGAACAACAATGGAGGGACCCACGGCAACAAGAAAGGTGCGAGAGACGCTGCGAGGAAAGGTTCGAGGAACGTCGTTGGGATGATGAAGATGATAACCAACGCCGCGATCCTCGAAGGGAGTATCACCGATGCCAGAGGCGCTGCGAGCAACAGGAGAGAGACCCACGACAACAAGAAAGGTGCGAGAGACGCTGCGAGGAGAGGTTCGAGGAGCGTCGTTGGGATGATGAGGATGATAACCAACGACGCGATCCTCGAAGGGAGTATCACCGATGCCAGAGGCGCTGCGAGCAACAGGAGAGAGACCCACGACAAGAAGAAAGGTGCGAGAGACGGTGCGAGGAGAGGTTCGAAGAGCGACGACGTGATGAGAGACAACGTGATGATGAGGAAGACAACGAAGAGGTAGATAACCAGCGTGATCGACGAAGAAGGTATAGGGAATGCGAGAGGCGTTGCCGGGAGCAGGAGAGAGACCCACGCCAACAGCAGCAATGCCAGCGTAGATGCCGTGAACAGAGTGAACGCGGCCGAGTTGAGTCGATGAAAGTACTGAACTCCATTCTGGACTTTGTCGGGTTCTGAAGTTTTAAAAAGTACTAGAGCTCCTACTTTTGTTAGTAATAAACCCAATAAATAAAGACTAAGAGCTTTCGCTCTTCTTTTTCTTTTTTATGAAATAAACAAATGGAGTTTATCGCATAATTTTCAGTGCATTGTGTTTCTTTTTGTTGCATACCTTATGGATATTTTTGAGATGGAAGGAAGATGGCCGGGGATAAAAGTACCTGATTTACCCTAATATCATATCGTCTTCCTTCATTATCTTTTCTCTCTTCCGGTCCTCTCACAAACCGCAATTCGACTTTCCTCCATACTTGATTGACATTATTGATTCTCTAGGGGGAACTGTTCCTAGGAATCCATCACAAGCCCAAAATGGTTTCCCAAACTCAGGAACCCAATCAGAGAAAGGAAGAACAACAGCCTTCCAGTAGTACATTCATGGTTACGAGTTCAAGAAGTTGACCTATGGAAGAAATCAGTAGTACATCGTGAAGGAAGAGAAACTCAAACTTGCAGAAACAAATGCCATTGACAAAGATGATATCCATAAACTTTCAGACTAGAGATTTTGAATTAACAGTGAGAAGTGAGAAGAAAGTAGAGAAAAATGAAACCGTCTAAGGGTAGAATTGTCTATAGAACATTAAATTTAAACACCTCGTTTAGAGGCATTTGTACTTTGGACAAACCATTGGGAACAAACATAATTTTTTCCTAATAAAAAAGAAAATAAGTTTTGGTGGCGGAAAATACTACCTCTAAAGATGATATAGCCGTTGCTAATTGAATTGTCGCTAGATGTGAACTTCGTGGAATTTAGAAGCAGTTATAACCATAAAACCTATTTGAGGTAGTTTATTTTACTGCGGTTTGTGATAATTTATTATAAATATAAATTATGATATATGTAGTTATTTATTATGATTTATAGTATTTATTTTATTTTAAGATAATTTAATATAATTTGAAGTCTATAAATAGGTTAGTTATTACTTCTTTATGTTTAAGTGTTTATTATTATTGTGATAATCTTCTTTATCTAATGGTCATGGTATCAAACTAATATTATTAATGATTTATAATTTATTTTATAAATGATTTGTCATATATAATTTATAAACATAAATATAAATTATATTAAAGAGAATTTAAGTGGATTTTTAAGTATTTAAAACATTAACACTTTCTTTGCGTGTTTTCTTATTTTTGGGTGACAGCACACATGATACATGTGGTTTTTCTATTAGGTGGTTGTACAGAGAGGATCTAGAATTTTGATGTCATGTTAAGTTTCCATCTTAAAAGTTCAGATTATACGAAAAGATTCTCAAGTATTTAATGCACCTAAGATTTTGGATTTTTATCAATTTGAATTATTCTTTACACTCCCAATAGTATTCATAAATGGATCTCACCTCATCTTGTAACTAATTGCCTTTCATGGGCAGTTACAAGACGATGGGAAGGCAGTTAGAAGACGACAATAACCATCTCTTTTTTGGTAAATATTTTTTTTAAAAATTTGGGAACTATAACAATCCTCATTTTTAGCGACGGAAATTTTCTGTCGCTAAAAATAGGTATAAATTTACATTTTTTCCAACGGAAAATATATTCCCGTGGCTAAAATATTATATTTTTTGCCACGGAAATACTATTTCCGTCGAGAAATTTTTTATCTTTACCGACTAAAATTATATTACTGTCACAAAAAATGATAAATTTTATCGACGGAAAAGTTTTTCCGGTCGAGAAAAATTGGTATTTTTTCCCACGGTAATAATATTTCCGTCTGAACAATATTTATTTTACCGACATAAAATTTATTACCGTTGGGAAAAATGGTATTTTTTTTTTAAAAAAAACTCCCCATTGCACATACAAAATATATAAATATTTTACCTGTTGTTGACAACAAAATCACATCATATACCTGTTCCAAGAGCGTCGTTGGGACGATGAAGATGATAACCAACAACGTGATCCTCGAAGGGAGTATCAGCGATGCCTAAGGCGCTGCAAGCAACAGGAGAGAGACCCACGACAACAGGAAAGGTGCGAGAGACACTGTGAAGAGAGGTTCGAGGAGCGTGGACGTTGGGATGATGAGGATGATAACTAAAGACGATGATGAGGATGATAACTAAAGACGATGATGAGGATGATAACCAAAGACGCGATCCTCGGAGGGAGTATTACCAATGGCAGAGCCGCTGCGAGCAGCAGGAGAGAGACCCACGATCACAAGAAAGGTGCGAGAGACGCTACAAAGAGAGGTTCGAGGAGCGTCGTTGGGATGATGAAGATGAAAACCAACGTGATCCTCAGAGGTAGCACCAACGATGTCAGAGGCGCTGTGAGCAGCAGGAGAGAGACCCACGGCAGCAACAAAGGTGTGAGAGACTGTTACAACTCAAGCCAAGGGAGAACCCAACTCAAAAGATTAGTTTATTAAGTGGGAGAACCCCAAGACTTAAGAATCATACTTGGTGGGTATGAGATTCTAATGTAGGATCATAACAGAGATGGTGCGATGAGAGATTCGAAGAGCGGCGACATGGTGATGTGGAAGACAAAGATGAGGTAGATGACCAGCGCGATGGACGAAGAAGGCAAAGGGAATGCCAGAGGCGTTGCCAGGAGCAGGCGAGAGACCCACGTCAACAGCAGCAATGCCAGCGTAGTTGCCGTAAACATGCCGTGAACAGAGGGAACGCGACCGATTTGAAGGTAGCGAGTCGATGAATACTCCCGTACTGAACCCCATTCTGGACTTTGTCGGTTTCTGAAGTTAAAAAATGTAGTAGTTCTTAGGTTTGTTGGAGAGTAGTAATCCAATAAACAAAGAGGAAGAATTTTCGCTCTTCTTCTTTCTTTTTTTTTTTTATGTAATAACTAACGGAATTTACCACTCAATTTCCTGTGCAGTGTACTGCTTTTTGTTACTTACAGATTGAATACATATAGATTGAAGGACGATGAGGTTGGGAAAATATGATGGAGGGTACTAAAAAAAAATTGACAGGATTTGGGATAAATACTACATCTTTAGTAGCAGTTATAAATTGCTGCAACATAGATGTGGTGCAGGAGCAATACCTTAAAACCTATGAGGTAGTTTATTTTTACACCCGAACATCAGTTTTAGAAGCAGCAATTGAGATTGTGTTTGGCGTTTGGTAATCTGTTATTATTATTTTTTTTTTTTGGTAACCTGTTATTTGAAGTTAGATTTCATTTGAGACTTATAAATTGAATATTTTGATTAATATGTAATCGATCGAATATTATTTGAATTCGTTTTTTTTTTTTTTTTTCTGTTCAGAAAAAAAAAATAGCTTAAACGCTTTTAGAAATTATTCTTGGACCATTTATATTTATCTGCATATCAAACTATTTCTTTTGATTCTATTTTAGATTCGATAAATGCCATTTTTTTTTAATACTTTTACCTTGTGGGATAATTTGACTTCTGATTTCTGGTAGAATGGCTAGGATACTTGTTGTTTCTAACTTAATATATGTAACATGTCATAGTATTCCTTCCAGAAGTCAGACTGATTTTGTGTCTCTATCATAGTGATTTGCATTTACTATGAGACTCTAGAGGCTTGAGGGAAATTTTTGTGAAGTTACTTAATTCACAATGATCCAACCTTTTATATTCCAGTGACTTTCCTACTAGTGATGTTTATCCTTTTTTTTTTTTTTTTTGGTAAATAGTGATGCTTTATTCGACGAAAAAAGTTGCAGTGTAGCTCGAGAAATCAGAGGGGTGTTGTAATATTGTTTTCTCGAGGGGTGTTGTAATAGTTGCGACAGGTTATTTGGCTTTAGGAGTCTTGCGTTCGACAGTGCTTTGACAGGAAGTTGCAATAAGATGAGTTCGCAAAGATAGAAGCTCAGGGAAATGGAAATGGAAATATTCGATCGATTTGATTAAAATGGAAGAGATGGATACCCAACTACTAATTTCTCTATGTAGCACTAATTTTATTTTTACCGTTGGGTGGATGCTTGAGCAAGCAACAAGCATCCAGCAGTTGCTGCACACCTATACTATTTAGGGGTGAAAAAGAATCTTCTATTGCACTTTGGTATAGTAGAGTGCATCCAAACTATTAAGAGTGCATCAATCACATGCCCCGATACACTCCCAATGATCAAGATCAAATCTGCTACACCAAAGTGCTACAGACAATCCTGACCCTTTAAGGGTGCTGCAGAGGAGCAAGATCCGTGATTTATTTTGTCACCTGTAAACTTGGGCTCTCTTTGGGTTGTATTATATAATGTATTATATAATATATTATGACAAATGTGATTATTTGGTATAATTTATAGTGTGTATCTATAATTAAAATAAATCAATATAATCTATAATCTATTAGTTTTTTTTTTTTTCCAACAAAATCTATTGAAAATCAGATGAAGTCATACATGAGTTTTGCTTACAGCATAGATCCTGTATCTAGGACTCTGACACAGAACACTCCACCTTACCTGCTATGGTGAGGGCCTTTTTGGTAAGGGCATGGGCTAGCCCATTATAAACCCTTGGAATAAAGATGAACGAACATGATAAGAATGAAGATTGGAGACTTAAAATATCCCCCACAATAGGGAGAATGGGCCTCGGACATCCATTCCCATTATCCTTCAGAAAATCTATTAGTTGCTTGCAATCAGATTGAACTGTAATGCAGCCCCAGACTTCCTCTTGCCTAAAGCATCGCCAGTTGAACCGCCAACCTTCAACGCTATCCTTGGCTACACAAGCGCTAGATATATATAGCTTTGAGAGGAACATTATTAGAATCAAAACAGCAAAATCCCAAACCACCTCTAGTAGACCCGGGATGTAAACTGGCATCAGTTTTATTCACAAAACTAGAATCTACATGGTGAACTTCAATCCTATTTGGTGAATTCTGAGAATTCTTGCAAGAAGAATTAGTATCTTTTATAAAATGAATTGCAACAAATTCCTCAAAGGCTGCAACCACGGGGTTCAACACTTGATCAGGAGTCCATCTTCTCTTGTTAAAGTGAGCTTCATTGCGGGCCAACCAAATATGCCAACATATAAAGGTGGCTAAGGAAAATGACTGAGCTCCTTCATGTTTAGAAACATTGACTAATTTCCTCCATTGCTGAAGCCATCGGGAAAGAGAAAGAATATCACCAGCTTGAGAATGATAAGATAATGGTGAATTGAACCACACCGCACAGGCTAAAGGGCAATGGAACAAACTATGTTCCACCGATTCTTGCTCCTCCTCACAGAAACAGCATTTAGATACAAATGGAATGTTGCAGAGAAAAAGATTCTCACGTGAAGCTAATTCATCGACGCATGCCCTCCACAAGAATGTTCTAATTTAGGGAGAGTCTTTGAATGCCATATCAACTTCCACCCATCCTTATCAATGTCTTTCTACTTGTGACGGCTAGAAGAAGATGACAGTCTATTAATATCCCTCTCCTCCTTATTCTTTAGAAGATGATAAGCCGATCGAACTGTAAACTTTTCATTTTTAGATTGCCCCAAAGAATATGGTCTTCTTTAGAAAACATCCCCAATCGACTGTTATGAATGGCTGAGGCTTCATCCTGAGAGAAAATAAAGTACATAAGGTCCTTCTTCCAGCTCCCATGCATCATTAGATTCAATGAAGTCACCGACCCCATAAATCATAAAGTCCGGATTATATGGTGTAGTAACCTTAAAATTAGGCAAGTCCAGAATCCAAGGATCATTCCATATACTGATACGGTTACCTTTTCAACCTGCCATATAAATCCATCCTTCAACATGCTTCTTCCTTCAAGAAGACTTCTCCAAGCCCAAGATGGCCTACTACCAAGTTTAGCATTCAAAAAATCACAATTATGATAATAAAGAGACTTCATCACCTTGGCCCATCACCTTGGCCCAAAGAGAGTTGGGATCTTTAAGCAATCTCCACGCCAACTTAGCCAGTAGAGCTATTGTGCAACACTGGATCTATAATTCCCAATCCACCCTCCTCTTTAGACTTGGTCAATCTTCTCCATGAAACCTTAGTCAATCTTCTCCATGAAACCTAAGGAATACCTTTCTGGTTCTCTCCATTCTTTCACATAAATTTAATAATTGCTTGCTTAATGGTTTTATGGAATGACAAAGGAAGCTTGAAATGAGATCCTGCATAATTAGATACAGGAAGGGCCACATGATTTAATAAGAATCTCTTTCCCAGCAAATTATAGCATATTGACTTTCCAGCCATTTAATTTGGAAACTGTTCTCTCCAAAACATTATTGAAAATATTTTTCTTTGATGTTTCAAACTTGATGGCGAACCAAGATATTTAGAAGGCCCTAATCCACAAGGAATTTTGACAATCCTTGAGAACCATCTTTTGATTCGAGATGGAGTATTGAGGCTAAAGGTTAAACTAGATTTTTTCAAATTAATATTTTGCCTCGAAGCTCTATAGTACAACTCCAAACAACTCTTAAGAGAGTTAATTTGACCTTGATTTGTTTGAGAAAAGAGCAGACAGTCAGTCATCTGCAAATAATAGATGACTAATTAGGTTGATATGATTTATGAAATTGAATACTTGATACTCCTCCTTGGGTTTCAGCATTTGAATAAAAGAGGAAAGCATTTGGGCACAAAGAATAAAAATGGCAGGGGATAGAGGGTTACCTTGCCTTATGCCCTTAGAAGGAGTAAACTACTCTCGCTCCACTCCATTGATGAGTAATGTATATGATACTGTAGTAATTAACTGCATCACCAATGGGGCCCATTTAAAGGAAAAGCCAATTTTGAGAAGAGTTGTTTTGATAAATTTTCATTCAGGCCTATTGTAGGCCTTTAGCATATCCAACTTAATGGCCATCAAAAACCGATTATCTTTCTTCCTCCTTCTTATAAAATTGAAAGCCTCATAGGCTATCAAAACATGATCAGATATAGCCCTTTGTTGCACAAACACTACAACAATGTTTATTTTTTGCGACGGAAGTTTTCCGTCGCTAAAAGGATGTTTCCGTCGTCGTGTATAAATTCACATTTTTCCCCACGGAAAATAAGTTCCCGTGGCTAAAATATTATATTTTTAGCCATGGAACGGAAGTTCCCGCGGTTGAAGTTGTTGATATTTACCGACGGTAAAATATTTTCCGTCGGTAAAAATATCTATAATTACTAAATTTCCGTGGGCATAAATTTGTCTATTTACCGACGCAAATATAATTTCCGTGGGTAAAAATATTATTTACCAACGGATTTTTTTTACCGTCGGTAAAAATAGTCTTTTTTTAAAAAAAATTTCCCAAGCAATATGCATACTGAAATATTCCTGTTATATAACACAAACAATGGATTTTAATCACATTACTCATAAAGCGCTTGCAATGGATTTTTTTTTTCTTTAAATAATATATAATATAGAGCAAACTTCCAAAAAGTCATCCAATTGAGAGCAGGTTGTAGGTTACAAAAATAACAATATAAGTGTATTATTAATTCAATATTTGACAGTGACTACTTTGACAATGATCTGCAATAATGGCGCGAAAAAACAATAAAAACCCCCAATCTTCTTCCTAACTCCAACATTGAGCTATGTCTACTTAAAATCAAATAAGTAGAACAAACTTCAACCCAAATGGCCAATATAATTCCTTGGTTGGTGGGAGCAGAACTTGATTGACATTCAAGGAGAAAATACGTGGAATAAGCATAAAAACAATTGACCAAAAATGATAACTAACCGTCAAAAAATGCATTGGCGCAACAGGCTTGACATTTCTATCAAGCTCACTAAATAGGTCTCTTGTCGCCATGGTCAAGAGATGTGAAGACTGATCTAACTCGTTGCTTCTTCCAGAATGGGGATACCTCCAGAATGGGGATACCTAATTGGAAATATCACATTGAAGTGCAAAACTAAGTTCAACCATAAATGCAATTTTCATAAGTTCCAAAGCACATCTTAAAGATTCTTTTTTTTTTTTTTTTTTTTTTAATCTTAAGAATAAATCCTTGAGGAGTCTTTTTTTTAAACCAATAGCAGCATAAAACAATAGACACTCACTTGAGTAACGCAGACTTCAACTCTGGAACTAAATGCAGGCACTGTAATGTGGAGTTCATGTAGCAGGTATTCCCCAGGTTAAAAATACCAACAGTGTGACCCTTGAAAACAGAAATAATGTCTCTTCAGAGCATGAAGAAATAGAATAATGATCAAGATATCTCATACCCACAACAACTACTGAATAATTTTTTTCCCTTTTGGGGGGGAGTGTGACTTTAGCTATTAGAACAGTTTGTGAGACTAGACAACCATTCAACTCACCACAAGAACAACTTGCTCTTCCTCCGGAAGGTCCTCCACAAAAACAGGACCTTTCTCTGGGGCTTATTCTATTTCATCTGCAGTTCCCATCATCATCAATTTTTTACCCTAGCCAAGTTTACAGAACAGGGGAAATTTCACACTTACTGCACAAGGTATACACACTATATTTGTTACCAACTTGTTTGGTGTATGTAAAAAAAGAGAACTAGGAAAGAAGCAAAACACTGGTAACTGACAACCTCTTTAGATTACTTGACATTAAGAGATGATTTTTCATGATAATTAAAAGGAAAGCATACAATATAAGCAAGATGACTCCACATCACATGTTCTCTATTCAACAATATAACATTGGTGGCTCCATATAGAACTGACAGATTACAGTTGACAGAATTTTCAGTTCAATTTTCCACATTTTCCGATTGACCATAAGAAGAACCCACATCATGTGTTCATCTGCAACAATATGGTCCCAAAACTAAAGCAAAAAATAAAATAAAATAAAATTGAAGCGTATAAACTTCTATAATAACTAACCTTGTTGGGTTTGGGAGATTAAAATTGACTCCCTATCAGCTCCAATTGACATAGAACATGAATAAAAGCAATCAAAGCACACATTGTGCTTTCTGATCCCAAATTATGCAACCAAACTGCAACCCATTGGGATACATTCATATATTAAACAACATAATTGACATAAAGCTATACACCTTACAAGTTTCAATCCCCATATCAGGAATTTAGTTATGCATCTTCCAATTAGTTTTCAAGGGCCAAGGCATAACATTCTCGCTAATCACACCCCATTCCGCTTAGATGATAGAGAGCCTGCTTAGGAACTGACAAACCTCCTAAAACTTTATAAATTAATTTCTACACATGAGGAAACAGCGACTTCTTAAAACATTTTTATGAAGGAAACCGTGTATGTGTTATGCCTTATTTTCAATCAAAGAGCATACACCATTTTCATCACTAGAAGGAAAAACAGTTGCGACTCATAGCATATACCTCTTTTCAAGAGTTTGTTCATTCTAGAAGGGAAAATAGAGAATGACTTACAGGTAAGTGCATAACTATGATTTCCACCTCGAGGACAAGGTTCTGTTGACAGGAGGAAGTAATGTTACACCAACAGAACCAACTGAGAAGAGGAAGAAGAGATCGTTGGAGATCAGCCAGCTTGAGGGATTATACTATATAGTAGTTAAGAAAGAATATTCTGTAACAACAAATGTAACTGAATACAGTTAGGACAACAGAGGAGAATATAAAGGTAGGACGAATGTAACATATAGGTAGACAATTAGAACTAAGTCTTCTTCTTCTCTCCCGGAGGTGTCTTCCCTCAAAGTAGACATTCTGTAATCCCCTTCCTTCTGCTAATACAATTCCCCTTTCTTGATTCCCTGAAAGCATAGTTGTATCAAGGACACCATATTTTTGTCTGGAAATGATGGTGCTTTCAAGGACAGCAGCTGGAAGATGATCAGTGTTTCCTCATGCTCATTCTGTATAATGGAGTCTCTTAGCTAAGAGTGGAGACCCCAGTGTTCGGCCTTAAGATAGCTTCTTCAATGGACGGCCCACATGGAAGCAAAGTACTCCATTGCCATTGGCGGCTTGTCTCTTCCCCTCCTGTCCCTTGGAGATTTGTCACTTAGTTTAAGAGGGCAAGAAGAGTTCAATATGTATATAGGTTATTGTGGCATAGATCAGTTCTAGGTTGTTATGTTTTTGTTGAGTGATAAGACTGTTTGCCTTATTTCGAATATAATGAACTCTTTGCATTGTTCGCACCCCATTGTTGTTTCCCTTTATTCATTAAATATATCAAAATAATTTGTATCGGAATGCACATCCCATACAGAAAACATTTGATACATGTCATACGATATGATAAGAAGCAAGAAATTCCCCCTTCGTGTTGGGACAAGTTCACAATCACTGGAAGCCTTGAAAAAAAAAAGAAGGGGGGGGGACAAGAAGAAAAATAAACCATAGACCCTATTTTACAGCTAAAAATATGACACAAGGATTAGAATATAAAAAATTAGACTTTTTATTTATGGCTGCTCCTTCCAAAAGTCAAAATGGTATTGTTGTAGTCGGTCCTAAAGGGAGAACCTTGCTGCTTACTTGCTATATCCCCGCGTCCTTGCACGGCTCGTTCTTCGAGCCCTGCTTCTCCCTTTTATTCAATAAACAACCAAAAACTTCTCTTGCTCTATTGTAAGAATGCAGCATACCACTAAACTGATTTACTCATTTTTTTGACAAAGACAAAGGGTTTAAATAAGCACTCTGTTCATTACCTCAGATCACTCAGTTCTAGAGTAAGATCACTAATCTCCATTCCCGAAAGCCTAATGGCAGCCATTGTACTGGGAAGCTCCTCACGGGCTGTATCTGCCAATCTTGAAAGAGATGTTGCGGCTCTCCCCATTGCCTAGGAGTAGAGAAGAAATGCAGAGATTCTATAGTCATTAAAGTTAGATACATGGGCCTTAAAGTTAGATGCAAATAAGAATTAGTGAGAGAAAAATATTTCTAGGCAGACTGCATATACAAAAAGGATAGGACTCAAACAATAGAAGATCATTTTTAATGTTTTTTAATCTTTTGTCTTTTTTACTATTTTTTTTTTTTTGAGGGGTATCTTTCTCCTTTGTTGCACTATATGGTAATTTGTGAATCACCAGGAAGATGATAGAGGCACCATGTGAAAAAGCTTGCCATAATCCATACGTGAATAGCTCTACTCTCTTTAATCTTTGGAATATCAAAGAAGCTGACCGATGCAATTAATAATATTAAAAACATTGCAGTGTAAAAACTAGCCAAACTTCCCTTGCCACCCAAAAGAAGGCTGCAGTCATATAAGGTGAATCAGGGGACTGTTAAGCGGGTTTTTTTTTTTTTAAAGAAATATTTGGAAGCTGATAATACCTCCCCCCCCCCCCCCCTCTTCAAAATTAGCTAGATCCCAAGGGCAAATTGCTTATGTGGAATTGATGAGTTGAGTTTAGTTATGTTGCTAAAGAACCAAAAAGCTGAAGGATGAATCACAAAATAACAGTGCATTTTTTTTATCTGGACCAAACATGGCATTCTATAGAAACTAAAGAAGCTTGTCCAAGGACAAGGACAGAGAGGCAACTCATAGATCAGATTTGAGAATCATCTGAAAGTTTATCATCTTCAGATGAATCTAAGGTAAGGAAAGACTTAGATAATCCCTACTGATCCAGCGAGAATGGGTGGCAAAGAAGGCAATGGAAAAAGGCCGACGATTCCCGTTTCCTTAAATGGTATCAAGCAGAAAACGATGGCGATGCTGAACAATGTGAGAGGACTTTCTAACAAGGAGACAGTTCAGGGTAAAAGATAAACAGAGGATAAGTTCAGGGTAAAAAATAAACAGAGGATCTCAAACAACAAGAGAGCATAAATGTTCATAGTAGACTCTCTCAAATGACTGATATTGAAACGGATTCTAGAAGAGAAACAAGAGCCAGAGTTTTTTTTGCAGAATGCATTTGAAGATTATCTCATGGAATTGAGGGGGAAGGGATTGGATGAGAAGGAGACTACAATTTAAGATTTTGTTGCAGATTCAAAGCCCAGAATTGCATAATCCAAGATCTACTGGTTCACCATGTTCAGAATAAGGAGAGGAAGAAGTTTTGGATATTGTTGCAAACCTTTGCAAGGTGCTTTAGGAGGCACTCTAGCAATATGGAATTCAAATTTGTTTGACTGTTCAGTAAATTCATATGGTGAATATTGCTTCAGTATGGCTAAAAAAATAGAGGAGGATGGATACACTTGGGATAACACTTCCCAATCACAGAAACCGACAAGCTGCCTATTAGAGTCTCGGTAGATAGGCACAATGACTTGACCTAAGTTCTTACTTCATTTGGGACTCTTCAGCATATTGGAGCCCTCAAAACAAGGAATTAGAGGGAATACACAGATGTTTCATCGTAGAGAACGTTGAAGTTAAGTAGAGAGTAGTGTTGTTATTTCCCTGCTCTTGTTTTGCTCTCTCTCTGCTGCGTCTTCTCTCTGCTTGTTATTGTTTTGGCTCTTGTTTTGTAGCCTTTCTTCTCTGCCTAGACCCTACTGTATTTGGGATTTGGCCCTTCTGTCTAGCGAAATGGGATGACACCTGGAGGATAGATTCTTCGGTCCCTTTTGTAGATAGGATAATTCAAAATTTTAAAATGGAGATTGGAAATATTGAGATTGTTTGCCATATGCAACCCCTATCCATAGACTAATATGAGATGGAAAAATAATATAATGGCAGTGGGAGAATAAGTATCAACATACCAGTGGCATGACATCGAGAAGCAGAATAAGGACTAATGGCCTTGGATTTAGAGAGAGACTTCGCATCCCGCCACGGTGACAAGCTCGTGTAGCCGCTGCCTTCTCCTCCTTCTCTTTTTTTTTTCTTTGGAGGAGCGGTGCTGCTCCCCCTCTTCGACGGCGGCTCTCTGCCGCTGCCCCTTCTCCTTTCTCCATTTTCTTCTTTCTTCTCCCCTCTCTTCTTTATTTCCCTTCTCTTCTTTCTTTCCCTTCTCTTCTCACACTTCCATTTCTTCTCCCCATGCACACAAATCTATTGGTTGCCATTAGACTCCTTGGGGATAAAGCAATCACTTCAGCATCTGGATCTGAAACAGAAGAAGGATCAAGGGGAAACCCCAAAACAATCTAGAAAAAAAATTGAGGAGAAGTATAAATAACCTTACCAGGGAAAAATTAGACTAACAGATGGGTTTCTACCCAAATCTTCACTACGCATCAACCCTCTCGGAGCTTTCTTTATATGTAAAACATAGAGGGCAAAGAGAATTTCGGTCACTTGGTATTGGAATGGAGAGATAGTCCGGCATCTAAAGAGAAGATCCTCAAATATGGGAGAAAATAAGAGAAACTTAGACGAGAAAACCAGAAAAAATTTTAGGGATTCTGTGAAGTAAGGAGATAGGCAAGAGAAAGAGAGAGAGAGCGAGGCCGAACCAAGCGCATAGACCAGGAATTCTTCCCCACCGGTTTAGGTTTAACTGTATGATTTTTTGCCACGGGTACTTAAATACCGTGGCAAAAAATTATTTTTACCCTGGTTTTTGGCCATGGGAATTTTGATCCCGTTGGCAAACAAGATTTTGGCCACGGGAATTTAAGTTCCGTCATTAAAATCTCTAATTTTTTGCCACAGGATTCTAAGTCCCGTCAGTAAAAATAATTTTCTGCGACAGAAATTTAATTTCCGTCGGCTAAAATAACTTTTTGCAACGGAAATTTAAATACCGTCGCTAATTTATGTCGCCAAAAATGATTTCTGTTGTAGTGAAAAACAGATTGCGAAGGAGAAATGATGTCATTAAGTAAAGGTCTCAATCTCATAACCAGGATTTTAGATATGATTTTTGTACAGACCCCACATAAACTGATAGCCCAATAATGATCCACAAATTCGGAGTCTTTAGATTTTGCAATGAGGCATATATATGTTTTATTTAGGTCTCTTGATAAAGAACCTGATATGAAGAAATCCTGCATGAATCTGATAATTGCCTCCTTAGTAATAACCCAGAATTTTTGAAAAAATATGGGTGGAAATCCATCTGGGCCTGGAGATTTTAGAGGAACGCTTGGATTTAAGGGCCATATAAACTTCATCGGGATTAGGGACTCGACAAAGGTGATCATTAGCATCATCCGAATCAAGTGGTTGCACATATTGAATATCATCTGAAATATCAGCATCAGTGACACCCGATGAAGAAAAAACAGATTTAAAGTGAGATAAGACATTAGCATATATCTCTAATTCTTTGCTAGTCTAATCACATGTAGGAAGCTTAGGTTGACTGATCCGATTTTTGCTCCTACTGTAAAGAGTAGATGCGTGGAAAAACTTCATATTCAAGTCACCACATCCTAGCAAGTCGATTCGGGATTTCTGGTGCCATATTGTCTCTTCTTTTAGCAACTCTTCATCCAATTTCTTAATAATAACAATTTCCTCTGATAGATCATAATTTGAGGGAGGTAAATTTTGGATATAGTTCAATTTATCCTGAAGAGAAGCAATAATGTTTTGCACTTTCCCAAAACAGTCCCAATTCCATCTCGTGAGATAGTCCCTACTATTTCGAAATTTTTTAGAGGAGTATGACTTTCATTCAAAAAAGTAGGTAAATTCCATCCCTTATCCACAATTTCACTACGTCCTGGATGTTGAATCCACATTGCTTCAAATCTAAATGGTCGAGTGCCTTGAAATTTTGTACCAACAACATCCAATAAAATCGGATTATGTTCTGATCCAAATGATTGTTTGACCACCACAACCGCATCAGGATATCTTGCCTTCCATCCAAAATTTGAAAAAGCTCGATCCAATTTTATTCTTATATTTTCATTGCCTTGTCTCTTATTATTCTATGTAAATCGTGGACCTTGAGATGGAATATCCATGAGATTACAAGAATCAAGGAAGGATCTGAACACTTGGTAATCCCGTGAGAACCCCTGCTTGCCTCCAACTTTTTCATGCCAACTAATATTGGAGTTAAAATCTCCTATGTAAATCCAATTGTCATTCCTTGCGGAAAACATGAAAGAGAATCTGTTCCATGGTGCCGATCTATTCTCCTTGATTGGCTCACCATAAATATAGGTTATATAGAATGAGAATGAATTCGGCTTTTTAATATGGAAGTCGACTCGAATCCAAAATCTCAATATCAAAATCATCATTCCACAAGAGTACCAATCCTCCAGATGTACCAATGGGATCTGTTGAGGCCATATTTCGTATTCCAATAGTTAAAAGACATGTGTCCTTAGGTGTCAGCATATCAAACACCTCTACGTGTCCTGGTTAGCTTGACCTGTTCTCAGAACCATAATTGGCCAATGTTAGGTTGATCATTTGCTTTTCTTTTTTTCAATTTTTATTCATTTTCCTTCCAGAACTGTTTACGGATATGCCATTGTGGATTTGAAGATCAGGGAACCCATTTGCCAAAAATAGTTAATGGTTTACGGTTCCTTTAATGAGCTTTAAAGTTTACATATTAGTGTTTCCTCCATTTGATGTGTCCCCTACTGTTTTCCTACTGTTGTAAAGATCTTTTTACACGGTTGTACATGAATTTCAATTGGAGGGGGAACTACCTTGGGAGGAAAGTTCGTATAATTTTCTTTTGTCTGCATAAAGGGAAAGTGCTCCTGATCTTAAAAGGCATTATGGATTAGGGAATGATCAATATGAAGTATGCATTTGGATCATCATATGCAATACATTTGAAATACAAACTTGTATCCAATGTGCAGACAGATGCCTATGACTGGGAGGACTTGCTCCGCCCCTAGAAGACATTAAATAATCATAGAGTTGGTGTTTCTTGGAGTTCACTGTAGAGCTCTTTCAGTTGCGGGTTGGTCTCCATGACTATGGTTAAAAAATTATTATGAAGCCTTATGCATGAATAACCTTCGTGAAGAATTTGATCTGAAAGGAATTTTCTTGCTGGTTGTTATCACTCTCACACTCTATCATCTATATCCCACCACCACACCGGACTTCCTTCATAGTACACCGTTTGGCATGCGATGAATGTAAATTCTTATGCTTTGCTTGCTTCTCTGTCATAGTTATATATTATATAATTTATATGTTTCCTCCCTCTTCTCATTCATTTGCTTCAGGAAGAAGCTAATGAATTTCTTCTACTGTGTTTGTTGGTTATGTACATTAATTCATCATTTGGCTTTGAAAGCTTTTGGTGATAATACAATGATATAAAAACTTGAATTTTGATGTCTTTTAAAGAAAGAAAGCATATACAGCAATAATTCCATGCAGCAGTAATGAAATTTTAGTTCTTTGATTAGGAGATTTCTTGAAGCTATTGAAATTCTTGCCAAGCCACCTACTAAGATCAAGATAATCTGAAGCATAGGATGATCGCAATTCCCCATCTTCAGAGTTCTCTGACCTTCACAATGGGTCTGTATAAGATAATTTGATTTTTTGGGGGGAGAGGGAAGGAGGATTCCCCTCCAACCCAACCCTCCGACATGAGGTGAGATTTGATTCCAGGTCTGCTATCAATTGTGGGAGATCTTTATCACCAGGCCAAACGGTGGTACCTCAAGCTAATTTGAGGGTTTGCTTGGTGGCACTTCTGCTCAATGGTTTCAAATTCTCAAAGAAACAGGAGAACTAAATTTGGAGCAAGGAATCTGTTATTCTAAGTCTCAAATTTTCTGGACCCCTTTGATTCAATGGTTTAGATCCCTGTGCACCGGGAAACATTCCTTCAGCTCGCATTCGCCTTGTTTAAGGTTGTGAAAAGTGAAAATGGCTACAGCTGAATTTTTACACCATATGACTTCAAGACTTCTTGCAATAGAGTAGACTATGTCTGAACCAGCCTATTTATCCTGCTTCTTCTCCATAAAACCCCACAAATGTTGCTCACTCCAGCATAAAATGTAAGTTTGTGTGAGGTCTCGTGAGTTGAGACTTGTGGTGTTCATGGGACAGAAAATGAAGCAAGTTGACCATGAATTTGAGTTGTGTGTGGCATAACTTCAGGCACTGATAAGAGGCATTCTTTCACTACATTCCCACTTGCAAGGAACTGACTTTCATGCAGTGTGGTCATGAAATTGAATGTCCACATCCAATAATCCCATCACATTGTCCACTTGGTTCCCCGCTTGGATGGATTTTATCACATCTAATCGATCCTTTGAGTTTCATCTTTGTTGTAGAAGCTATTTCATCAATTGCAGCTCTGTGTGGGTTTTTTTTTTTTTTTTTCAGCTTATTATTGTTTTTCTGGTTTTGTGTTTAATTTTGCCACTAGGCTCCCTAAAATTGTTAATTTGTTTAGAGTTGAATATACTTGGATAATTGTTCTATGATTTACTATTCCATCTGTGTGTCTTTGATTGATGATGGATGTTCCTCTGCTATTTTTGTACATGCTAATCTTTCTTTATCAATGATGATGATGATGATTAATGGAAGTGTTTTTTCCCTTTTATATCCATGTCTCTCAGTGATGAAAGATTTAGTAATCTGAACTTTGCATGAAATTTTGAAAGATGGGTGCTCCCCTTGCAAGCTCATTTGCAAAGGTTGAGGAACCTTGTTTTCATGCTAGGTAGATAACATGCATTTTGAGGGAATTAAGTCGTGGATGTCTCACCATTGTTGATTAAATATATGTTGATTTTGGCTTTAAAAGATACTCATGATTGTTAAGATTTTAAATTTTGTAATTTCTCTTTTCTTTCAATCCAGTTGGTGTTGTTTATCATAGAGGTTTAAATGTTCAGTCTCTCTTTTCTTTGTTTGTTGTCTTACATTGGCATGAAATGCTTTATATCTTGTTTATAATTTATATGTGGTAGGTGATTTTGTCGTTGGTTCTAGATATACATGTAGTTGTCTACGATATTTTAATCTAAAAAGTAAATATAAGAATTATACTCTATTATTCCAACTGTTGGATATTACTGAACTTTTTTTTACCCTTTTTTTTGGTAGGTATAGGGTATACCTGTGAGCATTGTGATGCATGAAACTCCATCCAATTTTGGGAGCCTGTTTTCTCTTCACTGTTAGTGCACCATAAAACAAGAAGCATGCACAAGGCAACCCTTTGGTACAATAGAGGTTAATGGTGGAAAGGGGATTGTTAAAGAGAATTATTTTGTAGTTATAGAGCTCCAAGAAGTGCCTTGCATATTAAGTAGTGGGCCCATTGTTTTTAGTAGTTTTTCTTCACTGTTATTGTACCATAAAACAAGATTGGCTTTTCAAAAAAGCCAAGAGAGGAGAGCTGGATCGTGGAATTGAAGATATCGATCGTGATAGTGACGATGATGGGGTCGTAGATATTACTGATGTGGTAGGTGCTACACAACAATGATGATGAAAAATATATCGAAAACAAATTGCAGATCAAATTGAGGATGCATATCAACAATAAGGATGAACACCTGATTTTTTTTAATCACGTAACGTTGGTATGATATTATGAAAATTATTACAAATAGAAAAACATTTATACTGTTTAATCAGTTTGACAACTGGGTAAATCTATTTGTATACTTTAAAGTATGTCTCAATCCCATGTTTTTTGGGTCATTTTGTTTGAATATTGTTATAGCCAATTTTTTCATAAAAAGCAATAGATAAAAAAAAAAAAAAAAAAAAAAAAAAAAGGCTTTGTTCTTTACCACATGTATATGGTCATTGGTACGATTGTTGAATACGATTGTTGAATATAGGAGTGGGAGAGCGTGAAACAATATTTTTGTCCTTCTATTGGACAAGAGAGATCGTTCTTGGTGACTAACTATAACTGGAAAACGATATTTCCCTCCACATTTCAGACGATTTGGTCAACTAAACAGAGGGGAGTTTTATTTCAGGGTTTTTTTTTTCTTGTCTAGAATGCTAGAAGAAAATATACAAAGAGGAAGAAGGCTGATCCTGTCAAGGATATCGGTTAGATCGGACTAGCTGACATTGCCAACTCTTACTACACCACTGCCTGCACGTTTTATATGTTTTGTTGTTTGTGGCAGTTTTCCTTGCGACGACGTTGATTCAAAGCGTGGTCTCTAAGAAAGAAAGAGTATATGTTGTAAACCCAACAAGGGCAAAGTTGCGTTTTAAAATTTACACTCAACACCGTTGATGGAATATATGGACCTTTTGATTGCACGTTTATGAAATTAGGGTTGGTATGTATAACTTTTAGAAACAAGTGGATGATAGATGTAATTAGTTTATAGTCTTGGGGTAATGCATGTAATTTTCCCTTTTTTTTTTTTAAATGTTGTTTTCTTTGAATATTTTATTGTGGATTGACCATGTATTAGTGTATCATTGGATTGTACATCGATCCGGATCAGTTTTGAACATGATCAATACCGTGTTCAATACTTGAATTTAAAACCTCGCATGTGGGTATTGGCTTTGCTGCGACTTCCCATGACATCTAGGTGGAGTTGATATGTGCATAAGGCCGTGTTTGTAATGAACTAAATTAGGAGATTTTAATTTGAAGAAACTTATATGGGTCAATTTACGAGCCAGCCCTTGCGACAGCCCAGGGTGAGACCTCAGGCTAGACCAGGGCTTAGTCGAGCACACACCTCTGGTCAGATCCTCGCCATATTGTTCATGGGCTATAACCTTATTAATTATAGATCTGGTTATGTACATATTCTTTGGGGGCCCACTGGTGTAAGCCAACTAAAATATGAACTTGAATTTGATTTTGAAACGGTCATTTTTGAGTCCAGATCACCTGCACTTACTAATTATTCTTTTAGTACGCTTTTTGGACGACAAGTGCCCTATGGAGTTAACTGTGTTAACTTTCAGTTAACTAAATAATTTTTTTTTAATTTCCTTTATTTAGCTAATTGATTTGATGAATTGGCAATCATATTTTTTTAGGTAAGTAATCTATTAAAAATAAAACTCTAACCATTTTTAAGGTAAATAAATTAATTAGAAGTAAAACCCTTTACTATTTTTAAAAAGAAAAATAATTAGAAACACTACTCTAATAAAATCACGATTTTTTAATTCAACGGTGCATTATCTCATTAAAAAAAAAAAAAAAAACGTGACTTCTTTGAGTCCTATTTTATTTGTCCTCAATTATTTTTACATATCAGGTGGATTTCTGATCATATATTTTAATTCTACTGTCCTGTCCTGATTTCTTGTTTGTTGGAATTTCTTGTTTGTTGGAATTTCTTAACTCTATGTTTGTGCCATGCTTTTCTTTGTTTTGCAATTCTTGTTTCTAGTCCTAGGTTCAAGTTGATCAATTCTAATTTATCAATTTGAGTTCTGCCCATCGAATTACTGAAATCATATTTTAGTTTCAACTCATAAATTCTCAATTTTCACATGGTTTACAACTTAATCCCCATATCGATTGCTAATTGTATAAAACATTCGACATTTATTATACAATTAGCAATCGATATGAATGTTTTATACAATTAGCAATCGATATGGGGATTAAGTTGGGTATCTTTAGAAATTCTTGTAAAACCCAACATACAAATTATATCTGAGACAAAATCTAAATTTTTTTGTTTTTTATAATTAGCTTTGTTATTTAAAATACCAAAATCTAAAGAAGAAAAAAAGAGTTGGAAAGAGAGAGAGAAAAGGGAAATCAAGTTTTTGTTTTTAATGAGATAATACATCGTTGAATTAAAAAATCATGATTTTATTAGTGTTTCATTTTTAATTATTTTTCTTTTTAAAAATAATTAAGAGTTTTATTTTTAATTGATTTATTTATCATAAAATGATTAGAATTTTATTTTTAATAGATTACTTACTTAAAAAAATATGATTGTTAATTCACTAAATCAACTAGCTAAATAAAAGAAATTAAAAAAAAATATTATTTCGTTAACAAGAAATTAACACATCATTGACTAGTATGACACTTGTCATCCAAAGAGCGTACTTAAAAAGAGTAGTAACTGCAGCTGATCCCGACTCAGTAATTTTTCATGTTGCCAAGCCATACAAGACAACGATATAGAAAGAATAATTTGTAGCATAACAGAGACAAATGTCAATATTAGACCGTGTGTGGAAGGCAAATCCCCGCCACCTGTGTAGAGAAGCCTGGTTCTTTTTACTCCTATCTGTCTAGTTAAGATGCCATGCACTCTGCAACGGATGCGGCGACGCGATCTTATAAGATATATACAGGTGAATTTGGACACTTACCGACCTGCATGTAAAATGGAGCTGCCACATGTCCACGTTAATTGCAGACCAATTCTCAATTCGTCACTATATATAGAGGCACAATCTCACACACTATCTTCACCCAGCAAACCCTCCTGTGTTAGCAACATGGCGATCAAAACAAGCAAGTTATGTTTTCTTCTTTTCCTGGTTTCCCTCTTCCTAGTGTCTGCGACCATGTCTATGGCTGAAGGTGACATGGAAGAGAACCAACGTGATCCACAAAGACGATACCAGCAGTGCCAGCGTCGTTGCTGGCAGGAAGAGCGAGACCCGCGCCGGCAACACCAGTGCCAACGACGCTGCGAAGAAAGATATGTAGAGCTTGACGAGGAAGAAGATAACCAGCGAGACCCACGGAGACGGTATCAAGAATGCCAGAGGCGCTGCGAGCGGCAGGAGAGAGACCCACGCCGTCAACAACAGTGCCAACGACGCTGCGAGGAGCGTGGTCGGAATGAGGAAGAAGAAGATAACCAGCGTGATCCTCGGAGGGAGTATCACCGATGCCAGAGGCGCTGCGAACAACAGGAGAGAGACCCACGACAGCAAGAAAGGTGCGAGAGACGCTGCGAGGAGAGGTTCGAGGAGCGTCAACGTCGTTGGGATGATGAAGAAGATAACCAACGCCGTGATCCTCGGAGGGAGTATCAGCGATGCCAGAGGCGGTGCGAGCAACAGGAGAGAGACCCACGACAACAAGAAAGGTGCGAGAGACGCTGCGAGGAGAGGTTCGAGGAGCGTCAGCGTCGTTGGGATGATGAAGATGATAACCAACGACGTGATCCTCGGGGGGAGTATCACCGATGCCAGAGGCGCTGCGAGCAACAGGAGAGAGACCCACGTCAACAAGAAAGGTGTGAGAGACGCTGTGAGGAGAGGTTTGAGGAACGTCGTTGGGATGATGAGGATGATAACCAACGACGCGATCCTCGAAGGGAGTATCACCGATGCCAGAGGCGCTGCGAGCAACAGGAGAGAGACCCACGACAACAAGAAAGGTGCGAGAGACGGTGCGAGGAGAGGTTCGAGGAGCGACGACGTGATGAGCGGCGACGTGATGATGAGGAAGACAATGATGAGGTAGATAACCAGCGCGATCGACGAAGAAGGCAAAGGGCATGCCAGAGGCGTTGCCAGGAGCAGGAGAGGGACCCACGTCAACAGCAGCAATGCCAGCGTAGATGCCGTGAACAGAGTGAACGCGGCCGAGTTGAAGGTAGCGAGTCGATGAGTACTCCTGTACTGAACTCCATTCTGGACTTTGTCGGGTTTTGAAGTTATCAAAAGTGTAGCTCCTAAGTTTGTAGGAGAGTAGTAATCCAATAAATAAAGAAAAGTTTTCGCTTTTCTTTTCTTTTTTTATGAAATAAATTAACGGAATTTGCCGCTCAATTTTCAGTGCATTGAGCTGCTTTATCGATCCATTGCCTTTTTTTATTCTTGCTCCAACTGGATGATGAAAAATTATCATGTCCGATTCATCAATTTCTTTGGAGGTTGGATCCTTAATTTTAATACAAGACACTATGAATACATTATAGATTCCAATGTCTAAGAAAAAAATTTCATATACACTTTAACTCAACATCATCTACCTCAACATCATCTACCTCACAAGATTGTAAAAGATTGCAAAATATCCATTAAAGATTGCAAAAGATTGCAAAATATTCATTGAAATACAGTTTTATTTTTTATATTATAAATTAAAAAATTAAAAGTTTTATTTTTTATATTATAAATTAAAAAATTAAAAATTATGTTGATTGATTAATTTGATCTTCAAATATTTATTTTTTCCTTTTCTTTTGAGTCTCATCAAAACCCTAATCCTTAACGTTGAAGTCCCCTCTGCGTTATGCATCCATGGTGGCATCCCATTTCCTTGATTATCTCTTGCATTCAGAAATCAATCCAGAAATCAATCATACATAAGGGTTCTTCTTCTCCCTTCAGCATTTTCTCCAGAAATCAATCATACATAAGGGTTCTTTTTCTCCCTTCAGCATTTTCTCTTTGCTTTGAGCTGCACATACAACTAGAGTTTCACAAAGTCTCTAGACAACGAATTTGGCCTCTTGGAACCCAAACCCTATAAGAAGATCGATTGGCAATTTCATCAATTCGACATTGAATAGATGGTAATCTCTATTGAAATTTATCGGAGCTTTATCATTTAAGTAAGGACCCACGTAGACAGTTTCAGAGTTCTCGAGATTTAGGTCACGACAAAGGAGACGAAGAGCAATGACTTTTGAAGGATTACTGAAACAGAGGGGATGCTTTGCTTAGAATTTTCGTGAAGACTTTCGATTTATGGTCATTAAAAAAAGAAAAATGGTCATGATTTTGTTCGGAGGAATAATCTGAAAAGGGATTTTCTAGTGTAGTATTCAATAAGAAAAATACGAACTGCTATTTTCTTCCGTTGAGCAAAACTATCGCCTACAACCATGGGGAACTAAACTGAAACACTGAATTTTTCTCTTTTTAGAATATAATTTTGATCATCAATGCCCTATTTAGCAGCATTAAACTAAAATAATGGCTGGGTTCCATTACTTTTTCAGTTGTCAATCGCCAATGTCGTAGTTTTCACTAGAGAATAATGAGAAAAATAATAAAACTTGAATTGTATTTGAATCCAATTGATCATCGCCAGAGAAGAAAAATTACCAACTTGGCTGTCGCTCGAGTAAAAAACTGAACTCTTTCAATGTAAGTGAGTCATCGGGGAAGAAGAAGACAGTCGCCGATTTACCTTGTCGTCGCAAGCAGAATTGTAGTTGGGGAAAATGAAGACATGCACCGTCCATGGCGAAGAAGAAGTTAAACATTATTTACGATCGTCGTCGTCGTCGAAAAGAGGATTCGAGGGTTTTCTTTTCTCTTTTACTGTTACAAAAAGAAAGCAGATTTGGAGATAGGTTAACAAATCACATAAAGAGTATAATGGTCTTTTAACCCCGCTAAAATGATAGTATTGTATCGTCCATAAAATATTTCAATGCAGCTGACATCAGCATTTAATAGAAATCTTGTGATAGAGTGGACTTCTTTGATTAGCACAGTAAAGATTTTAGGTGATAGATGATATTTTTATAATCTTGTAGGGGTAGGTGATGTTAGTAATTCTTATCGAGGTCTGTATGAAATTTTTTCTAAAATAAAATATAAATTACTAAATATTTGATACCCTCCAAAAAGTTCTATCATTGTTCATGCACGGTGGAACCCATTTATAGAGTATAGCAACCTGATATTAAATTCTCTTGGTATTAGGGAAGCAAACCAAGCATCTATTGAAAAAAGGAGAGTGAGTGCTTGCAATGGCTGCCAGCTTTAAAGGACTGATCCAAAACTCTGACGGTGTTAGAGAAGCAAACCAATCGTCTATGGGAAGGGAGGAGAGTGACTGCGATGGTTGCTCTAATGGGGGGATTCAAATCGTGTCCTCCCTATTCTTCACTTCAGGGAGGAAGAAAATGCCCCCGTCGGATGGTTAATACGAGATTCTCGAGGAAATCTGAGCCCCACGTTTGAGCTGATATTCAGCCGACAAGCCGAGTCGACAGGGAGTGTCGGTTCAGACGTGGGGCTAGGATTTTCCAGAGAGCCACGTGTCGACCATCCGACGAGGGTGTCTCCCTCCTCCCTGAAGTACAGGGAGGAGACGATTCGGATCCAAAGGGAGGCGAGGGTAAGGGTGACGTGAGAATCGCGATGGATGCCTTTCTTTTTCTTTTTTTTTTGGGTTCTATAAATTTGTTTCACTAATAATTTTGGTTATGTGTTTCTTCGGAATTGTGTTCCAAATGTTCCGTTGATTTAAAAAATAAAGAATCGGTATTACAAAACATGTTTTTATTCTAGAATTATTCTCGAAGAACAAAAAACAGTAGAAACATTTTTTATAAAATGCAATAAAACCCATCATAACTCCCTCAGAACTTTTTATTCGTTTTTAACTTGTAATGGGGATTTATGGATCCGGTTCTTCTATAGCATCTCTAAGTGCAACTGGGCGTGCAATACCCACTGGACTGTTTGCCGCATATACAAGCATCCATCCAACAGAAGAAAAAAGAAAATTTGATGCTACATAAAGAAATGGATGAAATAGGTGGGGATCCATTTGAAACAAATTGATCGAACGCAAATGAAACCCTTGTATGCATGCAAGACTCCAATTGCAATTCCCTCTGACTTCACGAGCTTCTACAACCTTTCCGCTGGAGGAAGCATCACTAATAGGAAAGTCACTTGAATATAAAGGGTTAAATCATTCTAAATTAAATAGTCTTAAAAAAAATTATAAACTACGAGATTCTAGTAGAACTGCTGGGGTACTTCTTGTCTCTAATTTAATATATGTATATGTAATATATCATCAGTCTCCTTCCAGAAGTCTAAGGCTAATTTTGTGTATCTATTATAGTGATTTGCATTTCAATCCTATTATAAACTACGAGATTCTGGAGGCTTGGGGGAATTTTTTTTTTAAGGCTATTTAATTCAGAATGATTCAACCTCTTATATTCTAGTGCCTTTCCTATTAGTGATGCTTCTTCAGAAGGAAAAGTTAAGGAAAAGTTGTAGTAGTTCGAGAAATCAGAGGGGATTTTTCGAGGGATGTTGCAGTAGGAATCTTGCATCCGATGATAGATTTTCAAAGGGAAGTTGCGGAAGGGTTTTTGGCTTTAGGAGTCTTACGTTCGACAATCTCTGACAGGAAGTTGCAATGAAAATTCACAGGGATAGTAGCTGGGGGAAATGGAAATGGGAAGATTCGATTAATTTGTTTGAAATGGATACCTAACTACATCATCCATTTCTTTATGTAGCACCAGTTTTATTTTTACTTACCATTGGATGGATGCTTGAACACGCGGCAAGCATCTAAGTAGGTGTTGCACACCCTGTAGCCCTCGCTGATTTATTTTATCACCTCTGAACTTGATATTTATTAAAAGAAAAAATTGAAAGAGAAAAGACAGAATTTGTTGTAATTTAAATGTTTTGGATTTCATTAGATTCAAAATATTAATTTGTTATTTTAAAATTGGTATTGAAGAAATGTATCTCTTCCTAATAAGTACCTTAACAAATGATGTTGAGGAGATGTCTTTTTTTAATAGGTATCTGACTGATCTATAGATGTGATTATTAGTAACATGTCTAAATGGTCAATAGGCATGTCTATTGATAGAGACATGATATTTGGACACTCTTTGAAGACTACCATTAGTGGTGTCTATTATTCTCTAATATAAAGAGAGAAGGTTTAGCCCATATTAGAGATAATAAAATAATGCAAAAAAAAAGAAGTTAATCCCACTACTATTGCATTGATTTTACCTTTTGAACATAGTTTTTGGAATCTTAATAAACCATGAAAGTAAATGCGGCATGTGATACATCAATTTAATGGTGCTTTTGATGCCTTTGAGATCATGGATACATAAATGGAATTTTGAGCAAGTCATTTTTTATAATTATTTATATTTCTATATCTCATGTTCATCTCATATTATCTGAGATGATGCTTATGTTTTATGTATGACAATAGAAATTCCCTATATATTAAAAAATATTAGAATATGTTGACAATACCAAAAAAGTTATATTGACTAAGAACATACTTATCCTAAGAAGTTTTCAGGATTTACTTTATCCTACCAAGGCATTACCTTTCCCTCCTCAATCCTTCTTGATAGATACATGGATTATTAGTTCGGCATCCTATATTTTATGTTGCATGTGATGGAATCTTTGGAGAATTTGTTGGAAAAAATTATACGTACTACCCTTGAACTATAGACTAATTACATTTGTCATCCACTAGATTTTGACAATTACACATTCTTGCCATAATTTCATAAATGTGTAACAAAAAGTTCATTCTATTAACAGTATTAAGTTTGTTGATAATGTCAAATCGTTCTAAAATTTTGAAGACAAAAAAAACCCTTCGCTCTTCTCTTTTTTTATTTCACGAAGAATCACAATCTTCGCCTTCAACAACAGCTCTCCCTCAACATCTTCTACTTCGACAGCATCCCCTTCCACAATGCTCCGATGATTCTAATGCTGTGTAGATTGATGGGACCATTCTCCCCACCAATGTTGGTATTGGACTTGTTTTTGCTGGGCTTCAACTACCTATCTCATGACTGTATCGAGAATGCTAGATATTTGAACCAGAAACAGGTTACCGATGATTTGGCTGGCATCCAGTTTGGCATTGCTTCTCCTAGTCTTCCGATGCCACCATGAAGAGAAGAACTGATTTTGAAATGAGAAAGAAATAAAGCATGCAGGCAGATGTGGCAAAGGTTAATTTGTTAAAATGCTTCTATTCCCGATCCTAATCCTATTGTCAAATCAAACAAACCATTGGTTACAAACATGGTATATCGGGAACAGTGTATTGAAGATCTCCAAAAAATGACATAGGGCACAAAAAATCAGGTAGATCGGTCGTCAAACGGCCGAGAACCGGCCTTTGGTAATTTCTACAACTTTTTTTAAATGGGAAAACGCTTTGTTCGTGGATCTGATTTGCATAAACCTTTTTATTTCAAGCCGATCTACTTCAATGGAAGTAATGTCCGGCAAAAAATGATATTACCCTCCATATTTCAGACAATTTGGTCGACTAATCAGAGGGGAGTTGTATTTTGGTTGTTTTTCTTGTCTAGAATGCAATAATAACAAATACAATGAGGAAGAAGGTTGATCATGTCAACGATATCGGTTAGATTGGACTGGCTGATGTCGCTAACTTTTACTACACCATTGCCTAGAATGCAATAATAACAAATACAAAAAGTTCATTCTATTAACAATGTTAAGTTTGTTGATAATGTCAAATCGTTCTAAAATTTTGAAGACAAAAAAACCCTTCGCTCTTCTCTTTTTCTATTTCACGAAGAATCACAATCTTCGCCTTCAACAACAGTTCTCCCTCAACATCTTCTACTTTGACAGCACCCCCTTCCACAATGCTCCGATGATTCCAATGCTGTGTAGACTGATGGGACCATTCTCCCCACCAATGTTGGTATTGGAATTGTTTTTGCTGGGCTTCAACTACCAATCTTCTGATTGTATCGAGAATGCTAGATATTTGAACCAAAAGCAGGTTACCGATGATTTGGCTGGCATCCAGTTTGGCATTGCTTCTCCTAGTCTTCCGATGCCACCATGAAGAGAAGAACTGATTTTGAAATGAGAAATAAATAAAGCGTGCAGGCAGACATGGCTAAAGTTAATTTGTTAAAATGCTTCTATTCTCGATCCTAATCCTATTGTCAAACCAAACAAATCATTGGTTACAAACATGGTACGTATATGAGGAACAGTGTATTGAAGATCTCCAAGAAAATGACATAGGCACAAAAAATCAGGTAGATCGGTCGTCAAACAACCGAGAATCGGCCTTCGGTAATTTCTACAACTTTTTTAAACGGGAAAACGCTCTATTCATGGATCTGATTTGCATAAACCTTTTTATTTCAAGCCGATCTACTTCAGTGGAAGTAATGTCCGGCAAAAAAAGATATTACCCTCCATATTTCAGACAATTTGATCGACTAATCAGAGGGGAGTTGTTTTTCTTGTCTAGAATGCAAGAATAACAAATACAACGAGGAAGAAGGTTGATCATGTCAACGATATCGGTTAGATTGGACTGGCTGATGTCGCTAACTTTTACTACACCATTGCCGGCACACTTTATATGTTTTGTTGTCGGTGGCAGCTTTCTTTGCAGCAGCGGTGATTCAAAGCGTGGTCTCTAAAGAAGAAAGAATATATGTTGTAAATCCAACAAGGGCAAAGATGTCTTTTAAAATTTAGACTTAACACTGTTGATGGAATATATGGATCTTTTTGTTATATGTTTCTGAAATCAGGGGTTGTGTGTGTTAGAAACAATTGGATGGTCGATGTAATTAGTCCAAAGTCTTGGGTAGTGTTTGCAATTTTCCTTTTTCTTAAATATCGTTTTGTTTGAATTTTCTATTATTGTGGATGGACCATATGTTAGTGTATCACTGGATCGTACATCAATCCGGATCAGTTTTGAACATAATCAATACCGTGTCTGTTATTACCTAGATTTAAAACCTCCCATGTGGGTATTGGCATTGCTGCAACTTCTAATGTCATCTGGTTTGAGTTGATATGTGCATATAAGGCCGTGTTTGTAATGGGATTTTAATTTGAAGAAACCTATATGGGCCATTTTATGAGCCAGCGTTTGCTACAGCCCAGGGTGAGACCTCAGGCCAGATCAGGGCTTAGCCAACCACAGACCTAGGGTCAGATCCTGGCCATAATAATGTTCATAGGCTGTAAACCCCTTAAAATTAATAATTTATGAAATTGTTAATTATAGATCTGGTTATGTATATATTGTTTATAGGCTGTAAACCCCTTATAATTAATAATTTATGAATTGTTAATTATAGATCTGGTTATGTATATATTGTTTGGGGGCCCACTGGTGTAAACCCATTAAATTATGAACTTGAATTTGATATTTGCCGAGCCATACAAGACAACGATAAAGATAGAATAATTTGTAACATAACAAAGACAAATGTCAATATTAGACTGTGTGTGGAAGGTAAATCCCCGCCACCTGTGTAGAGAAGCGTGGTTCTTTTTTACTTTTATCTGTCTAGTTGAGATGCCATATACACTCTGCAACAGATGTGGCGACGCGATCTTGTAAGATATACGACGGGTGAATTTCGACACTCGCCGGCCTGCATGTAAAATGGAGCTGCCAAATGTCCACGTTAATTGCAGACCATTAGAGCAACAGTTCGCAGTCCGTCACTATAAATAAAGGCATAATCTCACACACTATCTTCACCCAGCAAACCCTCCTGTGTTAGCAACATGGCGATCAAAACAAGCAAGTTATGTTTTCTTCTTTTCCTGGTTTCCCTCTTCCTAGTGTCTGCGACCATGTCTATGGCTGAAGGTGACATGGAAGAGAACCAACGTGATCCACAAAGACGATACCAGCAGTGCCAGCGTCGTTGCTGGCAGGAAGAGCGAGACCCGCGCCGGCAACACCAGTGCCAACGACGCTGCGAAGAAAGATATGTAGAGCTTGACGAGGAAGAAGATAACCAGCGAGACCCACGGAGACGGTATCAAGAATGCCAGAGGCGCTGCGAGCGGCAGGAGAGAGACCCACGCCGTCAACAACAGTGCCAACGACGCTGCGAGGAGCGTGGTCGGAATGAGGAAGAAGAAGATAACCAGCGTGATCCTCGGAGGGAGTATCACCGATGCCAGAGGCGCTGCGAACAACAGGAGAGAGACCCACGACAGCAAGAAAGGTGCGAGAGACGCTGCGAGGAGAGGTTCGAGGAGCGTCAACGTCGTTGGGATGATGAAGAAGATAACCAACGAGGTGATCCTCGGAGGGAGTATCAGCGATGCCAGAGGCGGTGCGAGCAACAGGAGAGAGACCCACGACAACAAGAAAGGTGCGAGAGACGCTGCGAGGAGCGGTTCGAGGAGCGTCGTTGGGATGATGAAGATGATAACCAGCGACGGGATCCTCGAAGGGAGTATCAGCGATGCCAGAGGCGCTGTGAGCAACAGGAGAGAGACCCACGTCAACAACAACGGTGCGAGAGTCGCTGCGAGGAGAGGTTCGAGGGACGTCGTTGGGATGATGAAGATGAAAACCAACGTGATCCTCGGAGGGAGCACCAACGATGCCAGAGGCGCTGCGAGCAGCAGGAGAGAGACCCACGGCAGCAGCAAAGGTGTGAGAGACGGTGCGATGAGAGATTCGAAGAGCGACGACGTGATGATGTGGAAGAGAATGATGAGGTAGACAACCAGCGCGATCGACGAAGAAGGCAAAGGGAATGCCAGAGGCATTGCCAGGAGCAGGAGAGAGACCCACGCCAACAGCAGCAATGCCAGCGTAGATGCCGTGAACAGAGTGAACGCGGCCGAGTTGAAGGTAGCGAGTCGATGACTCCTGTACTGAACTCCATTCTGGACTTTGTCGGGTTTTAAAGTTATCAAAAGTATAGCTCCTAAGTTTGTAGGAGATTAGAAATCCAATAAATAAAGAAGAGTTTTCGCTCTTCTTTTTTTTTTGTTTTTTTTTATGAAATAAATTAACGAAATTTGCCGCTCAATTTTCAGTGCATTGTGCTGCTTTATCCATCCATTGCCTTCTTTTGATTCTTGCCCGAGGTGGATGATGAAAAATTATCATGTTTGATTCGGATTCCTTTTTGGAGAATGGATTCATAATTTTAATACATACACTATGAATAAATTATTGATCCCGAAGGCTTCATTATTATATAATGATAAGTTTTAGATTTTTTTTTTATATTTTCAAATACAAAAGATTTGAATGTAAAATAAAATATAAGATTTTGTCCAGTATATATTTTAGATAAATCTTTTATTATGTGAAGAATTTAGACTTAAAATAAAGAAAAAAAATTCATATACACTTCAATTTAACATTATCTACACTCATAAGATTACAAAACATAACATCACATTTAACTGACAAAAATTATTGAAATACAGTTTTATCATTCATATTATAAATTGAAAAATTAAAAAATTATGTTGATTGATTAATTTTACCTTCAAATCAAATTTCTATTTTCTCCTTTTCTTTCCTTTTAATCTCACCCAAACCTTAACCCCTAACATTGGAGTCCCTTGCATTGTGCCATGAAAACATTGGAGTCCCTTGCATTGTGCGTTCATGGCGGCATCTCATGGCGGCATCCCATCTCCTTGATTATCTCTTGCATCCAGAAATCAATCAAACACAAGGGTTCTTCTTCTCCCTTCAGCAATATCTTCTCTTTGCTTCGAGTTGCACATACAGCTAGAGTTTCACAAAGCCTTTGCTTCGAGTTGCACATACAGCTAGAGTTTCACAAAGCCTCTAGACAGCGAATCTGGCCTCTCGGAACCTAGACCCTGGAAGATCGATTGGCAACTTCATCAATCCGACATTGAATAGATGGTAATCTCTATTGAAATTTATCCGAGCTTTATCATTTAAGTAAAGACCCACGTAGACAGTTTTCAGAGTTCTTGAGATTTAGGTCACGACAGAGGAGACGAAGAGCAATGAGTTTTGAAGGATGATTACTGAAACAGAGGGGATGCTTTGCTTAGAATTTTCTGGTCTGGTGAAGACTTTTGATTTATGGTCATTAAAAAAAAAAATGGTCATGATTTTGTTAGGAGGAATAATTGTGAAAGGGATTTTCTAGTGTAGTATTCAATAAGAAAAATACGAACTGCTATTTTCTTCCGTTGACCAAAACTATCGCCTACAGTCATGGCGAATTAAACTGAAACCCTGAATTTTTTTTCTTTCTATAATATAATTTTGATCATCAATGCCCTATTTAGCAGCATTAAACTAAAGTAATGGGCTCCATTACTTTTTCATTTGCCAATCGCCAACGTCGTAGGAGAATAATGAGAAAAATAATAGAACTTGAACTGTATCCGAATCCAATTGATCATCGCCCGAGAAGAAAATTTGCCGAATTGGCTGTCGCTGGAGTAAAAAACTGAACTCTTTCAATGTAAGTGAGTCTTCGGGAAGAAGAAGACAGTTGCCGATTTACCTTGTTGTCGCAAGCAGAATCGTAGTTGGAGAAGATGAAGACATGCACCATCGATGGCGAAGAAGAAGAAGTTAAACACTATTCATGGTCATCGTCGAGAAGAGGATTCGAGGGTTTTCTTTTCTCTTTTACTATTACAAAAAGAAAGCAGATTTGGGGATAGGTTAACAAATCACATAAAGAGTATAATGGTCTTTTAACCCCGCTAAAAGGATAGTATTGTATCGTCCATGAAATATTCTAATGCAGACATCAGCATTTAACAGGAATCTTGTGATGGAGTGGACTTCTTTGATTAATACACTAAAGATTTTAGGTGATAGGTAATATTTTTAAAATCTTGTGGGGTAATGATGTTAGCAATTCTTGTTAAGGTCTGTATGAAATTTTTTTTAAAATAAAATATAAGTTACTAAATATTTGGTACCCTCCAAAAAGTTCTATCATTCTTCATGCACGGTGGAACCCACTTATAGAGTATAGGAACCCTGATATTAAACTCTCTTGGCATTTGGGAAGCAAACCAATCATCTAGTGAAAAAAAGGAGAGTGACTGCTTGCAATGGTTGCCAGCTTTAAAGGACTGATCCAAAACTCTGACGGTGTTAGAGAAGCAAACCAATCGTCCATGGGAAGAGAGGAGAGTGCCTGCGATGGTTGCTCTAATGAGGGGATTCAAATCGTGTGTCCTCTCTGTTCTTCGCTTCAGCTTCAGGAAGGAGGGAAACATCCCCGTCGGATGGCCTAACACGAAGTTCTTGAGAAAATCCAAACTCCACGTTTGAGTCGACAAGCCGAATCGACAGGGGGTGTTGGCTCGGACGTGAGACTCGAATTTTCTCGAGAGTCATGTGTCGACCATCCGACGGGGGCGTCTTCCTCCTCCGTGAAGTACAAGGAAAAGACAATTCGGATCCAAAGGAAAGCGAGGGCAAGGGTGACATGAGAATCGCGATGGATGCCTTCTTTTTTTTTTTTTTTGGGTTTTATAAATTTATTTCACTAATAATTTTGGTTATGTGTTTCTTGGGAATTGTGTTCCAAATGTTCCGTTGATTTAAAAAAATAAAGAATCGGTATTACAAAACATGTTTTTATTCTAGAATTATTCTCGAATAACAAAAAACAGTAGAAACATTTTTTTATAAAATGCAATAAAACCCATCATAACTCCCTCAGAACTTTTTATTCGTTTTTAACTTGTAATGGGGATTTATGGATCCGGTTCTTCTATAGCATCTCTAAGTGCAACTGGGCGTGCAATACCCACTGGACTGTTTGCCGCATATACAAGCATCCATCCAACAGGAGAAAAAAGAAAATTTGATGCTACATAATGAAATAGATGAAATAGGTTGGGATCCATTTGAAACAAATTGATCGAACGCAAATGAAACCCTTGTATGCATGCAAGACTCCAATTGCAATTCCCTCTGATTTCACGAGCTTCTACAACCTTTCCGCTGGAGGAAGCATCACAATAGGAAAGTCACTTGAATATAAACGGTTAAATCATTCTAAATTAAATAGCCTTAAAAAAATTATAAACTACGAGATTCTAGTAGAACTGCTGGGGTACTTCTTGTCTCTAATTTAATATATGTATAAGTATTATAGTGAATTGCATTTCAATCCTATTATAAACTACGAGACTCTGGAGGCTTGGGGGAATTTTTTTTAACGCTATTTAATTCAGAATGATTCAACCTCTTATATTCTAGTGTCTTCTTTCCTATTAGTGATGCTTCATCAGAAGGAAAAGTTAAAGAAAAGTTGTAGTAGCTCGAGAAATCAGAGGGGATTTTTCGAGGGATGCTGCAGTAGGAATCTTGCATCTAATGATAGATTTTTAGAGGGGAGTTGCGAAAGGGTTTTTGGCTTTAGGAGTCTTACATTCGCCAATCTCTGACAGTAAGTTGCAATGAAAATTCACAGGGATATATAGTAGCTGGGGGAAATGGAAATGGGAAGATTCGATCGATTTGTTTGAAATGAAAGAAATGGATACCCAGCTACATCATCCATTTCTTTATGTAGCACCAGTTTTATTTTTACGTACCGTTGGATGGATGCTTGTACACGCAACAAGCATCCAGTAGGTGTTGCACGCCCTATAGCATCCGCTGATTTATTTTATCACCTCTGAACTTGATATTTATTAAAAGAAAAAATTGAAAGAGAAAATATAGAAATTGTTGTAATTTAAATGTTTAGGATTTCATTAGATTCAAAATATTAATTTACTATTTTAAAACTGGTGTTGAAGAAGTGTATCTTTTCCTAATAAGCACCTTAATAAGTGATGTTGAGGAGGTGTCTCTTTTTAATAAGCACCTGATTGATCTATTAGATGTGATTATTGGTAATATATCTAAATGGTCAATAGACATGTTTATTGGTAAAGACATGATATTTGGACATATTCTTTGGAGACAACCATTGGTGGTGTCTATTATTCTCTTATATAAAGAGAGAAGGATCAGCCCATATTAGAGATAAGAACATAGTTTTCAAAATCTGAGTAAACCAAGAAAATAAATGCAACATGTGATACATTAATTTAATGGTACTAAATTTGATGCCTTATGTGGTGAGTTCATGGATGCATGTATAGAATTTTGAGCAAGTCATGTTTTATAATTATTTATATTTTTATCTCATTTTCATCTCATATTATCTGAGACGATGCTTGTGGTGTATATATGACAATAGAAATTCCCTATATATTAAAAAATATTAGAAGATGTTGATAATTCCAAAAAAGTTATATTGACTGAGAACATGCTTATGCTAAGAAGTTTCCAGGAATTACTTTATCCTACCAAGGCATTACCTTTCCCTCCTCAATCCTTCTTGATAGATACATGGATTATTAGTTCGTTATCCTATATTTTATATTGCATGTGATGGAATTTTTGGAGAATTTGTTGGAAAAAAATTATACATATTATCTCTGGACTATAGATTAATTATATTTGTCATCCACTAGATTTTGACAATTATACATCCTGGCCATAATTTCATAAATATGTAACAAAAAGCTCATTCTATTAACAATGTTAAGTTTGTTGATAATATCAAATCGTTCTAAAATTTTGAAGAAAAAAAAACCCTTCGCTCTTCTCTTTTTCTATTTCACGAAGAATCACAATCTTCGCCTTCAACAACAGTTCTCCCTCAACATCTTCTACTTTGACAGCATCCCCTTCCACAATGCTCCGATGATTCCAATGCTGTGTAGACTGATGGGACCATTCTCCCCACCAATGTTGGTATTGGAATTGTTTTTGCTGGGCTTCAACTACCAATCTTATGATTGTATCGAGAATGCTAGATATTTGAACCAAAAGCAGGTTATCGATGATTTGGCTGGCATCCAGTTTGGCATTGCTTCTCCTAGTCTTCCGATGCCACCATGAAGAGAAGAACTGATTTTGAAATGAGAAATAAATAAAGCGTGCAGGCAGACATGGCAAAAGTTAATTTGTTAAAATGCTTCTATTCCCGATCCTAATCCTATTGTCAAACCAAACAAATCATTGGTTACAAACATGGTACGTATATGAGGAACAGTGTATTGAAGATCTCCAAGAAAATGACATAGGCACAAAAAATCAGGTAGATCGGTCGTCAAACAACCGAGAACCGGCCTTTGGTAATTTCTACAACTTTTTTAAACGGGAAAACGCTCTATTCATGGATCTGATTTGCATAAACCTTTTTATTTCAAGCCAATCTACTTCAGTGGAAGTAATGTCCGGCAAAAAAAGATATTACCCTCCATATTTCAGACAATTTGGTCGACTAATCAGAGGGGAGTTGTTTTTCTTGTCTAGAATGCAAGAATAACAAATACAACGAGGAAGAAGGTTGATCATGTCAACGATATCGGTTAGATTGGACTGGCTGATGTCGCTAACTTTTACTACACCATTGCCGGCACACTTTATATGTTTTGTTGTCGGTGGCAGCTTTCTTTGCAGCAGCGGTGATTCAAAGCGTGGTCTCTAAAGAAGAAAGAATATATGTTATAAATCCAACAAAGGCAAAGATGTCTTTTAAAATTTAGACTTAACACTGTTGATGGAATATATGGATCTTTTTGTTATATATTTCTGAAATCAGGGGTTGTGTGTGTTAGAAACAAGTGGATGGTCGATGTAATTAGTCCAAAGTCTTGGGTAGTGTTTGCAATTTTCCTTTTTCTTAAATATCGTTTTGTTTGAATTTTCTATTATTGTGGATGGACCATATGTTAGTGTATCACTGGATCGTACATCAATCCGGATCAGTTTTGAACATAATCAATACCGTGTCTGTTATTACCTAGATTTAAAACCTCCCATGTGGGTATTGGCATTGCTGCAACTTCTAATGTCATCTGGTTTGAGTTGATATGTGCATATAAGGCCGTGTTTGTAATGGGATTTTAATTTGAAGAAACCTATATGGGCCATTTTATGAGCCAGCGTTTGCTACAGCCCAGGGTGAGACCTCAGGCCAGATCAGGGCTTAGCCAACCACAGACCTAGGGTCAGATCCTGGCCATAATAATGTTCATAGGCTGTAAACCCCTTAAAATTAATAATTTATGAAATTGTTAATTATAGATCTGGTTATGTATATATTGTTTATAGGCTGTAAACCCCTTATAATTAATAATTTATGAATTGTTAATTATAGATCTGGTTATGTATATATTGTTTGGGGCCCACTGGTGTAAACCCATTAAATTATGAACTTGAATTTGATATTTGCCGAGCCATACAAGACAACGATAAAGATAGAATAATTTGTAACATAACAAAGACAAATGTCAATATTAGACTGTGTGTGGAAGGTAAATCCCCGCCACCTGTGTAGAGAAGCGTGGTTCTTTTTACTTTTATCTGTCTAGTTGAGATGCCATATACACTCTGCAACAGATGTGGCGACGCGATCTTGTAAGATATACGACGGGTGAATTTCGACACTCGCCGGCCTGCATGTAAAATGGAGCTGCCAAATGTCCACGTTAATTGCAGACCATTAGAGCAACAGTTCGCAGTCCGTCACTATAAATAAAGGCATAATCTCACACACTATCTTCACCCAGCAAACCCTCCTGTGTTAGCAACATGGCGATCAAAACAAGCAAGTTATGTTTTCTTCTTTTCCTGGTTTCCCTCTTCCTAGTGTCTGCGACCATGTCTATGGCTGAAGGTGACATGGAAGAGAACCAACGTGATCCACAAAGACGATACCAGCAGTGCCAGCGTCGTTGCTGGCAGGAAGAGCGAGACCCGCGCCGGCAACACCAGTGCCAACGACGCTGCGAAGAAAGATATGTAGAGCTTGACGAGGAAGAAGATAACCAGCGAGACCCACGGAGACGGTATCAAGAATGCCAGAGGCGCTGCGAGCGGCAGGAGAGAGACCCACGCCGTCAACAACAGTGCCAACGACGCTGCGAGGAGCGTGGTCGGAATGAGGAAGAAGAAGATAACCAGCGTGATCCTCGGAGGGAGTATCACCGATGCCAGAGGCGCTGCGAACAACAGGAGAGAGACCCACGACAGCAAGAAAGGTGCGAGAGACGCTGCGAAGAGAGGTTCGAGGAGCGTCAACGTCGTTGGGATGATGAAGAAGATAACCAACGCCGTGATCCTCGGAGGGAGTATCAGCGATGCCAGAGGCGGTGCGAGCAACAGGAGAGAGACCCACGACAACAAGAAAGGTGCGAGAGACGCTGCGAGGAGCGGTTCGAGGAGCGTCGTTGGGATGATGAAGATGATAACCAGCGACGGGATCCTCGAAGGGAGTATCAGCGATGCCAGAGGCGCTGTGAGCAACAGGAGAGAGACCCACGTCAACAACAACGGTGCGAGAGTCGCTGCGAGGAGAGGTTCGAGGGACGTCGTTGGGATGATGAAGATGAAAACCAACGTGATCCTCGGAGGGAGCACCAACGATGCCAGAGGCGCTGCGAGCAGCAGGAGAGAGACCCACGGCAGCAGCAAAGGTGTGAGAGACGGTGCGATGAGAGATTCGAAGAGCGACGACGTGATGATGTGGAAGAGAATGATGAGGTAGACAACCAGCGCGATCGACGAAGAAGGCAAAGGGAATGCCAGAGGCGTTGCCAGGAGCAGGAGAGAGACCCACGTCAACAGCAGCAATGCCAGCGTAGATGCCGTGAACAGAGTGAACGCGGCCGAGTTGAAGGTAACGAGTCGATGAGTACTCCCGTACTGAACTCCATTCTGGACTTTGTCGGGTTTTGAAGTTATCAAAAGTATAGCTTGTAGCTCCTATGTTTGTAGGAGAGTAGTTGCAACCCACTAAATAAAGAAGAAGAGTTTTCGCTCTTCTTTTATTTCTCTTTTTTTTTTTGATAAAATAAATTTACGAAATTTACTACTCAATTTTCAGTGCATCCTCCAACTTGATTTTAGTTGGATTTAAAATGTTTCCCATCTCTTTTGTCTTTGAAAATAATCAATCTCATTCAATTTAGTGATGAGATTTATCATCACCATCACCAATGTTTAAAAAAAAAAAAAAAAAAAAACTCTTTTAATCTAATTTAAGAAAATATAAAAGAAAAAAACGGAATTTTTCCATTTTGTCCGATCACTTCCATTAGTCCATCTTCATTGTCTCCGGTGACATTGACTTCGTATCAACTTTCATTAATAAATACAGCCAAAGTCCCAAATGAATCAGAGACCTCCTCGAACCCCAAAGTTCCAAAAACGAATTCTCTCTAATTCTCCAGCAACTTCCCATCTCGAACATCTTTTCCCACCTATAAATACATCTCCGATTCGTCTCCATCTCAGCAAAATTGTCCAATCGTGAGAAGAGCTGAAACAATCAAATAGATCTCCAAAAATGTCTGACAGACTAATTCCAGTGGGTTTCGACAGTCCTCTGTTCTTGACTCTGTAACACATGATGGATGTTTTCGGCGAGGCGGAGAAGTCCGTTAATGCTCCCACTTGGACATAGACGATGGAAGTTGACGGCTTGGTTCTTTTTCTGTCTTCTTCTCTTGAAAGTTGAAACCTACTATTCTTCCTTCGTTTTTTCTTCCACTCGTTTGAGTTGCCTGAACCTTTTATTAGTTATTTTTAGAATCAAACGCAAGGAGGAAAACCCCCATCGTTTCTGAATTTTGTTTATAGCCGAAGTAATGGAAACTGGTGAAGTTCAAATCTACCGCAAAATTCTACTCTATTAAGAACCTTTCAACCCATCATTGGCGACAGATGTCGCCTTGCTCGACTACAATTTCCAAATACGTACTCTCTAATTTCTGATGATGGCCTGTTATTATCTTAATCCTTTGTCCCATATTGCCGAATACAATTGGCTTTTCAATGGTGAACCTTGTGATTAATTTTTTTTTTCTTTGACGTGATTTTGAACCTCCTGGTTCCTTGGTCCATTGGTGCTATTCTACACAACAATGTTGGGTTTTGTCAATATATTTACTTGAACGGCCCTAGAACAGAAGAGATTGGAATCCAATCTCCTAATAATTGCAGATTTAGGGGTTTCTTCATTTTAGGGCTTGAGAGATGTCTGAACAGTGCCGGAGTTCTTCGGTTCCTCTCCAACGAATACTTGAAGGTCGTGGAGCAGCGGTCTCATTGCTTGAAGGTGAGGGAGCAGATGTAAGAAGAGAAGAAAGAAGCCATGGCTTCCACACCTGTCGATGTCAAAGAGGAACCCAACTCATACATCTTCGTTATTGACATGCTAGGACTCAAATCCGGCGACATCAAGTTGCAGGTGGAGGGCGACAATGTGCTGATCATCAGCGGCGAGAGTAAGCGAGAGGAGGAGAAAGAAGGGGCTAAATGCTTGAGGATGGAACCTGAGATAATGTCATCAGAGACAATGAAGATCGACTAATGGAAGTGTTCGGACAAAATGGAAGAATTTTTTTTTTTTTTTTTCTTTTTATTTTCTTAAATTAGATAATAGGTTTTTAAAAAAGTTTTTTTTTTATAATTTTAAGGGTATTATTATCTTAAAAACATTGGTGATGATAAATTTCATTACCAAATTGAATGAAGGAGAATATTTTAAAAAACAGGAGAGGTGAGAGATATTTTCATTTAAGTTGGAGGGTGGTAGTTTTTTAGGATTTCTAAAGGAATGTGAGAGAAATTTACCCTAAATTATAATTAAATGGATCTTTTAAGGTATATATATTCTGTTAAATATTGACGGTTATGTTTAATATTTTTATAATGACTAAACTAATCTCATTCAAAGGTGAAGTATCTAACTTACTCTCATCACTGTACTCGACAAAGCCTGATACTTCTTTGAAAAATGGGGAATGCCGCCCGCCCCCTCATCTTTTATTGCTTCTATATATTCTCTCCCACACCCCCACTCTTTCTTTGTCAAGCCCACTGCTCTGCAGACCTGACAAAATCAAGACTATAATGCGACCTTATGCCAAGAGGAAGGTTGAATCCCTCCAAAAAGAGGATATAAAAAGGAATCTACAGAAGAGAGGAGTGAAAAATGAAGTTGCAGATGAAGTTGGGATTCAAATCGTCTCTTCCTTGAGATTCGGGAGGAGGGATGGCGGTCTGGATGGATGGTCGACATCTGGTTCTCGGGTAAATCTGAACCATCCATCCGAACCGACAACCTAGCCAACAGGGGTGTTGGCTAGGATGGATGGCTCAGATTCACCCGAAAACCAGGTGTCGGCCATCCATCGAGGCCGCCGCCCCTCCTCTTGAACTCAGGGAGGAGACAATGTGGATCCATGAAATTGCCACGTTGCCAAACAAAAGTCAAAGCTAATTGGAGAAGGGTTTTAAAGATTGAAAAGCTAATTATAGCTTCGTAGGAAGTTAATTATAGCTTCGATGGCGTCGATTTGTAAGAGTATATGCAGGGAGAGAACCCAACTAGATATCTCTAAACTTGGAAACAGGAACCCCTCTCCCTTTCACAGAAAAGGATTGAGAGTAAAGAGAGAGGGAGATTCAACGATTGGCATGCCATCAGTTGTAGAACCTGCAAATTAATCGATTCCTGCCCTTTCTTAACACTTAGCAGTTTCTTGATTTTAGAGACACTAAAAATCTAATATCTGATATCATAAATGAGAACAATTTTTCACAAATAAAATATTCATTGTTCTTGTAACCGCAGGAAAGTAAACCTAACAAAAAAAGACATTGGCCAAATTTGCAACCTTCGATTTGGTCCTCCCTGAAGTCCCTTTCTCTTCTTCCCGGTCTCTTTTTTTCTTTTCTTGTTTTCTTTCCTCTGGTAACTGCGAGCTTCCATTTGATCTTCATCTGTTCTTCTGTTTTTTTTTCTCTCTCTTTTCTCTTTCGATTTTTTGTCCTACAACTTTTTTTTCTGCTTTCTTTTTCTTCTTCTCCTATTTATTTGGCAATTTCAATTCCTCCCCATCTTGTAGCTTTGGTTGGATTTTGCACTTCTCTTCTTTGGGTTGAGATCAAAATCTCATCTTTATTCCATTTCTAAGCAAAAAATTTCTTGAGCAACTCTTTTGATGGCCGAACTACAAGGGAGAAATATAGGGAGAGGGAATAAGAAGCGGACTCTGACGAAACTGCAACATTGAGTTAGAGGTAGGAGTTGCTTTGCTACTCTCCCTCATCATCTATTACAGAACTAAGAAGAACGCAGAAACATAGAATCCAAGGGTAGAATTGTCCCTAGAAAGATTAAGTTTAACTACGTAAAAAAAATAGGACAATTGTACTTCTTTAAAATGTTTGGGGTCTTTGTCCTTCGAGCAAACCACAAGAGAGGAAACAATATTTTTTTCAATTAATATTTTTAAAAGTTCTTGTTGAGCTATTTGCATGTAAATGCATCACGATAAAAATCAAACCATTTCTTTTGACTTTATTTCAATTTCAATAAATGCCATCACTACAAGAATATGTGTCAATGCGGCATTTTGGCGGGGGGATACAGCGGCGTTTCCTATGAAACGCAGCAATAGATATACTCTAACACGGCGTTTCAATAGAAACGTAGCTATTGATAATATTAGGGTGAAACACTTTCTGGCGTTATTACATAAACGCAGTGCAGGAGACGATTTGGATCCGTTCACTTCGTATCCAAATCGTTCACTTCCCGCCCCCATTCCCTGTGCAACCTCTATTCTCAGTCTCTTTTTGTCTCGTTTTCTTTCAGTTTCACTCTACTCGCAGTTAGGGTTTTCTTTCAGCTACTGTGATTGCGAATGTGTGCTGTCTCTTCGGCTCATAGCAGACTACCTACCTTGAATCAGGTATGAATGCCCTTTCTTTTCTCCTTCTCACTTCCTCTATTCTCCTTCCTCTATCTCATTCTTTCTCTATCATTCTATCTCTACTTCTCTCTTTAATGTTCAATTTTTTTTATTAGAGGTGATGGTGAAGACAGATATTTCTCACCATCAATCTCGACCTTGGCACAGTACAGAGATCGAATTCTCCGCGGCTCAGTCAAGGTGTATTATCTTGTTTGATGCATGATCTTCGACCAAACCCTGAATTGGATTAGCAAGGACCGGTTGGGTATTCAATTAATCTTCACTGTCTAAAAAAAGGTTGGATTGGCAGATTATTTGAAAAAGGTTGTTCGTTCCTCTCGATTTTCTTTTCTCTCGTCTAGGAGACAGGAACATACGGAGTTGAAATGTTGTAGCTTTTACCGATTTTCCTGAAATTATCATATTGTTTAGTGGCTGATGCTCTGTGTATGCATGTGTCTATTTTTTTCAGTGTATGTAGTGAAGGCCAAAGGTGTTGCTCCTGTGGGATCTCAACGCAAGTGGTGCTGGTAAGATTCGGATGCCTAGTTACTCCCTTATTGAATTTAATGTGCATATATTAATAATTCCTACAATTCATCATTTGTCTGTTCATGTAAACACTATCTGTTAATTTTGCAAGAAGTAGGGATTGTGATCTCGGAGCACAATCTGTTAATTGGAGCTGGCCAAGTCCTCAAAACTCATGAACAGATCCTCATCGAGAGAGAAATCTAGAGGCGAGCAAATCCCACACTACAACCTCTCTTCATCTCTTTACCTCTCTCTCCTTTTACTTCCGTAAACTTTAAGGACAGATGGATGGTGCCTATATTTTTATAGGGTAGATTTTTATATCCGTTGATTGGGCTCCATAGTTGTGCATCCTTGTGACGAATCTTATCCATAGAGAAGAATTCACGTTCACGAGGTGGCAAGATGTCTCTAAAAGGGACGCCCAAGCTTAAGCTTTTGAGGAGAGAGATTTTTCCTTGGAGTGGAGATCTGCAGGATAATATACAATTAGAGTACTTAAGACCCAGAAATTACTTTCCAGCCAACCCTGGTTGAGGTATGGTTTCTCTTCCCATCCTCTTCTCTATTGCTAAAACAAATCTAATAATAGACGTTTGATTTTTTGTTTGGGGTTTTATCCTTTGTCTGCACTCATTCTTTCTCAACCTCACCTCTCTATGCTTGTGTTGTTTCTCAATGGCTTGCAACTTCCATGGTGGGCTCTTTCTTTGCTTTGTTTGTCAAAAAGAGTCCATTCCATGTTTGTGCTTCGTCTCTTTAATGGCTATTTTGCCATGACCTTTCTTCATGCTGCATTGGCATTACTTCTTTTCCAAAGATGGCATCTGGGACTGATTATTTTCAGGTGGTAATTTGACTCTTTTTTTTTTTGTTCAAGCTGTGTTACTGAAAGATGATCTGACATCTTTCTCTTTTTGCAGTGTCGCTGTTGAAATTAAGATGAATGTGCTCCTTTATGCTCCACCATTGTTTGTTCTTATGTTAAAGGTATACCTTATTCTATTCGGCTGTATTTTCCAACTCATTTATCCTTTGACCATAGACTTTAAAATTATTTAACTGGGCTTTATCCTTATTCCTAAAACTTCTCCGTGAACAAGCTATGACCGTAGGATGTGACTTTGATCTTCTGGTTTTTGTCCTCTTAATTGAATGCTGGGTGCTTATGAGAAAATCTTCAAGTTGTTCCTCCAAAGAACTGCCGTTTTTCATGTTATTCCATTTTATTTTGTCTATTATCGTTGAATCTCACTTCTTTGTTAATGATTAACCCAATGTAAGAGTTATAAATCCGATCCCCCCCCCAACTCCCCTCCTCCCAATCCCAAAAAAAAAAAAAAAAAAAAAGGTTGCTCAGACTATTGAAGTACCTTTTGTAGATTCTTCAACTTTCTATTTATATTGAAGTACCTTTTGTAGACTATTGAAGTAAGTATGGTTTTTGGGTTGTGGGTTGAAGCAGCAGTTGCCTATTCTCACTAGATTGATGCATTGAAGCAACAGGGGAATGGAGATGGGTTATGATAGATAGAGACATGAAATCTGCACCTGCCATAAACACAAAATTCTGGTCCTCATCTAGTCTATTCTTGTTATGTGGTCTTTGAGTTTGCATGATTTCTCCTCTGATTGCATAAGATGCTTACAGGCATAAAGGTGGCCTTGTCTGTTTCCTGCATTCCAAATTTGTAACTAAGAATTGATGTATATAGCTCTTCCTCTCTGATCCAGTTCTTTCATGATGACTCAGCCTTCAATATTCCGAATTAAAAACGTAATACATCGCGAAGCTTAGTTATTGTATAAAAATAAGTTTTAGTTTTTTTTTTATATATATATATATATATTTTCAAATACAAAAGATTTAGATGTAAGATAAAATATAAGTTTTTCTACAAGATATATTTTAGATTTTTTTATTTATTTTCAAATGAAAAAATTTTGAACTTATTTTAATTTATAAGTTACTAAATATTTGGTATTCTCCAAAGAATTCCATCATTGTTCATGCGCGGTCGAACCCACCTATAATATGGGAACCCTGATACTAAACTTTGTTGGTATTAGAGAAGCAAACCAATCCTCCATTGAAAAAGAAGAGTGCTTGCAATGGTTGCCTATTTTAAAGGACTGATCCTAAAACTCTGATGGTATTAGAGAAGCAAACCAATCGTCTATTGAAAGAGAGGAGAGTACCTGCGATGGTCGCTCTAATTCGAGGGAAGCGAGGGTGAAGGTCTGAAGACTCTGAACTGTATCTTCGAGCTTTTGAGCTTCAGAAGGACCATCCTACTAAGCTTTATTCTGAATAATAGAACTATAATGAAATAAACTTTAAAAGAACAAAAAACTGGCATTTATCAAATTTGAAAGAGTCATAAGAAATTGTTTGATTCTCATGTGTATTTAGATACAAATGGTCCAACAAGAATTGATTACATATTGATCGAAATATTCGATTAATAGATCTCATAAATCTAACTACAAATAACAGATTATTAAACGCCAAACGCAACCTCAGTTGCTGTTTTCAAAAACTGAAGTAACGCGGCGGTAAAATAAACTATACATCTAATAGGTTTTCTTCTTGGCCAAATAATCTATTTTGCGGTTTTGAAACCTGTCAATTTTTTTTATTTATTTTTAGTACCCCTGCCTTCCGCTTTCCTAATCCCATCTTCCAATTTAATCATACTTCTGAAAAAAATAATAATAATAATCATACTGTATGCAACAAATAGCCACAGAATGCACTGAAAATTTAAGTGATAAACTCCATTTGTTTATTTCATAAAAATAAAAAAAATAAAATAAAAAAAGGAGAGCGAAAACTCTTCCTCTTTATTTATTGGGTTACTACTCTCCTACAAACCTAGCAGCTACTACTTTTTGTAACTTCAGAACCCTACCAATTCTAGAATCGAGTTTAGTACATGTCGGCCGTGTTCACTTTGTTCACGGCATCTACGCTGGCATTGCTGTTGCTGACGTGGGTCTCTCTCCTGCTCCTGGCAACGCCTCTGGCATTCCCTGTACCTTCTTCCGCGCTGGTTGTCTTCATCAGTATCTACCTCATCATCACGTCGTCGCTCTTCGAATCTCTCCTCACACCGTTTCTCGCACCTTTGCTGCTGTCGTGGGTCTCTCTCCTGCTGCTCGCAGCGCCTCTGGCAACGCTGGTGTTCCCTCCGAGTATCACGTTGATTATCATCATTTTCATACCGACCACGCTCCTCAAATCTCTCCTCGCACCTTCTCTCGCACCTTTGTTGTTGCTGTGGGTCTCTTTCTTGTTGCTCGCAGCGCCTCTGGCATCGGTGATACTCCCTTCGAGGATCGCGTCTTTGGTTATCATCCTCATCATCCCAACGTCCACGCTCCTCAAACCTCTCCTCACAGCGTCTCTCGCACCTTTCTTGAAGACGTGGGTCTCTCTCCTGTTGCTCGCAGCGCCTCTGGCATCGGTGATACTCCCTCCGAGGATCACATCGTTGGTTATCATCTTCATCATCCCAACGACGCTCCTCGAATCTATCCTCACAGCGTCTCTCACACCTTTCTTGTTGTCGTCGGTCTCTCCACTGTTCTTCGCAGCGCCTCTGGCATCGCTGCAACTCTCTTCGTGGATCACGCTGGTTATCTTCTTCCTCATTCCTACCACGCTCCTCGCAGCGTCGTTGGCACTGCTGTTGCCGACGTGGGTCTCTCTCTTGCTGCTCGCAGCGCCTCTGGCATTCTTGATACCGTCTCCGTGGGTCGCGCTGGTTATCTTCCTCGTCAAGCTCTACGTACCTTTCTTCGCAGCGTCGTTGGCACTGTTGTTGCCGGCGCGGGTCTCGCTCTTCCTGCCTGCAACGACGCTGGCATTGCTGGTACCGTCTTTGCGGATCACGTTGGTTCTCTTCTGTGTCACCTTCAGCCAAAGACAAGGTCGCAGACACTAGGAAGAGGGAAACGAGAAAAAGAAGAAAACATAACTTGGTTGTTTTGATCGCCATGTTGTTGGTAACACAGGAGGCTTTGCTGGGTGAAAAGAGTGTGTGAGATTGTGCATTATTTATAGTGGCAAACTGCGAACTGTTGCTCTACTGGTCTGCAATTAACGTGGACATTTGGCAGCTCCATTTTACATGCAGGCCCGTGAGTGTCGAAATTTTCACCTGTCGTATGTCTTACAAGATCGCCTCGCCACATCGGTTGCAGAGTGCCTGGCATCTCAACTAGACAGATAAGAGTAGAAAGAACCAGGCTTCTCTACACAGGTGGCGGGGATTTACCTTCCACACACGGTCTGATATTGACATCTGTCTCATTTATATTGCAAATTATTCTCTCTTTATCCTTGTCTTGTATGGTTGACAACATAAAAACCATTTCAAAATCAAATTCAAGTTCATATTTTAATTGGCTTACACCAGTGGACCCCCAAAGAATATGTTACATAATCAGATCTATAATTAACAATTTCATAAATTATTAATTATAAGGGGTTTACAGTCTATGAACAATATGGCCAGGATCTGACCCTATGTCTGTGCTTGGCTAAGCCCTGGTCTGGCCTGAGGTCTCACCCTGGGCTGTAGCAAGGGCTGGCTCGTAAAATGGCTCATATAAGTTTCTTCATAACAAACACGGCCTCAGGCGTATATCAACTCAAAATCCTTTTATAAAGTTTGGCCAAACAAACCGTAAGGGCCATTTTGCCAACCCCCAACCTTATCCGAATAGAGATGGGAAAGTGTCAGTTGTTCACTACTCTCAGATGGGCTTCTAACATTCGTAAGCCCACAATCAATTTTAAGTTTATTCAGGCTTATAAATCAATCACAGCCCAACAGCTCATTCGCTTCGGTCCAGATAAGGGTAAATGATCTGGCATGTAGTTTCAATCTTCTTTTATTCATTTCAACCCAGATGTCTCAGGAAGTCGCAGCAAAGCCAATACCTACATGCGAGGTTTTAAATCTTGGTATAGGACATACGGTATTGATATGTTCAAAACTGAACCGGATCGATGTACTCTTTTTTAGAGACCATGCTTTGAATCACCGCCGCTGCAAGAAAAACTGCCACCAACAACAAAACATATACAGCGTGCAGGCAGTGGTGTAGTGATTAGAGTTGGCGACATCGACCAGTCCGATCTAAGCGATATCCTTGACATGATCAGCCTTCTCCCTCATTGTATTTGGTCTTCTTGCATTCTAGACTAGAAAAACAACTGAAATACAACTCCCCTCTTATTATTTGACCAAATCGTCTGAAATATGGGGGTAATATTGTTCGCCGGACATTACTTCAACCGATGTACATCGGCTGTAAATTAAAAGGTTTAAGCAAATCAGAACCACGAACAGGGACATTCTCCCATTTAAAAAAGTTGCAGAAATTACCAAAGGCCGGTTCTCTATCATCCGACGAACTATCTGCCTGATTTCTTGTGCCCTCCATTATTTTTTGGAGATCTTCAATACACTGATCCCGATCTAACATGTATATAAACAAGGGTTTGGTAGGTTTGATAGTAAGATTAGGATCGGAAATAGAAGCATTTCAACAAATTAACTTTTGCCACCTTTGCCTGAATGCTTTATTTGCTTCTAATTTCAAAATCAGTTCTTCTCTTCATGGTGGCATCGGAAGACTAAGAGAAGCAATACCAAACTGGGTACGATCAAATCAATGGTAACCTGCATCTGGTTCAAATCTTTGGCAGTCTCAATAGCAGTCATGAGATCGGTAATTGAAATCCAACAAAAACAGTTCCATTACCAACATTGGCGGGGAGAGTGGTCCCATCAGTCTACACAGCGTTTGAATTGTCCGAGTGGTTGTGGAAGGGGATGCTGTCGAAGTAGAAGATGTTGAGGGAGAAGTTGTTGTTGAAGGGGAAGATTGTGATTCTTCGTGAAATAGAAAAAGAGAAAAGTGAAGGGTTTTTTGTCCTTAAAATTTTAGAACGATCTGACATTACCAACAAACTTAATAATATTAAAAGAATGGGCCTTTTTGTTACACGTTTACGAAATTAGGGATGGTATCTGTAATTATCATAAACTAATGGATGACAAGTGTATTTAATCCATAGTCCAGGGGTAGTACATGTAATTTTTTCCAAAAAATTCTCCTTAGATTATATCACATGCAACATAAAGTATAGGATGACAAATAGATAATCTATGTATCTATCAAGAAGGATTGAGTAGGGAAAGGTAATGCCTTCCTAAGAAAAGTAATTCCTCAAAACTTCTTAGGATAAGCATGTTCTCTATCAATATCATTTTTTGGTATTGTCAACATCTTCTAGTATTTTCTAATATATAGGGAATTTCTACTGCAATATATGCACCACAAACATCATCTCAAATATGAGATGGAACATGAGATATAGAAATATAAATAATTATAAAAAATGACTTACTCAAAAATTCTATTTATGCATCCATGAACTCACCGAAGAAGGCATCAAAAACATCATTAAATTGATGTATCACATGCGACAAACAAACGATAGGGTTAATCGTAGTCACTCTCTATGGTGCAAATCGAGTTCTTTTTGCATTGATTTCCAAGATAAACAAACCCTAAAAAATCTAAAAATGTTACACTTACTTTCATGGTTTACTCAAAGATTCAGAATTTACTCAAAGATTCAGAAAACTATGTTCAAAAGGTAAAATCAATGCAGTAGTAATAGGACTAACATTTTTGTTTGCATCATTTTATTATCTCTAGTATGTGTAAACCTTCTCTCTTTATATAGGAGAAGAAGAGACACCAGCAATGGTTATAAAATCCAAAACATTTAAATCAGCGGTGCTACAGGGCGTGCAGCACCTGCTGGATGCTTGCCGTGTGTAGAAGCATCCTTCCAATGTACAAGCATCCTTCCAATGGTTAAAAAAAAAATGGTGCAACCTAAATAAATTGATGAAGTAGTTGGGTATCCATTTCTTCCATTTCAAACAAATCGATCGAATCTTCCCATTCCATTTCCCCCCGGCTGTCCTTGTGAATTCTCACTGCAACTTCCTATCGGAGCATTTTCAGACACAAGAATTCTAAAGCCAAAAACCTTTCCACAACTCCCCTTTGAAAATCTATCGTCAGACGGAAGACTCCTACAACAACACCCCTTTGAAAATCCCCTCTGATTTCTCAAGCTACTGCAACTTTTCCGTCTGATGAAGCATCACTAATAGGAAAGTCATAGGAATATAAGAGGTTGAATCATTTTGAATTAAATAGTCATAACAAAAATTCCCTCAAGCCCCTAGAATTTTTTTAATCGTACTATGAGATTCTAGAGGCTTGAGGGAATTTTTTTTTTTTTTAAGGCTATTTAATTCAGAATGATTCAAGCTTTTATATTGCACGTGTTTGGAGGAATCTTTGTAGCATTTTATTTTTTCAAATGTTGTTTTCTATGAATATATATGGGATCACAATTTATCTCTAATTTGCTTTTTTTCAGAAGTATATGGTGATGGCCTGGTAAGTTTCATTTGGTCAAGAGAACCTTTAAGTGTTATTCAATTACTGGTCATGTGGGCATGGTTCAAAATATCGGTATTAAATTGATCAATTTGGATGATTTGTATCAGTTTTGAGAGTGATCGATAATTGATTCGGTCTTTGTTTTAATAGTATTTTATTGTGGATTGGCCATTGTGTCAATGTATCATCCGATCAATCCAGATCAATTTTGGACATGACAGATATCTTGTCCGATACCTGAATTTAAAACCTCTCCTGTGTGGGGAGGATTGCCTTTGTTGCGACTGCCTAAAGAAGATTCAAACAGATCATTTACCCTTATCTGGACCGGAGTGGATGAGCTTTTGGGCTGAGTTTTATTTATAATCCCGAATGGAATTAAAATAAGTTGTCGGCTTTATATATGTTAGAAGCCCATTTGGGCTCACTAATCTGTGAGCCCAACCGGCACTTTCCATCTCTATTTTGGGAAAATGGCCTTTAAGGTTTGTTTGCCTAAACATTATAAAGGGATTTTGAGTTGATATGTGCCTGAGGCCATGTTTGTTATGAACTAAATTAGAAGATTTAAATGTGATGAAAGCTACATCGGCCATTTTACGAGCCAGCCCTTAGTCCAGCCCAGGGTGAGACCTAAGGCCAGACCAGGGCTTAGCCCAAGCACAGACCAAAGGGTCAGAAACTGGCCCATCCTGGTACAGCCTCTAATAATCAATATTGTTCATAAGCTGTAAAGTGTGAAGCCCTTAATTTATGAAATTGTTAATTATAAATACATATTCTTTGGGGGCCCACATAAAAGTCCCACTAGGACTAGTAAGCCAATTAAAATTTGCTGTCAAAACCATATAAGAAACGGATAAAAGAGAATATTTTGTAACATAACTGAGACAGATGTCAATATTAGACCGTGTCTGGAAAGTAAAACCTCGCCACCTGTGTAGAGAAGCCTGGTTCTCATCATTGTCTTATTCGTGTAGGATGCCATGCACGCTACAACTGATACGTCCGGATGTGGCGACGGCGACGCGACCTTGTAAGATATACGACAGCTAAATTACGACACTCGCCGGTCTGCATGTAAAATGGAGCTGCCAAATGTCCACGTTAATTGCAGACCAGTAGAACAACAGTTCGCAGTTCGTCACTATAAATAAAGGCACAACCTCACACACTCTTCACCCAGCAAAGCCTCCTGTGTTACCAACATGGCGATCAAAACATCAAAGTTATGTTTTCTTCTTTTCCTGGTTTCCCTTATCCTAGTGTCTGCAACCTTGTCTTTGGCTGAAGGTGACATAGAAGAGAACCAACGTGATCCACAAAGAAGATACCATCAGTGCCAGCGTCGTTGCAGACAGGAAGAGCGAGACCCGCGCCGGCAACAACAGTGCCAACGACGCTGTGAAGAAAGATACGTAGAGCTTGACGAGGAAGATAACCAGCGTGACCCACGTGGACGGTATCAAGAATGCCAGAGGCGCTGCGAGCAGCTGGAGAGAGACCCACGCCAGCAACAGCAGTGCCGACGACGCTGCGAGGAAAGATACGTAGAGCTTGAGGAGGAAGATAACCAGCGTGACCGACGGAGACGGTATCAAGAATGCCAGAGGCGCTGCGAGCAGCAGGAGAGAGATCCACGCCGTCAACAGCAGTGCCAACGACGCTGCGAGGATCGTGGTCGGAATGAAGAAGAAGATAACCAGCGTGATCCTCGGAGGGAGTATCAGCGATGCCAGAGGCGCTGCGAACAACAGGAGAGAGACCCACGACAACAAGAAAGGTGCGAGAGACGGTGTGAAGAGAGGTTCGAGGAGCGTCGTTGGGATGATGAAGATGATAACCAACGACGTGATCCTCGGAGGGAGTATCACCGATGCCAGAGACGCTGCGAGCAACAGGAGAGAGACCCACGTCAACAAGAAAGGTGCGAGAGACGCTGTGAGGAGAGGTTCGAGGAGCGTCGTTGGGATGATGAAGAGGATAACCAACGTAATTGTCGGAGGGAGCACCAGCGATGCCAGAGGCGGTGTGAGCAGCAGGAGAGAGATCCACGACAGCAAGAAAGGTGCGAGAGACGGTGCGATGAGAGATTCGAAGAGCGACGACGTGATGGTGAGGAAGACAATGATGAGGTAGATAACCAGCGCGATCGACGACGAAGGTACAGGGAATGCCAGAGGCGTTGCCAGGAGCAGGAGAGAGACCCACGTCAGCAGCAACAATGCCAACGAAGATGCCGAGAACAGAGTAGACGCGGCCGAGTTGAAGGTACCGAGTTGATGAACACCAGCCCCAGACTGAACTCCATTCTGGATTTCGTTGGCTTCTGAAGTTGTATGAGAGTAGTAACTAGTAACCGGTCGAGTCTGCATGTGGGTATGTAATAAACAGTAAGAGCTGTCGCTCTTCTTTTTTTTTATGAAATAAACAAACGGAGTTTACCGCTTTGATGGGAATAAGATGCTACTGAAAATGAAAATGCAAATAAACTAGAAAATGGGGATTTAGTAAGGGCAAGCTAAGTACAAGAAGGAATCTACCCCAAAAAAAAAAAAGAAAAGAAAAATTCTTGCAAATCCTTACTTTTGATCCATAACTGCTATGCTGCAATCAAAGTTGTCAAAACCTACTTATAATTCACTTATCAATTTGCAAATAAATAAAGCACCCCTTAGTAGCAACGCCATTGTATTGTAGAGTAGATGTTTTTATGAAATATCAACGTTAATTAGCAATTCAATCTCATTGAAGTTCTAGAATATAAGATTTGGATGTGGCAAGAGAGCTGCATTGAGGATCTCTAAGAATGAACATAGTAAAATAGATTATATTATTACTGTTATGGCAATATATGTGGATTTTTCAGTTAGTATTCTCTCATTGAAGAATCAAGATCTATGTTTTTGCCCAGATGATGCATTGAGAAACAATGTGGGTGACAGTAGCCTAGAATTACAACAATTAAAGGATGATATCTACGATTTGAAGATTAAATTGATACGATTGGAGAAGTTGGTTATATTAGCTTTGTTTATTCTGTAAAAATTTAAAAGTTTTGCAATGGTCCAAGACAATGTAAGATGAAGAATTGTTTTTCTTATAATGTTTATTAGATCATGTTAAAGGATTGTAATGGATGGTTTCTGGAAAAAAAAAAAAAAAAAATAGTTTCCATCAAAGCTTAGTGCACATGATATAAAAAAACATAGGAGAGGGATCTACACGGGAATAATGAGAGTACAGAGAGTACCTAACATGTAGTTCCTAATTTTTCCCTTTAGACATAATGCATTGGTGCATTTTTTTTTTTTTTTTTTTTGGGGTAAAAGTGCATTAAGTTACTATTTAACATGAAACAAAATATTAAAATCCTAAATCAGAAACTATTCATATTTACACAATTGCCGCTAATATATAACATAGATTAAATAGCCCAAGAAAATAATAAACAGAAAATGGTTTCATTTGTAACATGCATTATGGAAGACATATCCGACTAAAAAATGAAATAGAAATCAGATTTTACAGGGCGAGTAAAATGACCATCCTTGTACTAGCCATATGAATTATGAAAATATGTAATTTGGATCATCTGTCTATGAACTCTCTATGGGATTCAATTACTATTGATTTGGTGGGCAATCCACCTTTAGAGAGTGGGATCTATTGAATATGACAGTGACGAGATTCCATGGAAGATACAAATACAAGCAGATGAACTGTTCTCATGACTTTCTCATACGATAACATTCCCATGGATCCGTTGGTATTCATGCCCAATAGATCCCACATTTGAAAGATAGATTCAATAAGAGATTATTCATATGGACAGTAATGATGGACAGTAATGATTTTAAGAAAAGGATAGTTTTAATTTGTATAGGATGAATTTCAGATGACCTACATGTACAGGTAGACGATGGGAGAAAAAATACGAATATATATAGATTGAACTATTTTTCAATCTAACCGCAATGATGAGATCATCTATAGATATTCCAAATTCACAATTAATGGAAGTGCAGGTCTAGAGTCTAGACTCTGGACTCTGGAGGGAGATCGGACAATTTGTGTAAATGAAATGAGAGTAAACAATTTAATAACATAGGTAAGACAGATGTCAAGATTAGATCATGTGTGGAAACTAAATCCTCTCCACGTGCGTAGATCGGATCTGGTGTCCTGAAGTTTTATCCTTCTTTAATGCCATCTGATGCCACATCCGGATGGGGGCGGTGCGATTGTGCATGAAATACGCGTGAATTACGACACTCGTCGTCCTGCATGTAAAATGAAACTGCCAAATGTTCACGGTTAAGTGCAGTCCAGTAGAGCACCAGTTTGCAGTTCGCCACTATAAATGGAACCACAACCTTTACCAGCAATCTTCACCCACCAAAGCTTTCTGCGTTATTAATATGGCGAAGATATGTTTTCTTCTTTTCCTCCTTTCCCTGTTCTTACTGTCTGCAACCTTGTCTCTAGCTGAAGGTGATAAAGAAGAGAATCAACGTGATCCACGTCAAGAATATCAGCAATGTCAGCGGCGCTGCCAACGGCAGGAGAGAGACCCGCGTCAGCAGCAACAGTGCCAACAACGCTGCGAGGAGAGGTTCGAAGAGCAGCGAGAACACCGCCGAGGTGGAGATAACGAATTGCTGAACACTCGCAGACAAGGTGGCAGATATGAGGAGGGAGAGGAAGAAGACAATCCCTACTTCTTCAGTGAACGAAGCCTAACTACAAGGTTCAGGTCCGAGGAAGGTCGTGTTTCTGTTCTGGAGAGATTCTCTGATAGATCTGAGCTTCTACGCGGACTTGATAACTATCGGTTGGCGTGCCTGGAGGCCAACCCTAACACCTTCGTCCTCCCCACCCACTTGGACGGAGAAGCCATTTTCTTTGTTGTCAAAGGTAACTAATCATTGGATTTCTTTTTTCAGGTCTTGAGCATTGGTTTCATTTTGATGGTGACTGATGAAAGTTTTGGATTCGGATCACAGGGAGAGGAACGATAACCTTGGTGAGACACGATGATAGGGAATCCTTTAACCTGGAGTCTGGAGACGTAATTAGAGTCCCTGCAGGAACCACCTTCTATTTGGTCAACCGAGACAACAACGAGAAGCTCGGCATCGCCAAGTTCTTGTACACTATATCCACTCCTGGCCGATTCAGAGAGTACTTTGCTGCTGGTGGCCAAAACCCAGAGTCATACCTCAGGACCTTCAGCGATGACATTCTTCAGGCTGCCTTCAACGTAATACTTTCCCTCCTCCCTTTCTCCTTAAGTTTTCAGTTTCTTTCTAAAAATAAATCTAAATTTTTCATCCTACAAGTTCAAAATGGTAGATGAAATAAGGGGGACTCGAGACTTAGCAAAATCAATTTGGTGTTTTTTTTTATGATTTTTAATTTTCATCCTTCTTTTACTGAGTTAAGTTTTTTTTAGGGAATTTCTCATGAACTTTAACGATACACCATACAAAATCTTAGAATACAAAAAGGAATTGATAAAAATAAAAATAGATATATCATTTGTTGAAGCTTGATTTTCAATCGTTTTATAGTTTTTTTTTTTAATGTTTTGATTAGCCTTTCACAGCCATTTGAATGTTTTGATTAGAATCTTTCACAACCGTCTGGATTTTTTTTTTAGTCTCAGATGGGAGATTGACATTGACATGAAGGAATCTTAATTATGGTGTATATAATACCATCCGTAATTTAGAACCATTTTTATGGTGTACCAACGGGTGAACCAACGGGTGATAAACTAGACTAGAACCGGTCAATCAGTAATTGGATTTTCATTAAACAATTGGTTTAGTAATTGATAACCCACTCATATGTAATCTAGCTTATAGGATAACCTTTATTTTGCATATGGGACAGACGCAAAGGGAGAAGATTGATAGGGTGTTTGGAAAGCAAAGGGAAGGACTGATAGTGAGGACCTCACATGATCAGATCAGAGAACTGACTCGAGAAGCATCGAGGTCTCGACGCTGGCACATAGGAAGAGGAGAATCAAGGGGACCGTACAATCTCTTCAACAAAAGACCCGAATTCTCTAACAACTATGGTCAATTTTATTTGGTCAAACCGGAGGATTACAGGCAACTACAAGAGATGGATGTATCGGTGTGTGCCGCTAACATCAGCCAAGGAGCCATGATGGGTCCCTTCTTCAACTCCAGGTCCACCAAGGTGGTAGTGGTGAATGGAGGATCAGGATATGTGGAGATGGCATGCCCTCACCTGTCGAGCAGAAGAAGAGGAGGCGGTGGAAGACAAGAGGAGGAGAAAGAAGGGGGACATTATGAGAAGGTCAGGGCACATTTGACAGAGAGAACAGGTATTATAATTCCAGCAGGTCATCCGGCTGTCTTCGTCGCTTCCGAGAACGAAGACCTGCAGATTTTCGCTTTCGGTATCAATGCACAGTACAATCATGAGAACTTCCTAGCAGGTAGAGAAAGGAATGTGCTGCAGCAGATAGATAGACAGGCAATGGAGTTGGCATTCGCTGCTCCAGGGAAACAAGTAGAAGAGTTGGTCAACAGCCAGGACGAGTCTATCTTCTTTCCTGGACCCAGACAGCGCCAGCGACAACCGATCAACTCCATTTTGGACGTCGACGGCTAAAAATGTATAAAGAATGTATTATATTATATATATATATATATATATATATATATATATATATATATATAGCAGCTCCTAAGTGTATGGGAGTGGTTAAGGTTATGTGGTAACCCTTCGAGTCTGTCTTAATGTAATCAATAAAAAGGAAGGTTTTTTTTTTTTTTTTTTTTTTTATATTGATAAATAAAGAAACAGAGTTTTGACTTACTTTCAGTGCATTGTGCCCTCAGCCTATGTTTCTCTTTGTTGCATGCCACATAAATCAGGAAGGACGCTTATCTAAAGGTGTCGACCCTGAACCAGAACAGTTAAATGGAATCCAAATCGATCCTCAGAAATCAGATGGAACTGAACTATAATTAATCGGTTTGATTTTTAATTTAGAAGATGGGGGAACAGAATCTATAATGTTTCCCGGGAGAGATGGAGTTGCTTGCTTAGAAGGCTTCGAGTGATCAAAAGCTGTCTTTTAGAAGATGAGGGAGAGAATCTATGTACTCGCAGCAGGTGGTTTAGACTTCAGGCACATTGCATTGAGATTTGGTGTTCAGACACGCTAACACAGTGCTAACACACCTTCAGTGAGAATTGTCAGCCCGCTTTATGAGCTTGTTGAACGTACAGGATTGGACTCCAGGTTAAGTTCCACATCATATTCAGCTGCCATTCCGAACTCCGCCATCAAATGTTCAATCAACAGAGACCATTCCTTCTTCATATCACCATTGCCAGTAGCAACTAATATCATGTTTCAAACTCTTCATATTCATGCCTTTGCTATACTTGTGGCTATGATCACCACTTGATCAATGATATACCTCCAAGGTAAGACTTGATCGATTTGAAATGCATTCCCCAATACACTGAAGAATGCATTTTACCCAAATGCGGATCCAAACAAAGTTCTCTTTCTTTTCTGTAATGAGTTCTGCAGTTTGAGAATGGGAATGTGCATTCCGATTCTGAAGAATTCGTACCAAAAAAAAAAAAAAAAAAACCCTGACTTTTGGCACCTTTTATTACCTACCTACCACTCATCGTGACATTGGGCAAATAGAATACATATATAGTTATATTTGGTATGCATTTTTGGAAATGCATTCTCGGGAGATGAGATTCTTAAAATAAAATCAAGATGGCCAAAAAGTGAGGGCGTTTCCAATTTGGATTCAAAATGTAGGCTAAAAGAGCATTAATATGATTTATGAACGAAAATACATATCAAATTTTGTTTTGTCATCCCAAAATATGTGATCTTAACTAGAATGCACACCAAACTCAGCCAAACTCAGCCTCGTCATATATCTTCTCCAGAACAAACTCCATAGGTTATCTTTGGGATTAGCTGTATAATAAAAATTAAAGTAAAAAGGCAACAGCCATCAGATTACCCATAAAACAAATGTAAGTTCAAATTCATAAATATAGCCTCCTCTATTAATCATCATATTTTATGCTCTGGGAAATTAAAAAAAAATATATAAATCAAAATTTAAAACCTTAAAAATGAAACTTTTAAAATCATTACATCATATGATTATGTCATTAATTCCAATTATTTCATATATACTTATAAAATTCACCTTTGCATTCAAATATTTTGGATTTAAAAAATAAAATAAAAATTATATCTAAAAAATATTAATTCTAAATTTTATAAGAAATTTAAGTAATTTATACAATTATATTTATTATTATAAAAAAAATCATTTTCAGTTTAGAAGTTTTGACTTTCCTTCTTTTTTGTTTTCTTTATAAACATAAGTCAAATTTTTATTTTATATCCAGAAGAAATATTACTATTAGAAATTTATGTGCCTAGGGTTTCAATCAAACTCATTCAAATCCATACAGTGACACTAGAACACAATAGAAAAGCCATAATCTATCAATCATAAACACATACCTGTTTGAAGAGATCAATTCTCATACACTCCAACATGCTCCAAGCTTTGATTGAAATCCTTCAATTACAGTCTTCCATAGCCTCCAGAGGATATCCTTATGTCTCTTGCTAATAGGTGTAGAGAGAACTTTGACTAACTGTAACTGTGGAGATTCTAATAAAATACTACTGTAATCTAAAAACTCTTCCCACAATAGAATTAAGATTATCAAACCTATCTAATATCATGTGACTAATCAAACTAAATCGATTCTACCGTGTCAATCACTCCCACTGAATAACTGGTTTAGGTAATTAATTAAGTCCACATATTAGTGTAACAATACTACCTGTATATATTATGCAAATCTTTCAAATTAAATTAGCAAAAAAAAAAAATTACAATTTGATTTGGATCGATGTCATGCCCCAGGAGGGAGAAATTCTTTTCATGATATATTGTAATCTGCAAAAAGTGAATCACTGGACCATTGTATCAGTTCGATTTGTAACAGCAAGAAAGCAAGGATACGTTTCACAATATAGGAAGAAACTACAATTTTAAAATCAAACTGGGGATCCCCGGTGGTGAGATCACCCCTGTAGTGAGGTGTAATAAGGATCTCATCCATACAAAGTGAATCTGCATATATCTTGATACACTTTGAGTGGATCGAAATATGCATCAATCCACTTTGAACGAATGAGATCCTCACTACACAGGTGCCTCACTATGGAGAGGATCTTTTTTCACTCAATTTTATTTTCTCAAATTGAGATAATAGATAAAATCGTTCATAATGGTCTAAAATTACCCTCCGTGCACGGATAGATGATCTAGATTCACATACGGCATCCCAACCAATCGTGATCATCGTTGGGTGCTCCTAAATCTTAGCCCTTACAGGTATGTCCGGATTGGGGCGAGGACGCGACTGTGTAAGATATACACGTGAATTACGACACTCGTCGGCCTGCATGTAAAATGAAAGCTGTCTAATGTTCACGTTCAATGCAGAATCGTAGCATCTTCCCGCAGTTCGCCATTATAAATAGGGTCACACTACCACATGCTCTCTTCACCAAACAAAGCCTCCAGCTCTACGAACATGGCGATCAAAGCAAAGCTATGTGTGCTTCTCTTCCTCGTTTCCCTCTTCCTGGTTTCTGCGACCTTGTCTCCAGCTGAAGGTGACAGAGAAGAGATCCCATCCGTAGTTAAAGGTGACAAAGAAGAGACCCTATCTCTAGCTGAAGATGACAAAGAAGAGAATCAACGTGATCCACGAAGAGAGTACCAGCGATGCCAACGTCGCTGCCAGCAACAAGAGCAAGACCAGCGCCAGCAACAACAGTGCCAGCGACGCTGCGAAGAGAAGTTTGAAGAGCGACGACGGGACGAGGAAGATAACCAGCGCGACCCACGGAGACGGTATCAAGAATGCCAAAGCCGTTGTGAGCAGCAGGAGAGAGACCCACGCCAGCAACAACGCTGCGAGAGACGCTGCGAGGAGAGAGATGAAGAACGTGGTCTAGATGGGGAAGATAACCAGCGTGATCCCCGAAGGGAGTACCAACAATGCCAGATACGCTGCTTGCAGGAGGAGATAGACCCACAACAGCAAGAACGGTGTGAGAGACGCTGCCATGAGAGATTTGAGGAGCGGCGACGAGATCCTCGAACGGAGTACCAGAGGTGCCAGAGGCGTTGTGAGCAACAGGAGAGAGACCCACATCAGCAACAACGGTGCGAGAGACGCTGCGAGGAGAGGTTCGAGGAGCGTCATTGGGAGGTTGATGAAGATGATAACCAACGTGATCGTGGAGAGAGACCCACGACAGCTACAAAGGTGCGAGAGACGCTGCGCGGAGAGGTATGAAGAGCAGCAACGTCGACGACCAGACATGGAAGTAGAAGTGGAAGTGGAAGTGGAAGCCTTAAAGCAATTAAATCGTAGACTATTTTAAAATAAAGAGGATGAGCTTTAGATTGCTCCTCTTCTTCTTTTTCTTCATGAAATAAAACGCGGAGACGAGGCTTAATTTTCTATGCATCCTGCCATCAGCCTATGTTTCCCTTTGTTGCACACCCTGCTAAACCAGGAAAGAAGCTCACCAATCCACACATAAAAATCAAGAATCATAAGTAGGTATGGCAACTGACCAAGAAAACAACGAAGGAATCATAGCTTCAGCAAAGAAATCGTGGAAAAATGAACAAATTAATGAGGTCAGCCAACAGAAAATTCAACACACTGAACAAAAGAACTGTCATTGTACATTACATGATTCCTCTGGCCATCAATTCAGTTCCCACACAACCATTCCCATTAACAAATCACAATTACAAAAGGTTTTTAGAACCAAAAACACAATGATTTAGTACCTCTCGACAATCAGATATATGAGACTTTCTAAACCCAGGTATTATTAGAAAAGATGTGAATGGCTACATCAGGTGGAAGGATACACAATAACACATGACGACCTAATGATTTGACACAATTGAAGGAACTTCCCAAGTATCCAATCTGCAGGAGAAAGCTTCTAGAGATCATAAACTGCCTACTTCCCATCTAAACATCGGGTAAATCGAATATAAAATCCTCTCAAAGGTCAGGCATGCCTTTTCCAGTTTTAGCTTCATAGGTCTGCTCCAGAACAAGCTCCATCGGCGTATCCTTCGGACCAGCTGCAGAGTATAATTTTTTTTTTTTATTATTTCAAAAAAAAACCCAACAATCATCAGATTTTGCAAAAAACAAATGTAAATTTTGAATTCATAAATATATTCTACCGTGTAACCATAATGCTATAACTTTATCAAAGATGGGCCTGATATATATATATATATATATATATATATATATATATATATATATATATATATATATATATATATATATATATATATACTACAAATTCTTCCAAATGAAATTAACAAAAATTAATCTAATTTACAATTTCACTTGGATGTCTGCCCCCTGGATCAAGGGAGACCCTTTCACAAAGCATATTGCAGTCTGGGACAGGTGAATCACCTGACCATTGCATCAATTAAGATTGAGATCAAAACAGCATTTATACCCGGTGAGAAGGAATTAAGTTGTGTTTAAATCAAATAGTTCAGACTTCTGATAGCACCGTGCCCTCTGTGGGCATTGTGCCATTATCCTCGTTTACATTTTTCCTTCATTCATATATAGGATCAAAATCTGAACTTAAGACTCCTAATTTTGAGATGCAATGGAACGTAAGCATGCTACAGATATACAATGTTGCTAAATCCTTAATCTCTTTACCGATATGGGATAATTTCCAAGTTAGGATATGCACTTCTCTGATAGTAAATTGATGATATACACTTCTCTGACCGTCAATTGACTATCAGGGAGTTGACTTCAATAATACGTATCCCAATCCACCAACGATGAGCAGTTCTAAAACAGATCTCAAAGAATGGCTATCACCTCAGTCAATACCTCAACCCACCAAGGATTGAGTGCTGCAGAAAAATCTTTTGGAAAACATTCCTAAAATCCCTACAAATACCAGAGGGGGCAGGGGGCTATCAATGAAGCACCCATAAAAAATTGACCAAGAATCACGAGCCACCTGACGAACAGGAATTGGCAGTTAAGGTTCCAACCTCTATAAATATTATGAATTGAATATTAAAAAAGTCATCAATGGCAAACAGGTGACGGGCTTTAAGATCAACTTAATAAATTGTTTAGGCTTCAAAACACGCCTGGACACTAAGAGTTCATATCACCTGGACCACACCACAAAACAATACATGAAAAAATATTATTTTCAGATTCCCCCTCCATCAGGTTCATCATCAAACAAAAATTTTTGTATAGTCATGGAAGCCAAGAAACTAAACACAACCAATGAAGATAAATGTAGAAATTCCGAAGCTGTGGAACATAAGATTTCAGCAGTAAATATAGCTGGATAGACTCTTCCCCTCAAAGATCTTTCACTATCAGGAAGTGACAATTCCATTTTTTTGAAAGGCATATTCTATGGCACAAAGCTGACCAAATTTTAGCAGGAAACTACCACTTTGAAATCATCACATCATCTCCTGCTTAAACCTGCCTTAATATTAACCTTGTTATTTGAACAAGCCATCCTTGAAGTTTAAACATTAGTCCCACAAGCTAAGTGATAGACGACCTCATTTTGGGCCATGGATGGGTTCTATGCATCTTGGGATGGGCTACTTGTTTATGGGTTAATTTTATAGACCTAAATAATAAGCCATAAAGTGGGGGTGAAGTTAGTAAATAATATTAGGAGTTGAGTGTTTGAGTTAGAGTAGAATACTTATTAACTAGAATGGAGTCTAGATTTGAGTTTGTTTTTCTTAGTGAGCATAAAAGAGTGATTGAGAGTCCTTTAATTTGAATAAATAATTTTAGTTTTATTAAGAGTTTTGGAGCTGTTGAGCTATGCATACGGAACTAGTGTTCCAGATCTGAATTCCTTCTTCTTCTGACCTACCCTTTTCAGGTGTTATCTCTCCTCATTCTTCTTTTCAGTTCTTATTCTCTATTTCTGATATCTCTCATTTAGCTTTATTCTAATTGTCTTCTCTCTAGATATACCAATTTCTAGATCTCTGCATATCAGCTGAAATTGAATTTCTTCTTGCAAATCTGAGTTTCTGTGATCAATTAGAGTAATATTAGATTAGAATCTGAGAACTGATCATCCATATCTTTCTCGTTTTAGCTTGAAAACTAAGCTAAACGTTTCATACTTTCATCTAAGCTCGTTGAATTTCTGAATGGACTGACCATTGAATTGAACAATATCAAATATTCTCTTACTGTTATCTATTCAATCACTGCCCTGTTTCTATCAATTCCCAAAAGATCCCGGTTATAATTGTAGTTCTTGCTTCCAGATTCTTTCTAGAACCTTGAACTGCCTTACTAAGGCTTACAATACCAGTCAATACCAGTTCTTTGATTCAAATTAAAATTGGTTATAAAGATCCAGAAATGTTACACATTTGACTATGACCCCCAAAAGGCCAACAAATAAAAAAAAGTTGAAGTCACTTCAGCAGTATGGGAAATAACAAGTAACGAAGTTGAAGATTAATACCTACTGTAGGTCTTGGAGTGGTCCTAATTTTTAAGATCTCTGGACGGGGAATTATGGACCCTGATGCTCCTATTCCTCTTGAAATTCTTACCTTCGTACCATCTTCAAGGTATCTGGTTCCAACCTTACAAGGCTTCCTAAGCAAGTTTAAATTTTAGAATAACAAAATCAAAATCAAAATCAAAATCTATAACACCTTGGAACAAAATCAATATAAAGCTAAGAAAAAAGAAAAAAAAATAAAAATAAAAAAACTTCCACTCACTTTAAGGCAGGAATGTGGAAAAATTTGAACATTTATCTGTGGTATGAAACAAACATACCCTGTGACTGGGTCAACAATTTGAACATTTGAGGCATGAAGAGGGGCTTCTACTGTAAAGATTCCACCTTCATGACCTTGTCCTTGCTTGATATGTTTCTTCACCTGTAAAGACAAGGTTTTGTAGCATAGGCTTTGAGGTCTATACATACAAGGGTAAAAGTGAAAGAATGGGAAGAAATAACAAGAGAAACTTTTCTTCTAAACCAGTTTTTTTTTCCTTTTTTTTTTTTTTTTTTTCTTGTTACTGTTTAAATGGGATCAAACCAAGAAATCTGCAAAAAAAACATTAATAGCTAACATAAACAAATAAAAATACTCAAGCACAAAGGAATCTTTGGGCAAGAGAGAAAAATGTTTTGAGAAGAAATACAAATAAATCAACACGACGGATGAAGCATAATTAAAGTTTAACCCAATATTTGCCGGGTTGATATTACAAGATCAGTAGTAACATTACATAATGAGGTTGTATCATCCATCTAGGGGTGTCAAAACCTGGATCACATGGACAGGGCCGACTGACTACGATCAACAGGTGCCCGACTGTAACTGACAAAAACTGAACTGACCTGTTCATTATATGCAAAGGAAACTTGGGTTGGGTGTTGGTTTTAAGCTCAAGCCCAGCTTAAAGTCGAAAAACTTCAACCCAATCCATGTTTTTGTTCTATTAAATGAAAGAAAAAAATAGATTTTGGGATATGGGCCATTAGCCCATCCATAAATCCTTTGAGATATTTAGGGGCCTAGATAGGTAGCTTATTAAAGAATGCCCACAAGAGACTTGGGGACCATAGTTTTAGTAATCGAAATCAGTCAAGGGATCAGTCCCGACCAATACTGATCCAATCCCGATCCGGATCAAAACAAAGATCTCAAAGGATTTATGGATGGGCTAGGATTAAACAAAGAGGCTATTATCACAATTTTAATGATATTAAGGTCTCGGTTTCTCAAAACTATGTACAGATTGAACCCAAAATAAGAATGGAGAATACAAAAAAGGAAAGGAAAGACTTGAGAGGGGAGGCTATTCCAGAATTTATTTTGAGCTAGAGAAAGAAAAAAAATATTATTTGATGAGCATGTCAAGTAGAGTTTCCGGGACGAGCATGACTATTTTTGTCACTTGGAAGGGTGATTTGGTGATTCTAACCATTGATATGTAGGAAAGGTTTAGATTGGCCATGTGTAAAATGGATTGGACCGATTCTAGCAAGCCCAATTTAAGGCCCGGTTTAAATTTGGACCAGGCTTTAGTACTAGGTTGGGTTGGGCTTTTATTTTTGGGTTTATTCTTTGTAATGAACTTAATTATAACACCTAAGAGTAGGGGTCTAATGGAGTGTACGAAAACAGATATTTAATTAGTAGTGGACTCCATGTTTCAGTGATTAGGTTAGTTACTAGTCTTTTTTAAGTCTTACCAGTTGCTAAGAGTTAGTCTCTTAACCCCAAAGTGGTAACTCAGCAAAGACCAACATCTCACATTTAAAGAGTTCACAAGTTCAACTCTCCTTGGGGCATACCTATCCACACAAAAAAAAAATTATTGCATGGAGCTTTCTGCGCTGACAGGTTAGTTCATTTCTCTCTTCCCATGCCTTGGACTAGCATGCTTGAGGTAGAAAACAATACAGGTAGAAACTTGCTGGTTCTACTTCAAAGCACTCTTGAATTCCCGACTAACTGTTTCACGGTAATCAGTTCGTTTACTGCACTACAACAGGAACAAGTAGAAATTATTGGAGACTACTCTTTTCTTTTTCTTTTTTTTTCTTTTTTTTCTTTCAGAATTTAAGTATAGTAATCACTACAAACACTCTTGTACCTTGATCATTTCTTATTATTATTTTGGCTTTAAACCATTTTCCTCTGTCTTCTTGTTCAACCCATAGGTTTGGATCTGCACAATAAATTTGGTTCTTTATATTTTCATTTAGATCCTGATTAAAATAAGACATGGACATTGGTGTCTCTTCCTCCCAATAAGAGCACTGCTAAATCAATGTTAAGCAACATGCTGATGGCACTGTGGAACACTACAAAACCCGGTTAGTTGCCCGAAGCTTCACCTAGACCTATGAAATTGATTAACAGGAGATGTTTGCACCCGTAGCAAAAATGAAAACTGTTCGGGTCCTTCTTTCATGTGCTATAAACCTAGGATGGAAGCTACAACAACTTGATGTAAAAAAATGCTTTTCCACATGGCAAATTAGAGGAAGAAGTGTATATGGGGATCCCTCCTGGTTTCTCCTGTCTGAAGACTTAAGGTTCTTTTCTTCAATTTACTTTGCTAACCGATTCTGAAATTGCAGGCTTAATTAAATGTGACAGAGAAGAGGAGATAAGCGAGACAAATGCAACATCCTTACATCTTCTTCTTCTGATCTTCATTTCCTTTCTTTTCGCCTGCTTTCCGATCCGTTTCTTCCTAATCGGAGCCCTAAAACCCCTATTCTGTTCTTCCTTCCTCTTTTCCTCTCTTTTGCGTATCTTTCTCTACCGGCGATACTCAGTCACCTGGGTGACACTAAAGATCTGGTTGTGCTTCTCCGGGTCGAGAGATTTTGGTGGGTAGTTACAAATCTGAGAATCCTACTTGACGATGAGTCTTTCTCCCCTATGGCTTATCTCCGGTAGATTTCTGACAGCACCCCTTTCCCACAATCTTCTTGATCAACTACCATCACAACTTTCTTCTTCTTCTTTTTTTTATTTTTTTTTTAATTTTTTTTTTAATTTTAGGAATCCAAGGATAATCTTAACATTAAAATTTTAAGGGAGAAGACACTTACGCATGTAACAGACCTGTCATGTCCTAACGGACAAGGTCTGTACGATACTTAGGTTCCAAATTAGGGGAGGTGTGTACCATTATTGACGATAATGAGGGGTGGTTGCCATTATGGTAAACCTCAGGGGAGGTGCGTGAAATTTTTCCAAATATATATATGGGAAAACAAAAGAGTCATTACATTATAGCCGTTGTAATATAGCTGTCGGAAGATAGCCATTGGAATATAGCTGTTGGATGATAACCATTAAAATATGGTCTTTGAGATATAGCTGTTGGAGAGTACCTTGGAAGTTGGGAAGCTTCCTGAACACCAAATGATGTCATTCATATCATGACTACATCACTCCCCCACTTTGAAAAAACTCATCCGCGAGTTTGAACCATCTGATCCCATCTGGATCAATAAGTATCGCCTTGGATCGGTCCGGATCAGACTGATTCTAGCAGGGCCAATTTAAGACCCAGTTTAAATTTGGACCAGGATTTAGTACTAGATTGGGTTGGGCTTTTATTTTTGGGTTTGTTCTTTGTAATGGGCTTAATTATAAGGCCTAAGAGTAGAGGTTTAATGGGATGTACGAAAATAGATATTTAATTAGTGGTGAGCCCATGTTTTAGTGATAAGGTTAGTTACTAGTCTTTTTTAAGTCTTACTAGTTGATAAGAGATAATCTCTTAAGTCTTGACCCCAAGGTGGTAGCTCAGATGGCAAAGACAAACATCTTACATTTAAGAGTTCACGAGTTCAACTCTCCTTTGAGCATACCTATCCCAAAAAAAAAGTTAGTTACTTATTTTATCTTTGCTTCCTTGTTAGTTTCTTAAGAGTTTGGTTAGTTAAGGAGACTTACTTATCTTGAAGGGATTTTTTTTTTTTTTTTTAGATTAGGCTGTTTAGTGATTACCCTTATTGTTGTCCACGCACTTTTAGACAAGATTTAATAATTATAAATACCATGTAAGGCTTAACAGTCCCTATGGATTTTGATGAATGGATTAATTCTGATTTTGTTAGAGGTTGTTGCCCTCTTCTCCCTCTCCTCTTTTTTCTAAACACTATTCTTGGGTAGTACTGTTCACAGTTCCTGAATAGCCCTTCTCTCTTCCCATTCCTCTTTCTTCATCCTCAATCAATTGCCCATCACTTACAAATCTCTCTCTGATTTGCACCAGATTCTCTCATTTTTTGGATTGGACCGATTTTTGGTCTGGATTTTTATCTGCACCAGATTCCAAGGTAACTGATTCCCTTGGAAGGTTGGCACACGTCACAGAAGGTATTGGATTGGCTCGAATAAGAATCGATTCGGGCCAAACCGATTATAACCCGCTTGGCATTAGACCAATTATAGCCCAATTGACATTAGACCGTTTTCCAAAACGACATCGACCAACTGATTGTGATTAGGCCACGGTATGGGCTTTGAAGACCGATTATGCAAGACCCACACCCAAAATCCCGGACTAACTTGATTTTGATTAATGACAAGTTTTACCACTGCAATCACCATGGATGTTGAGCCGGTGTGTCCAATAGCATCTCGAACTCCTACATGGTAATTACACCTACTACAAGATTGAGAGACTTAGCTAGGATATGTAATTGACCCCCACACAAGAGGTCTTTATGTCCAAGATGGTGTGGAAGAAACTTGGGAGTTTTTCCCATACCGGCTGCACACCACCGGATGCAGCCTGTAGCCTCCACCGGTTGCGGCCAATGAAAACCTACCCACTGATCCATTGATGGTAGAAGCACCCGATGGGCTTTGGGCAGTAAAACTGCTTAACCTGAAGTGGGACACACTTGTTGGTCGTGGAATCGATGATCTTCCGTCGGGGTCGGGGGGGGGGGGTGTATCCTTTAATACACCCCCTCTTTGTGGCCGAGGTCCGTTCCGGTGTTGGAGGGATGATATCTCCAATGTATCTATGTGTTCGTGACTGAGACGCTAAGGGGCCTACAGTTGTTAAACATAACTGACTTGAAAGATTATTTTATAACCCAAACTGTTGCATTTCATCCCCCACCCCCCTGGTTTCCACATAAATTCTACATCATCGTTGTTATCAGGTTTTTCATTGTAACTTCAACAGATTCCAAGTGACCCAGGCTATTAAAAAAGACTCATTCACTTCTAACTTTGAGTTGCCACATGGGTGGGGAGCTCATACAACCAGGAGCAACTGCTTTTAGCTCTGGCAAATGCATAAGGTAATAATTCAAGATTTATCTAGAGTCATGACTTGTCTGCTACTAGTATTTGGGTAAGACAAACCCCCGCCAAGTAGGGTGGGGGTGATGAACTCATTTGATTATGATCTACTTACATTCAGGTACCTTTGTGAGTGAATAGTTACTACATACTATTAAAATCAGAATCAGAATTTCCTGCACTAGGGATTATGTTTCATGAAACTGAAACTGAGAGGACTGCAGCTGAAATTCATAAATCCTTCGCTTAAATCTCCCTAAAAATTTGCAGTTCAATGAATGGATTTATGGACGAAGCAAATTGAAATAATACTTTGTGTTATGAAGGGCCAGCCCAAGCATGAGGAGCCTGAGGTGTCGATTGAATCAGATGTTGAGGTGGCAACACCAGGAGAAACTATTCCAGCCAGAAAGGGTACTCGAATTAGACAGAGACCATCAACCTAAAGGATTACGTTTGATTTTGTAGAGGGGAGATGCTTACACGTGTAGGGATAGGATGAGGTTGTTATAACCATATGCTGTTATATAGATTAGAGAGAGAGAATGTACAAAGATATAAAGGAACACTGAGACTAAATGAAGGGATATCAGATAATACAATTCTCATTTCTTCTCTTTCTTCTTAAGGAGGCGGTTACCCTCGAAGCATAGTTGTCAAGGCGACAAGGCGATCTAAGGCGTTTGAGGCCATCCTGGGCGCCTAGGCGCCTAGGCGACCAAGGCGTTCCCAGTGTATTTTTTTTTTTAAATATTAATGCTATATTAATGTTTATATATATATATATATATATATATATGCAGCATTCTACATAAATAAACATTTAAGACATAGCTTAATTAATATAAGAAAACCAACAAAGAAACAAATAATTGAGTTAAGTAGGCAACACATATTTATGACTAACATTTGCTTATTTCTAACAAATTTTACCAGAGCGTAACTCCTTTAATATACTTCGGATTCAAACAATCTCAAATTCATTGCAAAGCTAGTATAATCAGCTTTCCAACAAATCTTAGATTGCTTGAATCCGAATTATAATGAAGGAGTTACACTCCGTTCAAACCTTGTTCGAAGTACGCGAATGCTGTTAAAAGTCATCTGAATGTAAATTATTTTTTGGGCATCAAAACAAGAGATTATTTTGGCGCGCTCTTGGTTTGTAGTGATGCTTTACTATAATAAGATTTATGGAATTTTTATATTTGGAAAAAAACCTAGCATTTTGAAGTTGAAAATCACCCCCGCACCCGAAAATACGATTTTTGTTCTTGAACTGAAGGGTTGACTTTTTATCCTTCTGAAATTTGAATTTTAAACTGTTTTTATTGGATTCAAATAGGGGGTATTTGCTTATTTATGACTAATATCATTTAAGTAAATGAATTCATTTACTTAAATGATATTAGTCATAAATAAGCACTGTCTGATAAATGTTGTTCCTGTCTAGCATAATAAATTCTGTGAAGCAAATTCAGAGATCAAAGGGAAAAAAACACATATAAGACCCAAGGCAACCGCCCAGGCATTCTGGGCGCCCAAGGCGTCCAAGGCGGCACCTAAGGGACGCCCAAAGAGCCTGGGCGGTACACTCATAAGGCGCTCAGGCCCTGGAATCATGCCTGGACGCCCAGACGACGCCTTGACAACTATGCCTCGAAGTAACCAAGTTAATCCCTATCATTCTGGTGCTTTCGTTGAGAGCTCCCATGGCGGAAGGCACGCGATCACGGCATTTGGATAAGGCTATGAAGAAGTTGGGTGAGACTGCAACAGCCCAAGGTACACGCCTCGATTCCTTGCAGACTGCCCTCAGGGATCTAGTGCTTTAGGTTACCGCCATGGAAGGTAAACTAGAGCAGGCTATACGATCCCCTTCTCCGACCATCGATTCTCCTCCAAACACTAACCTCTTCACCCCAAATCTTCCATCAGCCTCCGTTTCAGCCTCAACCCCTGCTTCCCATATACAAACCAGAACAATAAGCCTCGATTTCCCCAGATTTGATGGAATCGATCCGGTTGGGTGGATCTTCAAGGCAGAGTGTTTCTTCGAATACCACGGCACCCCCGATGATCAACGGCTAGTGGTATCATCCTTCCATATGGATGGCCCTGCTCTGCAGTGGTTTCGATGGATGTACCGCAACAAACAGTTCACCACCTCGTTAGCTTTCACCAGGGCGTAGCAGATTCACTTCGGTCCATCGGAATACGACGATCCTCAAGGCTCTTTGGCGAAATTAGTGCAAACCACAAGAGTAGCTGACTATCAATGGCATTTTGAGCAGCTCACGAACCGCACATCTGGGGTCTCGGCAGAATTTCTTTTGAGCTGCTTTATATCAGGCCTGCTACCGACAATCCAAAATGAGGTCTTGGCTTTTCGTCCCACAACCATGGCGCAAGCAGTAGGTTTGGCCAGATTACAGGAAGCTAAATTAGCAGAAGCCAAACGATCCTGGCCCCTTCAACAGTTACAACGCCCTCCCCTGCTTCCCGCACCATCATTGGTTCTAGCCCTACTTGCTCCACTAACAGCTCCACGCATCCCGATCAAGCGATTATCACCAACAAAAATGCAATAGCGAAGGGAGAAAGGCCTCTGCTATAACTGTGACGAGAGATTTGCCCCCAGCCATCATTGTAAGTCTCGGCAACTATTCCTCTTGGAATATGCTTCCGACAATGATGATCCAGGTGAAGAAGAACCTCTGGTCGAATCAGATTGTCCAGCGGTGGTAACTGCTTCTGATCCACTGGTCACAACCAAATTATCTTACTACGCGCTGGCAGGACACGACTCACCAACAACATCATGCTTCACTGCTTCCATCCAAGGAACACCGACCCAGGTCTTGATCGACAGCGGAAGTACCCATAATTTCGTGCAGAGCCGAGTTGCAAAACATTTAGGGTTGTCCGTTGAAGCTGCCACAAAGCTAACTGTGCTCGTGGGACATGGCACGACCCTGCGAAGCGAAGGCATCATCAGAGATCTTCCAGTTAAGTTCTCCTCCTATACCACCACAGTCGATGTTTTAGTGCTTCCACTTTCTGGCACCGATCCTGTCCTAGGCGTCCAGTGGCTCTCATGTTTGGGTCCAGTGATTTTTTATTACAGGAAACGCAGGATGGAGTTAGACATTGACAATGGCAATGGCCGAGTGTGCTTGGTGGGGGATACTAACAGCCTCCCTTCCCAATTGGGCTTTCATGGAGTTCGAAGGTTGTTCGATACCAATTTTGTAGCTCTCCTTCTACGCCTTGACCTGTAATCAGAGGCTAGCCAATCAGCTAACCTTCCTGCCAATCATGATTCAACCATGAACAACCTTCTCACCAGCTATGAGCATATCTTCCAGGAGCTTGACAGCTTACCACCTATTCGGGAACATGATCATCACATCCACCTGCAAGTGGGAGCACAGCCAGTCAATGTGAAGCCTTATCGATACCCATATTTCTAGAAGTCTAAAATTGAACGTCTCGTGGCCGACATGCTGCATAGTGGCATAATCAGGGAAAGCACCAGCCCATTCTCTTCACCAGTTTTGCTGGTCAAAAAGAAAGACGGAACATGGCTTTTCTGTGTGGATTATCGGGCATTGAATGCCATCACAATACGAGATCGCTTCCCAATCCCAACTGTGGACGAATTGTTAGATGAATTGCATGATGCCCGATATTACTCCAAGTTGGACTTACGATCAGGCTATCATCAGATTCGTGTTTGCTCGGCAGATATTCCAGAAACAGTGTTTCGTACACATGACGGCCACTACGAATTCCTTGTGATGCCGTTTGGGTTAACAAATGCCCCGTCTACTTTCCAAGCTACCATGAATGCGATTTTTCATCCATTCCTGCACAAGTTTCTGTTAATCTTCTTTGATGACCTGTTAGCCTACAGCACTACCTGGGAAGCCCATCTCAACCATCTACAACAAGTTCTACAGCTCCTGTTAGATCACCTACTCTATGCAAAGAAGAGTAAGTGTTCATTTGGACAGACTTCTATTGAATACCTCGGCCATATTGTATCCTGGAATGGCGTAGCTATGGACCCCTTCAAAATATAAGCCGTAAAGGATTGGCCACTTCCCACTTCTGTTCGAGCACTTCAGGGATTTCTCGGCCTAACTGGGTATTATAGGCATTTCGTAGCTAAATATGCTTCAATCGCCTCTCCACTGACAGACTTATTGCAGAAGCGTCTCCGCCTTCTACCGACACCAGACCTGGTTGGGCAGGCGGTTCGCTACGTTGCATGCATGGGTTGACGTCCAACACCTCGACCACTTGAGCAGCATTCTCGAGGATAGGACCCATTGGCGAGGGTGGTCTACGATCAGGTAGTTGCACCAGTGGAGTTCTCAAGAGCTTCGACCTGATTTGGTTCGTCCATGGCTGCCTTTATCATAGGTAGTAGGCAATCTCGGACTGATGAAAGGGAGAATGGCTAGAGATGCTGTGGGGTAAGACATATTCTGTTCACCGATTGTAGGAAGGAAGTGACAATATGTGCTAGTGCTAAAAGGGAGCTTAACCGCTCTCGATTTCGTTTGATCTTCTGTCGGTTCCCGGAATATTTGATGGTCGGCGTAGCAATAGGCTTCGCTTCTACGACTGGCTTCCCAGCCGTTGCAAACACTGAGCGAGAAAAGGGGTGCACAGCACAAACAATGTCATTGCGTAGGGATGCGATTCACCAAGTTGGGGCAAACAAAGCCATCCAGCAGGGAACCCAAAGGCACAAGCAGCTTTCGATAACTTACGAACTGCGGTAACTACAGCACCTATACTACGCCTACCATGTTTCACCAAGCCATTCACAGTCGAAGCTGATGCTTCTGGTATAGGCAATGGCGTTGTGTCAACTCAAGAAGACCACCCCGTGGCCTTCTATAGTCGAAAATTATCGCCAAGGATGCAAGCAAGCTCGGCCTATGTCAGGGAGATGTATACCATACCCGAAGCCATACGGCGATGGCGACAGTATCCATTGGGACGTCGTTTCTACATCAAAACTTATCAGAAAAGTTTAAAAGAGTTGACTGAGCAGGTGATTCAAACACCAGAGCAACAAAAATGGCTGGCAAAACTGCTGGGGTTCTCTTTCGACATCATCTATTGACCTGGCCGAGACAATATGGTCGCTGATGCATTGTCACGCATCCCATCCGCCTCAAGCTCCCTTCTAGCTATCAATGGCCCAGCATGTGACTTTTTGGATCAGTTACGGGCTGAAGTTCAAACATCTCCTGACCTCAAGGCCTTGTGTGATACACTACAAACAGATCCGTCGGCCTTGCCTCACCATACCTACCGTGATGGATTGATTTCTTTCCAAAATCGAGTGGTGGTTTTTGCGACCTCTCCCTTATGTGCAACATTTCTAAGGGAATTCCATTCTTCCCCTATGGGAGGACACGCTGAGTTCCTAAGGACATACATTCGGCTTGCGGCAAACGTCTATTGGAAGTTTCATTGCACAATGCGCTGTTTGCCAGCAGATTAAGTCATCAACCGCTTCTCCAGCCGGCCTCTTGCAACCTCTTCCAATTCCCACACAGGTATGGGAGGATACATCTATGGATTTTATCACCGGACTCCCTCCCTCCGCTGGAAAGTCTACTACTATGGTAGTGGTTGATCGATTGTCGAAATATGGTCATTTCTGCCCATTATCTCTGGGGTATACCAGCCTCAAGGTGGCTGCTGTCTTCATGACGAATATTGTTTGTCTCCACGGCCTACCCCGCTCCATAGTCAGCGACTGCGACCCGTTATTTATCAGTCGCTTTTGGCAAGAGTTGTTCCGACTTCAGGGAACTACATTAGCCATGAGCAGCGCATACCATCCCCAGACAAACGGGCAGACAGAGGTGCTCAACAGGTGCTTGGAAACGTATCTCCAGAGCTTTACACTTGATACTCCTCAGCAGTGGGTGACCCATCTTCCTTGGGCCGAGTTCTAGTACAACACGGCCTATGATACAGCAATGGGTATGACTCTTTTTGAGGTTTTATATGGTAGACCACCCCCTGTAATCTCCAGCTATATTATTGGTACTGCAGCAACCGAAGCTGTTGAGCATGAGCTGGTGACTCGCGATGAGGTGCTACGCACACTACAAGCAAATTTACTTCGGGCTCAGACTCGGATGAAAGCCCAAGCAGATAAACATCGCACTGACAGAGAGTATGCAGTCGGTGACTAGCTTTATGTGAAGCTGCAACCATATAGACAGCTTTCGGTTGCCTTACAAAATACCCAAGGCTGGGCAGGAAATTTTTTGGCCCATTTCGAGTCCTCGCACGCATTGGCCAAGCAGCCTATCGCCTCAACTTACCCCTAACTGCTCGTATTCACCCAGTTTTCCATGTGTCCCAGCTTAAGCAACACAGAGGTGAGCCTCCACTAGCTACTGTCACCATACCATTGCCCACTTTGGATGAAAAAGCATCGCCCATCCCTGTGGCTGTGTTGAATTATCGTCAACTGCGACGCCAGGGACAGTGGGTGGCACAAGCATTGATTCAGTGAGAAGGTTTTCCCCTAGAGTATGCCTCTTGGGTGGATGTGGGACTGCTGCGCAGGTTATACCCTACTCTGAACCTTAAGGACAAGGTTCTGTCCGATGAGGGTGGCAATGTTATGAAGGGCCAGCTGGAGCATGAGGAGGTTGAGGTGGCAACACAGGAGAAACTATTCCAGCCAGAAAGGGTACCTGAATTAGACAGAGACCCATCAACCTAAAGGATTAGGTTTGATTTTGTAGAGAGGAGACGCTTACACGTGTAGGGATAGGATGAGGTTGTTATAACCAAATGCTGTTATAGAGATTAGAGAGACAGAATGTACAAAGATATAAAGGAACACTAAGACTGAATGAAGGGATATCAGATAATACAATTCTCATTTCTTCTCTTTCTTCTTAAGGAGGCAGGTACCCTCGAAGTAACCAAGTTAATCCCTATCACTTTGCATACATAATCAAAATCAAAAGTCATAGCTAATTTATCCCCCAGCCCCCAAGAAAACAGATTATTTATTGACTAATTAATTTCCTAGGACGTAGGAAAAAAGAACTAGAGATGAAAGTACCAGATTTTTGCCTTCTACAATAACACGATTTTGAGAGCGAATGACACGCTTGATAACACCAGTCTCACCTTTATCTTTGCCCCTTATTATCATCACCTGCAAATAATTCACAAAAAGGTGCAAAATGAAAAATCAAATAGATTGATGAATGATTAGAGAGAAAGAGGATTGGGTTGGTTGATCCAATACATTGTCTCCTCTGACAATCTTCCAGTTCTGTATAAGCTTTTGTGCAGCTTTCCAACCCATCCGTACAGAAGAAGCACCGTACTTTGATGAACTGCACCACCTGTTTGAGATCATTCAATGGTAAGAGACAAGAGAGACGAATAGAGGGTGTTTAACGGTTTACGGTTAATCCTCGCTTCTCTTCTTTAGTGTAGATTGTTAGTGAGTAAATTCTGCAATTTACAGAATGGTTTGAACCCAGCTAGATACAGCAACAAACTGGATATGGATAAGAAGAGCTTAATGAGTTTTTTGCTTAAAAATTCAGGAGCAAAAAAACTTAAATCCGATAAACAGGTGAAATGCTCTTTCACAAACTGCCAAAAAGGGTCCTTTCTCTAGCCATATTACTAGTGCCCTGTATATCTATACATACAACGACACAATTAAGAGAAAGAAAGATCCCACATTTACAATAAGAAATTTCCTATTTTCTCTGAAATAGAGTTCATAGGGGAACCAATAAGCCAACAAAGTTAGATGAATCAATAAATACAAGCAAATTGTAGTTTATAGGCAAAGCCTTTTCAGATGTTGCGTTTTTTCTTTTTCGAACAAAAAAAAAAATAGAAATTTCATTCAAACTAGCAGCAAAAAAAAACCCCAAATTGCAATCTCATTCAGGTGGCAACCACGTCAAAATTTCATTAATTAGCTGGCAGCCAAAAACAGAGTACAAATAGACAGAAACTTTCCACATATGTTCTAAGATGTATACAGAAGAGGGTACAGACTCTGTAACCAAAGCAATGAAACCAATCATATGCACAAAGAACAATCAAAAAAAGTACCAAAAAAACATTAAAAAAAAAAGGAACAATCAGGAACCATTCCATATAAAAGTTGAAATAAGAATTTCTTATCAAACTTTACCAAGAAATGGTTATGAGACTGGGAGAGTCCTATTGAGCAGGCGTGTTTCTGAGACCGAAAGATGCAGAAGGTGAGGATTGAGACACAGAAGGAAGAATGAGAGGGCGAGAAACAGACAGCAAAGAATTGAGAGATGGCACGGACAGACGATAGGGAGCAACTCAGAGAGAGAGAGACGGAGATGGTCGAAAGGCCTGACGGCTTACCCCTAAACGTCCGGCAACTGAAGCTTGCAGTCAGACTTACCACAATTTGCACCGGTCAGTTTGCCATCCACCACAATGGCTTCCTCGAAACAGAGTGAAGAGGAAAGGCAACTACGAAGGAATCAGGGTTTTTCAAGGCTTTCCCCTACTTTACAATTTTTTTCCCTATAATTCTGCTAACACGTTTTCCTCTGAATCAAACGCCAAATAAACAAATTTTCCGGAATCTTCTAATAGGGTAGGGAGATGGGAATAGTTCCGGAATCTTCGATAATATTTTGCTCTGAATTCCTTACTTTTGATTGGGAGTAAAAATTTTACTCCAAAGTCTAAACTACTTTAAGATTATTTAGGAGTATCAAACATAATTCTATAATGGATTTCAGAATATCTTTAGAACAGAAACAGATAAACAAACTATTCTACCAATCGAAATCTAGAAAACTAGTGATGATAGTGGTGGGTGGTGGTGGTGGCGGTAGTGGGTAGTGGTGGTGGCGGTTGATAGCGCTAGTCAAGCGTTTGTTTTGTAAAGAAAAGAGGAGAGTTTCCTTTTTACTTCTTTTTTGTCCTCACAAAAACTAATTCTAAAAAATAAAAATAAAAAACACTTGTTTATTATAATCTAAAAATTTGGATTATAAAGTCATTTTATAATCGATTTACTCTTAGGGAATCGAAATCCAATCAAATTTACCAAACACGATTCTACTCCAAAATGGCTCATTGAGAGTCAAAATCTATAGAATTCAGAATCTAAAGCTTTATCAAATAGGCCCTAGGGCCCGTTTGATAAAACTTCTGCTTCTGAATTCTGGATTCTGGTTCAAATTTGGATTCTACTCCAAGCTACTCTAGAATTATTTTGGAGTAGAAACTTGTTTGATAACACAATTCTGAAATGGATTTTAGAGCATCTTTAGATTAAAAACATGTTTGATAACACACTATCTCTCCAATCAAAGTCTAGAAAAACAGTCGTAGTAGTGGTGGTGGGCGGTGGTGTTGGTGGTGGTGGTGGAGGCAGCGGTGGTGGTGGTGTTGGTGGTGGTGGTAAAGGTGGCGGCGACGGTGGTGGTGGTGGTGGTGGTGGTGGTGGTTGTGGTGGTGGTGGTGGTGGTGGGTGGTGGGTGGTGGTGTTGGTGGTGGTGGTGGTGGAGGCGGCGACGGTGGTGGTGTTGGTGGTGGTGGTAGAGGTGGCGGCGGCGGTAGTGGTGGTGGTGGTGGGTGGTGGGCGGTGGTGGTGGTGGTGGTGGTGGAGGCGGCGGTGGTGGTGGTGTTGGTGGTGGTGGTAGAGGTGGCGGCGGCGGTGGTGGTGGCGGTGGTGGTGGTGGTGGTGGTGGTGGTGGTGGTGGGTGGTGGGCGGTGGCGTTGGTGGTGGTGATGGAGGCGGCGGCGGCGGTGGTGGTGGTGGTGGTGGTGGTGGTAGAGGTAGCGGCGGCGGTGGTGGTTGTGGTGGCGGTGGTGGTGGTGGTTGTGGTGGTGGTGGTGGTGGTAGTGGTGGTGGTGGTGGTGGTAGTGGTGGTGGTGGTGGTGGTTGTGGTGGTGGTGGTGGTGGTGGTCAAGTGATAGTCATGTGAGTGTCGACTCTTTTTTTTCTCTTAAAAAGTTGATCCAACAGCTTGGAGCAAGTATTTATGACTCTAAAATTTTGGATTCTAGAGTCATTTTGAATCCGGTTCACTCTGTGGGAGTTGGAATCTAACTGGACTTATCAAACGCGCTTGTACTCCAAAATGGTTCCCTGGGAGCCAGAATCCATAGAATCCAGAAGCAGAAGTTTTATCAAACGGGCCCCTAGAGTGTCAAACAGTTTACATATGGATTCAATCCAATTTTGGTTCAATAAGAAGCTCCCTCTCTAAAACCAAAATTGTAACTGGTTATGGGTCCGATCGATTTCGGTCACTTATTAATTTTTTTTAGGGTTGTCAATCGGTCAAGCTTAATTGGTCACCATCAATTTAATACCTTGCACTTTGACATCAAGTTTAATTAATCGGTCTTCATTTGTGAGCATGGACACATTTATATTTGGTCTAATTGGTCTCAATTCCTAATCAGTCTTATATTAATTGGTCTAATCAGTCCATTAATGGATTTCAATGATGCAAACCAACCAGTCCATAATTGATTATTCTATTCGGTCTTACGCTAATCGTCTCAATCCTACAACCGAATTACCATGGAAAAAATCACAACCCTTAACCCACGTTATGTTGTAATTGGTCATTACTTGTTTTAGTAATCAGTATTGGATCAATGATTGGGTGTCAGTCGACGCCAAAAATGACAGGGTAATTTACACTAGAGGTACCCGACGTTTTGAGAAATCATACCAAAGGTATTTTACATTTCAAAAATCATACCAGAGATATGGTACCTCAGCTCTTCTCATATGTCCATCATTAACCCTACCTAATGTTGGCATATTCTCCAAGTTAATTGTTAGATCTACCTCATACTTCCAGAGACTAATCGTTTCTTTTTGAACTACCCTTATTTGGTGCTTAATCATTGGTACACCCGTCGGAAAAAGCATTAAGTTGGGGTACAGAGTTTTCACCGGAAATGTATACCATAGTCGAGATTTGTGACTCAGTAATGAGTAACTGCCGGTGAGGAAGGTTCACAAGAAAGGACAGGGGTAGGAGAGGGGGTGGGCAATTGAGACGGCGTGAGCACATGGGGAATTTGAGTGGTGAGTCGTTGCGGTGACGGGATGATGAGGGCGAGAACCGAAGGGGATCAAGAAAATTATACTAAATAGTGGTAAATTTGGAAGTATAAAAATAAAAGGTACCTCATGCATAATATGTATGGAACGTGAGATACCTCAAATACAATATGTATGAAACATGAGATATTTCTGGTATGTTTTTTGAAACATGAGGTACCTTTGGTATGATTTTTGAAACATGAAGCACCTCTGGTATAATTTCTCAAAACGTTGCATACCTCCGGTGTATTCTCAAAATTATATGATAAAGGTATTGAAGTCGACTGAACCAATACGAGAAATTACTAAAACCTTGTGTAAGACGCTTAAGAACAATTAGAAATTTGGATGCAAATTTATTGAATCTTGTACAACAACAACAAGAACATCCCAAGGAAAACAAATACAGAATCATCTGCCAGAGTTGTTTTCAGTTTTATTGCGTCGTCTTGTTTGTAAGGACTGTTATGTCCACTGCATGTGTTTGTTCTTTATCAGGGTAGCGTGACTTCCAGCCTCGCTGCATAACATAAAATCATATAATTTTGAAGGTTAAGATCAGAAATGAATTCCAAAAACGTATTATAAGTAAGAGGAATACTAATAGTACAGAGAGAGAGAGAGAGAGAGAGAGAGAGAGAGAGAGAGAGAGCATCTGATTTATGTAAGATCAGCAGATATATATATACCTTCCATCTGCTTTTTAGCACAGTTGGAATCGCACTTCATCTCGCATGAGTGGGTGTTGGTAGAACCAGCGTCGGTGCATTCTGTGATGCAACCAGTCAAACAGGCAGGGTAGTCAAAGGTGGCCTCCACCTCCGACAGGTGAAGCGTCGCTAGGAGAACCATGCACATCACCAACACAGCTGCAGTTTTGTTTGCCATCGCTCTTTTGCTCTTTCTTTCTCTCTCTATCTCGATCTCAATCCTTACTCAGAGGAAGGGTGAAGAAGGCTATTTAAAGGAGCGCAATCATGATTCATGATCTTTTTCAAAACCAGAAAAAAATCTTAATGTTTTTAGGCCATTAATTTAATTCTAAAATTAAGGTTTTGATTTGTGGTTCACAACCATGGGTGGATTGCTTCATTCCGTTATTTTCTCTTACCCTTCTAATTAATACCCTTTCCCCTTTATCTCTGAAGAGGATTGATGTGGATTATGTTGCATGAGCTTGTTGTTGAACTAGTAGTCCCTAACTAAAGCTGCTCCCTTCGCCTTCCCATGCATGTACATGTACTCTACATCTACGGTTGGGGAATGACATATATCCATTCACTTTTCATGGCCTCAATATAGATTTTAATGAGAGGTTTCTTTTGTATCCCCTGGGTGACCCTGTTGATGGCAATGCCAAAGGTGGGGTATATATATATATATACACACGGAATCAATAAATAAAAAAGAGAAATCACACACAGAGAATACAGAGATTTAACGTGTTTCACTCACACAATGTGTGAGGGCTACATCCACGGCTATAGCAGATCGAAAATTTCACTATCTCAGAGAGGAAAACTGATTACAGAGAGAGTTCCCATAAAATACTGAATGATTTAAAACCCTAAGATAAGAGGGGTTTATATAAAACTCTCATACAAAATTGTAGAATCTTATTCTAACTCAACCATAATAATCAAAGAGTCTTACATCGACTATGCAGGTCACAGAGTCTCACACGAGCTATGATTGTGAGTGGATCCCATAATATGGACAGACTTCATAACTGATTAAGATTCAAAGCATCCCACCATATATATATATATATATATATATATATATATATATATATATATATATATATATATATATATATCCATTCACTTCCATACCATACACTGATGGATGTTTAAATGAAAAAGACATATATACGTCTTTTACTGATTCTATTACAATATTCATGTAAATGTAGATGAACTATTCCATCCCTCTCTTTTATTCCTTTCTACCTTTGTGTCATCAATTAAAAATTTTTTGTTATTAAAAAAAATAAAAGAGGGGATGGTACGGGGGGTACTTGGCTCCTATTGTTAGTTGTAAAATTGATTATGATATGTACCAAAAAAAAAAAAAGTGTAATGCAAACTTTTTTAGGACCACAACATTTCCTCTTGTTGGACCAATTTTTTTTTTATTGCAGCTGGACAATATTTTACCTAAAGTGTTTTCCACCCCAACTTTACTTCAAACGAAACATATCATTAAATTAATTCTTTTATATGTTCTTTTTCATTTTCATTTGATAAATGATAATTTTGTTTCACTTCACCTCCAACAAAATGGATCTTCAAACAACATATTGATGCAAATGTTATGGTGTTGATCGATCCTTTGGAGTCTTGCATGTGGAACATTGACCACCAACCCTGGCCTACTTGTGCTGGTGGTTGATGCAACAATACTCATGTGAGAGATCAAGCTTCAAATGGCTCAGATAGTCTAATGCCCGATTACCATGTAGTGGTTGAAGCTGCTTCTTTCTATGCTATTATCACGGTTTGTGCCATCTCTTCCATGGTGAGCAGGTTCCTCTCCCTGCTAATGACCCCCACCGCAATCTGTTCGGAATAAAACCAAACTATCTTGTCTTTGGGGACTCAGCCAATTTCTGAATTTAGAGAATATCAATTTGTATCTCCGTCTTGCCTCTTATTATTAGAGATGTATAGTATGATAATCTGTATAGTTGAGAGTTACTGTCAAATTTGTTGGGGGTGAAGTAGAGGATTCATGTTTGAGGTTTTGAGCCGTTGTATGGAGGAATTCAATTAAGTTGGAGGATAGTCTGGAGTCTGTATTGCTGGGAATAACCCCACATTGATAAAGTTTGGAATTTTAGGTTCCTTATATACTTGAAAGTCTATCCACTTAATAGTTCAAACTTTTGAGATGAAAACTTAACATGGTATATATCAGAGCTCCAAGTTTCTTCTTACTACCACCTAACAGAAGGGCAACACAGGGTTTGGGGGGGGTGGAGTGTTGAGAATAGTCTCATCACATTTGTAAAGTCTGGAATCATGGTTGTCTTACTTAATTGAGAGTCCATCCACTTAATAGTTCAAATTTTAAAGATGAAAACTTGACATATATTACTGTTAGGTTGATGTCTTGTATTCTGTGGGGTTCATGCAATTATAAAGATAATATTTGTATTAGGGTCTGAGTTTATTACATGTACGGAGGTAAACTTATAATTGTGGTGGGATTATGGTTTCTAGGTTTGCCTATATATAGTCTCTGTGTGAAAAAACCTAGGTAAGGCTGTGAGGGCTCCTTTGACAGTGGAGAGCTGAAGGGACTGTAAGGCTGACAGATGAGATAAGCCTGTCAGGTAGAGAGCTATATAAGTTTCTTAGGAATAAAGAATTTCTCTTTTCTCTGATGGACGTAGGCATCCCACGATGGGATGTTGAACCACGTTAATTCTTTGTATTTTCTTCTTGCTTGCGTGCTCTCTAATCCTAACAAGTGGTATCAAAGCCAGAGTTTCAGAATCAACATCAACGGGTTTTCTTCAAGGTGGTTTGCAGAATCCAAGTCAGGTGGAGATTTGTTAGGTTGATGTCTTGTATTCTATGGGGTCCACACATTTATAAAGGTAGTATTTGTATTAGGGTATGAGTCTATTACATGTACGGAGGTAAACTTATAATTGTGGTGAGATTAGGGTTTCTAGGTTTGCCTATTTATAATCTCTGTGTGAAAAAACCTAGGTAAGACTGTAAGAGTTGTCCTCTGACAGTGGAGAGCTGAAGGAGTTGTAAGGCTGACAGATGAGATAGGCTTGTCAGGTAGAGAGTTGTAGAAGTTTCTTGCGAGTAAAAAATTTCTTTTTTCTCTGGTGGACGTAGGCATCCTACGATGAGATGGTGAACCACGTTAATTCTTTGTGTTTTCTTCTTGTTTGCGTGCTCTCCAATCTTAATAATTACTAATAAGAGTAGGTTGGACTGAGCCTCAAGGATTACGGCTTTAAAGAGCAAGACACTATCAGATTTATATGAATCAATGTTTGAAAGATATTGGTGGCAAAGGGAAATGAAACAGAAGACATGAAATTGGAATGTGAAATTTGGTAGATATTGAACAAAGGAAAATTTAATTAGGATCACAAAGCTTAAGCAAGTAGACGTATATTGGTTTATTCATGTCTTAGGTAATTGGATGTAATCCAAGTCATGATTCCATTCATATTTGACAGAATTTATGTAAAGTTTCTGACACGTGTTTTTTTTTTTGGGTAAATGCTGACACGTGTTTTGATAAAGGGATTATCTGATTCTTATAAAGTTTCTGTTTCCTGATAAATTTGACTGGGTTGTGTACACTATACTCTAAAGTTTATTTTCTAGCAGGGTGTGTATCCTGTGTGTGGTGGATTATTTTGTTCTTTCACTGTTGAGAACTTGATCTCCTAGGTTTTGTGTTTTCATGGTCTAATGGGGAACAGTCGTTAGTGCTGTCAGGAGCAAGAGATCAGTTGATTTGGTTGACAAATGTATACTGGATATCAGGTCCCGGTTGGTTGTAGCGCTACCAAATTTTGTGATCAAGATAGTAGACTAGGGTGGAGCAAAGGAGTATGCCTGGTGCGAATCCATTAAAGATTCTAGTGTTTCTTCAACCTAAGCACATTTTGTTTGTTTCACTTGTGCCATCCATCCTGTTTTATCGTTCTTCCAAAATGGGGAATTCTTATGGAACATAACTTGATTCACTTGCTTGACTGTTCAATGTAAACTAAAGGGAAGTACCCACAAACCTCCTGTGCTTTATCCCACGAATAGGGACTGTGCCATTCTGGATGTGTTTGCCATACTACTGTCAAGCTCTCTCTTTCTCTCTCTCTCTGTAGAATACATACGAGACGGTGTTATATCGGCATACCAGTTATTGTCAAATATTAAGGCTAATGAACCAACTTTGCATCCTTCCACTTCAAAGACTTATAGCTGGCAGCTTGTGCCAGAATCAGTATGGAAGAAAATGTGAGTTGTTCCACTGACCCAAATATCAAAGAATTTTTATGGCAATGTTGTGCAGAAGGTGTGGCTTCTAGTGAGGGGCTATATAGAAGGAGGATTCCAGTTGATCATATTTGTCAAAGGTGTGGTATGGAGATTGAAACCTTCGATCACATTTTGCTTTTGTGTCTGTTTGCACGAGTGGTTTGGGGCGGCGGGGATCTTCATTCTCTTAGAGTTCCTGAGGGCAGCGGGTCCCCATTATTCCACCATTGATGATGTGGTGCCGGGTTCAACAAGAGTGCAATGGATTCCACCATCTGGAGGCGAGTATAAACTGAATGTGGATGCTGCGTTTTCTGAGGATGCTTCTACTAGTGGCTTGGGCTATGTTCTGCGATCTCATGTAGGTCAACCCCTGTTGGCGGATTCATGGCCTATGCCTTTTCCTTCTGTGCTTTTGGGTGAGGCCTTGGCTCTTCTTGTGGGTATCCAGGAGGCAATTTCCAAAGGTTTTCATAACTTGGTGGTTGAGTTTGATTGTAAAAATCTAATTACTTTTTTGTTAGTTGAGTCCTCCTCAGTTGATGTTTATGTTTACTCTGTTCTGGAGGATATTAGAAAATGGTCTTCATATGTTGAGTCTATTAGGTTCCAATTCATTCCTAGGGATGTCAATGGGGTTGTCTATTCTGCTTAGAGGGCTATAACCTGTGTGGGGAAGATTATGGCCCAATACCTTGGCTGTTTCCCCCAATGAATAGATAAATTTTTTATCAAAAAAAATGGATATGGTTTATATATTACTAAATTTGAACACTAATTCCATCAAATATTTCATAAATTTTTTCCCCATCAAATATGGTCCATATAAAGTCACATGTTGAATTTTAATGTCTAACTCAATCAATACCTATTTCCCATTATTGTCATGCATATATTTTGTGTATGTCTAGACATGTGAGTCAAAATATCTTGTGCATTACTATGCACTTCATCAACTCCAAACAAGAAACAACAGTTTTGATAGAAAAAAAAACATGAAAATTGATGACTCACATCTATCTTGTGACTCTTGAAAACATAACAAATAATTATGACATAAATAACTATCCTAAATTAATAATAGTGTCAACTAAAAAAATGATTAATTTAAATTTCTGATTCACATTATTTTTGTTTCTTCAAACAATAATATTCTTTTCCAACATCCGGCATATGGGGAACTTTTTTTTTCAATAAATACATAATCAAATATTAATTGAAAGAAAATGCCCCAAAAGGGAGGGGAGGGGCGCGGGGGGGATGTTTCTACATTACAATTCCATGTTTTCGATTAAGGTCAATGAAGAATCCTAGAAAGGTAAATACAAATCCAAATATGTACATAGTTGGCCATATATAGTAGGAAATTCAGCAGCTACCCTACCCCTGCTTCCTTTAGTGGAATCCTAGGTTAAAGAGTTAATTCAAAATACTAGTAAGATATTAGCATCTTTAGGGGGTGTTTGGTAACACTCCAGAAGTTGGATTCTGACTTCTGGAGTATAAATGGAGTAGAAGCCTGTTTGGTAATTCGGTTCAGACTTCTAGAGAATCCATGAGTGAACCGGCTCCAAATGAGCTATAGAATCTAATTTTTTGGAGCATCAAATAGATGCTTTTCGACTTCAGAGCACAATTTTGGAATAAAAATCACCCCACACCACTACTACCTCCAGCTACCACCACCAACACCACAACCCACCACCCACCACCCACCACCGCCACCACCCTCCTCCACCACCCACTGCCGCTACCACCACCCACCGCCACCACTACCCACCACCACCACCACCACCATCCTCAATCACCACCCACCGCCACCTACCATCGCCACCACCACCAACCACCGGCCACCACCATCCACGCCACCTACCATCGCCACCACCACTAGCCACCAACCACCGCCACCACCACCTACCACCACGTCCATCACCCACCACCACCACCACCCCCCGTCGCCACCACCACCAACCACCCACCACCGCCACCACCATCCACTATCGCCCACCGCCACCGCCACCACCACCATCCTCAATCATCACCCACCGCCATCTACTATCGCCACCACCACCAGCCACCAGCCACCACCACCACCATCACCCACCACCACCGCCACCACCACCACTCCCGTCGCCACCACCACCAACCACCCACCACCGCCACCACCATCCACTACCACCCACCGCCACCTACCATCGCCACCACCACCAACCACCAACCACCGCCACCACCATCCACTACCACCCACCACCACCCTCCACCACCACCCACCCACCCACCGCCACCCTTCACCACCACCTCCCCCACCGCCACCCTTCACCACCACCTCCCACCCACCACCACCATCACCAACCATCACCACTCACCACTAATGCCACCATCCGCCACCCCCCACCACTACTCTGGAGTCCATGACTAAATTAGGTTAACAAACATGTTTCTACTCCCTCATACTCTTGAATCCTTTTGAAATTAGAGTAGAAATTTGAACCAGAAATAAGAATTCCAGAGTTAAAGTTTTATCAAACAACCCCTTAGTCTCAAAGTCAAAAGTATAATAAGTCAATTGTAAATCTTTAACACTAATTTTAAATCTGACAATTTGCTTTAGTTTAAGTTTAATATCTCCATAAATTTATAAATTAAGAATTTTCACGACAATAAAGTTTATTTGTCATGGATTAGACAGTAATGAAACCTTTCATAATAATCTAATTAATTCATTGTAGGTTTCTTTTTTCTTTTTTTATAAGAAAAAAGTACAATTGACCCCCCACACATAAACCCCCCAAGGGAAGGGGTGATTCGATCCGAGGACCAAACAATCTAGCTTCACCACACAACATCTTTACCAGCTAATTGGGTAGCTAATCAACACCTTCAATCATTAGGCTTTGTCATAGTCTATAGGTCCAAATACATTATTTTAACCTCATGAAGAGTTCAATCTTCAGTCAAGAAGAATGCTAATACTTATTGGGTATATACATCATTTGAGCTCTTATTTAAAAGTTCAAGTTTTTAACATTAATAATATGTATCAAAATAGAGAAGATTGAGTGTTCGAATAATGAGAAATGCAAAAAATAGATTGTCCTCACATTTTCTTTTCTCATTGTCAAGTGCAAGGTCCTTGATATACTTGTGGAAAAATGTTGAATATATACACTATTTTGACATTTACTTAGGGTTTTGAGCTTTTAGAATCTACTCTTTTGACTGTATCCCGTTTTCCTCTTGACATGAAATAGATTTCTAATTATTAAAAAAAAAAAAAATCTACTCCTTCGATTTACCCAAAAAAAATCTTACCTCTTTGTAATTACTGAAAAAAAAAGAAGAAAAATACGTATTTATAAAATAATTTGAAATCACAATTGTGACCAACCGTAGCCTTGACGGTTTCGTTTCAGGCACAAACAACATTTTAACAGCTTGGCTCCGTGGGGCTGGGGCCATGAGCCTTTATCTTTTTTGGTTACAGGTTAGAGTCTTCTTTCAAAGGAGAAGGGGAAGAGGAAGAGGAAGGGGAAGGCATTGAGAAACCCGAAAAACGCTTTCTCCTTGCTATCTCCACTGCTTTTACTGCCTAACGTTTGAAGTCCCGAACACCAAAAAGGTATGGAGTATGGACTGCCTTACAGTCTATAGTTTACTAAACTGAGTTCTTCTTTGTTATCAGGAAGAAAAGGGCATCTCTTATCTTCTCTTAATCTGCATTGAATCATCTTCGTATTATCTTCACCTACCTCTTATTGGGTTTTGATAAAAAAGCGAACTCATCACATCTTTGGGGTTCTTTGTAAATAGTGATGACGATGATGAATATAATTTGCATTTTGGAGTTATAGTCGGCTTGATATCTGAACTGTTTTTTGGTCTTTCATAGGGTTTGAACTCCTATTTCCCTTTTAGCCGACGCTGATTTGACATCTTCTATTCGCCAGTCTCATTAGCAGCCTGTCTTTGCAGGGTTTTTCCCCCAATCAGAATTTTGTTAGAATGCTTCTCTTTCTCTGTTTCTCCTTTTCTCTTTTGCATCCCACCCTCCTTCGCATCAATATAACCTCCGTGGGGTCTCTTTGTCCCCCTTTTCTTTAAGTATTTTCTTTTCATCAATGTAGTTTCATTTAGTTCTCGTTAAATGCATGTGGGCATTCAATCATGCTGTCCATTTAAATGCGTCCAGTTATTCTATCCTTTGTAGCATTAAGGTGCATGTACTTATTCTATCCTTTGTAGCACTAAGGTGCAGGTAGTTATTCTATTGTCCATAGCGTAAAGCTTGGAATTAAAGCTTAGGTGCTAACTGCTAAATTAATATTCTTGGTTTTCATTCAGGAACTGAAGGTGTTGGTTAATATAACTACAATTTGCTGATGGGCAGCGTTAAGAATGATGATTGGGATGAGGAATGTTCTTACATTGGAGACAAAGGAGAGATTGGATATATTGATTATGAAGATGATAAATCAGTATGCAGTTACAATCCGAGTGAAGAGGGCCCAGTTCATATTTCTGTCCCATTCCCTTTTGCCAGAGGGAAGCCTCAATCAATATTTGTAGGAGAAACAGCTGCAGATTCTATAACGCTACATAATACCACCTCTGACCCAGTTGAACTTTGGGCAGTCAAGATTTACTGTTCAGTACCTGCAGACTCTTACACTTTGTCGTTGATGGAACCTCCTTCACCTAATTCAGATGTGGAGACCATCCGAGGCTTCTTAGAATCATATTCCTTGGAAGATAGAGTCCTTCAGCCAGGCCAGATTCTAAAAATATGGTTGTCGTGCAAACCAAAGGACATTGGTTTGCACACGTCAGTGGTGCATTTTGATGTTGGTGATGATAGGTATGAGCGGGTTGTTTTACTTTTGGTGGAAGATAAGGTCTCCCAGTCTCTGTCTGCGAACAAGCCATATAAAAGAGTCCCCCGGGGGAAAAAATTTGCAGTTAATGAGTATGTGCCTGGTTCTCGTCCTGCAAGAGAAGCTTCAAAACAAAGTTACAAGAATAAGCTGCCTAGATATTCAATCCCTAAACACATTAGAGAGGTGGTGGAGAGTAGGCAAGTCCCTGAGGTTATCACAGAAGGTTTAACAAGGGAGAATTATGGTGCCTACTTCCATAATTTGCTGATTATGGAAGAAATACATTTGGAGGTAATTACCAGTAATTTTGGGAGAAAGAATAATGTAAATACTATCCTTTGTTTCTATCACTTCAATTGATGAATTTTTACTTCAGGAAGAAATGAGGGGCCATGATATGGAATCCATCACCATGAAGAAGAGGGGAACTCAATTCTTGGCCCTTGAGGTCCCTGGATTGGCTGAGAGAAGGCCTTCATTGGTCAATGGTGACTTTGTTTTTGCCAAGCTTGCTGATACAGATGACAGTGCCAAACCATATCAGGTTCTTTTTACTTCTGCACTTTTCTGGTGTAAGCACCTTGTTTGTATGTAGTAGGAAGAAGACAAATTTTTTTGCCTATTTCATCATCTTAAAAATCAATGCATGATGAGTTCTGGTTTGTACTGGATGATGCAACATGAATCAGGGTGCTCTAAAACTGATTATAGTTGTGAAATCACAACTGGTTTTTAATGCCAAATCATAAAAGAATTGTAAATCTTAGGATTCTTTCCAATATTGTATGTGTGAGCTATAAAAAAGGAAAGAAAAAGTTGTGAGCTATAAAAAAGGAATGAAAAAATAGCGAACCATAAATAATGACACAATGATTCTCCATCTTTCTTGTGGCTCCATTATTTGAAACTTAGTTTGTCCAAATGTCCATGTCTCTAGGACTGGCTTGAAGTCTATTTCCTGGCATCAAAATGTGACACATCTCTTATGGAGGATCGGGATCATTGCTGGATGGTTCCTGCCAATAAGATTGTCCAAACCCAAAGTCATGTGCGTGGCTGTCATTTAACCAATCTCATCTCCGGATTTTTTCCTTCAGCTCTTTCAAGTAATTTTTTCACTGTCCAAACAACCTTAGGAATGTCATTGGAACATTCCTTTTTTTGTCATAGGCAATCTCTCAGGTAGAGCCATCCAGTGGTGGGTTCCTGATCATCTTTGTTTGTTAAAGATTAGGACATTTGGCCGCTGCACCAGCCTAGCCATTTATTGGTCCTGTTTAAGGAGCCCCCTTCCTGTCCAAAATAAATATATGAATTGGTTTTGATGGGATATTGAATGCTCTACTTAAGGTTATCATGTATTATTTTACTTTAGTCATGTCGTTACTATCTTTCAGTGGTTTTTTTTTTTTTTTTTTTGTTACACCAAAATCTTGGAGTTCTGATCCTTTGGAACATACGTTTGAGGGATTGCTCCGATTGTCTCAATGGTGTTTGGTCAACTTCACGTTTTAAACATTTATGACCAAAAGTACCCTTGTTTCTCCTTACACCTTCAGGTGACATGCAGGTGTCATCCCTAGAATGCGCATTTCAAGGGATTGCAACTCAAAGTTTCAATCCTAAAGCATTGAAGTTAAAATAATACGTATTGGGACTATCTGAATGAAACCTCTATAGGTGTCTTTAGAATGCGGCACCACTTTTAAATACCCCTTATCTTATACCCAAAAGATTTTTAGTCAAGGGTTAAATAAGTTTTTTCATAGACTTTTTGAAAGTGACTTACCATTATGTCATTGTCAAGAGTTGTCATTATCTCATATGTTTTTTAAATAGACATGTGAAAGAACTACCCTCACCAAAAAGCAAATGTATTATACTAAGAGGGCAAAAAATAAGGTTTTAAATTATTTGACACCTAAGAAGGTTTCAATAAGAAAATCCCATATTTTTAAGTTATAGCATTTATTTAAGGTGAGGAATACTTATTATGGGGAAACAGAAAGAGTAGTCATATCTTAAGCCACTGCCATCACACAAATTATTTTTCCACTGCAGATATCAATAGTCTAAGGTTTGAAATAACCAAATTCTGTCTCTTCCATTCTCCTCAGAAAAAGGGTTAATTTCTGTGTGTGTTATGTGCAGGGGTTCATTCATCGTGTTGAGGCTGATGAAGTGTTGTTGAAGTTTGACAAGGAATTCCATCAGCGGCACAGGGATGATAACCTGTACAATGTGAGTTTCACTTACAATAGGGTGAGTATGAGAAGGTTATATCAAGCTGTTGATGCGGCAGCAATGCTAGACAATGGTTTCCTCTTTCCATCACAATTATCAAAAAGGAGGACAATCAACATGAACCCAATTGTGCCGTTAACTCAGAATCTCAACGAAGAGCAAATGTTTTCAGTTGAAATGATACTGGGTTGCAAAGGAGCACCACCTTATGTGATTCATGGGCCACCAGGTACAGGTAAAACCATGACTGTGGTGGAAGCAATCTTACAGGTTTACACAAATAGAAAGAGGGCCAGGATTCTTATTTGTGCACCCTCTAATAGTGCAGCAGATCACATATTAGAGAGGCTCATCTCTAAGGACATTGTCGAAGTTCGGGAGGGCGAGATATTTAGGTTAAATGCTCCAACCCGTCCTTATGAGGACCTTCACCCTGACCTCATCCGTTTTTCCTTCTTTGAGAATCTCATCTTCAAGTGCCCTCCATTGAAGGCTTTGACACATTACAGTATCATTGTATCCACTTATATGAGTGCATCTCTCCTGTATGCAGAAGGCATCCGGCCTGGCCACTTCTCTCATATTTTCTTGGATGAGGCTGGTCAAGCTTCTGAGCCAGAGACAATGATACCTATTTCAAATCTTTGCCAACGGGAAACAGTTGTTGTTTTGGCTGGAGATCAGATGCAATTAGGCCCCATTGTCTTCTCCAGAGAGGCAGAGACATATGGTTTAGGAAAATCATACCTGGAAAGGCTCTTTGAATGTGAAGTTTACTACAGGGAAGATGAAAATTTTGTCACGAAACTGGTGAGAAATTATCGATGCCATCCATCAATCCTGGAATTACCTTCAAAGCTCTTCTACAAGGGGGAATTGATTGCCTGTAAAGAAGAGACATATGCTTCTATATGTTCTTGGGAGGACCTCCTTCCTAATAAAGAGTTTCCAGTTATGTTCATTGGCGTTCAAGGATGTGATGAAAGGGAAGGCAATAATCCATCGTGGTTTAATCGAATTGAGGCTAGCAAGGTAGTAGAGATCATCAGGAAGCTGAGAACAATGGGAGATGTGAATGAGTCAGATGTTGGGGTAATAACACCCTATCGCCAGCAAGTACTTAAGTTAAACAAAGCCCTTGAAAATCTGGATATGGCTGATGTAAAGGTTGGGAGTGTGGAACAGTTTCAGGGGCAAGAAAGGGAAATCATAATTGTCTCTACTGTCAGATCTACAATCAAGCACAATGAATTCGATAAAACACATTGTTTGGGATTTCTCAGCAATCCCAGGAGATTTAATGTTGCTATTACTCGTGCGAGATCTTTGCTCATAATTGTTGGAAACCCGCATATTATCTGCAAGGTATAATTCTCAATTTCCAATGTTCTAGTCATATAGGGTGGGCAATAGAAAAGGTCTGTTTCATCCGTGGAACATTACATACGATACTCATTCCTTAAGATCCATATGTTCGACAACTAGTTTCTGTAGACATGGAGCTATGCTTGATACTTTGATAGTGTTTAAAATGTCTAAACTCTTCATTTCCCCTTCCTTTTCCTTCTTCATATAGACTGTTCCTCATTTTATTGGGTTCATTGTCTCTAGGAACTGCAATTTAGTTCTGTTTGTTGCTTATATTTGTTGTTTCTCACAAACACATTAAGTCTGTCTATTGGAAGTTATGATATCTGCATCCTCTGCCGCAGAGCTGCATGTTTATGCTGTTACTCAGTACATAACTGATCCCTGACTAGGGAAGGGATCCTCAGTTGTAGTCCACATAGTGAAATTGAGCCCTACCAGTTCACTATTGTATATTAGGAGGGAGAAAGGCTGCCGTTAAATCCAGAAAAATGTTAAAGAAAATAGGAATTAGTATTATGGTTTCTTGTAGGATCAGGGTTTAGAGTGGTTAATAATGGATTAGGGCGGGCCTCAGTCAGTGCAATGGTAAGGTTGCTCCATTTTGACCTGGTTGTCATGGGTTTGAATCTAGAAAACAGCCTCTCTGCTAAGCTGGGGTAAGGCTGCGTACATAAGCCCCTCCCCAGACCCCGCAGTGATGGGAGCCTCGTGCACTTGGTACACCGTTTGTTTTTTAATGATGGATGGTAGGTAAAGGCTTTGGTTAAAATTTAGGGAATTGTGAAGTTGATTTTGGGGATCGGGAGAGGGAGAGAAAGGGCTTGACAGTGTTCTGCCGTATGGAAATATAAAATAGAAAGTAATACCAAATAGCTAAATGCCCAGTTTTATGTGGTTATGTGTGGGTGGCCTTGGGGGTGTGTAACTGGTGAAAGTTTAATGGAGAAAATGTCGGTAAAAAAGAGTTGGTCATTGGGTGATGGGGTTTCTAAAGCTGAACAGGCGCAGGACTCAGAAACACTAATACCAGGATAACAGTGAAGGAACCGAACAACCAGAATATTGAAACAGTAAATATCAGAAGATGTAACAGTCGTATGGAAAACAGAATTCAATATGAAGCCAAGTAGTATTAGAAACAACATATTCGAAATTGGTCACATGGACAGATTTAAAGATATGAACAAGTCCTTGTTGAACTAGGATCAGTGTAGATAGGTAAGACTAAAATGGAAAGAAATTCAAACATGAAATTCTACTCAATAGATGCAATTCAGAATCTGATGTAATGCGACAAGTAATGATAGGAATATGGCATATCCAAGAGCCAGATTTGAAGCTAGTGCAAACTCCTTATTAGACTAGGATTGTCACTATTCCAATACGGTAGCAGGGAAAACAGTATATGAAACTCAATAAAAGATGATATTAATTCAGCAATGGATTGAAGTAATGAAGCATCAATGATCAACTACCAAACTCAAATCGTAATCAAGAAGGGAATGAAAACCGAGAGCTATCTTGGATGCTAAAACTGAGAGTGAAATTAGATTGCCCGAAATTGTAACTGATGTCGTTGTGCCTGGGCTGTGAGGGCTCTCAGCCACATGGAAAGTTCAATGTGCTCATCAGTGCCTGACCCAGAGATGTGGATCATCCAAGGCACCTTAGCGTGCCATACTCCTGTTCGAACCGGAGTAACCTCCTCCAGTTCTCATTCTTATTTCTGGACTGATTCTTGCTCCTGCCTCCACATTTGAAGGCGAGATTTGACATAGCAGCTGGATTTGTGGCTTTGAGATCTGAAAAGAGTAGGAGTTCATGTTCAGCAGAACCATACATTGAGTGCACATTAATGGATTGAAATTTAAAACCAGAAACTGAACCCGTTATGCCAGGGAAAGTAAGAACTGAAATCCAGATTTAGTGTGCAGCAATAAAGCCCTGACACAAGCTGATATGCAGTAAACAAAATAACCCAGCAGAACCCTATATCCGAGAATAGTAATAGGGCAGAAATTATACCAAAGAAGGGGAATTAATGGACTGAGATAAACATATTTAGATCCAAAATAAAGTTTGCATCAGTGTACTTACTTGTGGAGAAGGATATGAATCTAGGCTTCCCACCAACGTACCTTTATTTCTAATGCAGCTAGAGGAGTCCAATCAGGCCAGTTGGGCCTCGGAATACTTTATTTTGGCCCATGGGTGGATTATAAGGGCCTTGGACCTTTTATGCTTGAGTTATTTGATGTAATGGGCCTCTTCTATAATCATATATTTAAGGGTTTCAGTTGCAAATGAGATTCGTTGTTAAGGCCCTGTTTGATAACACTCCTGCTCCTGCTTTGTTGCTTTTGCTCTAGAGTCATTTTATTGCTTTTTGTTTTGTTTTTTTTTTTTTGAGAACAGAATGCTGTTTGATAACACTGTTCTAGATCTAATTCCAGAGCTTATTAAGAGTAGAATCTCGTTTTGATAAAAATGAATTTGGAATCAATTCTAGATCTGGTGGTGGTGGTGGTGGTGACGGTTGGTGGTGGTGGTGGTGGTGGTGGCGGTAGAGGTGGGAGGGGGTGGTGGTGGTGGTGGTGGTGGTGGTGGTGGTAATGGTGGCAGTGATAGTGGTGGTGGTGGCGGCGGTCAAGCCTTCGTTTTGACCCAACTCTCTTTTTGAGTTCTGTTTCATTTGCTTTGGAGCAACGAGAGCTAGTTTTTATAGCTCCCAAATTTGGGATCCCAAAGTCAAATGGAGTCCGCTTCACTCCCTGGGAGCTTGGAATCGGACTGGATTTACCAGAGTATTCATCTCTCAAATTGTTCCCACGGAGACAGAATCAATGGAATCCAGGCATGGGAGTGTTATCAAACGGGGCCTTAAGAGTCCGTCTTCATTAGAGTTTATGTTGCTTTGGAGGTCTTAGACTGTAATTAAGAAGTGTGAGTCTTAGCTTTCGATCAGTCTCAGTAATTAGTTAGGAGTCTATTTGTTTGTTTTTTTAATACATTGTGTAGTAGTGATTAATTAGAGAGATGGAATGGAATAGAAGTTCTACTGTGAATCTTACTCCCCTTCCTCCTGCGTGACCTGCTGGTTCTTCTTCTCTCCCTCTTTTCGGTTATTCCTTTTCTCTTCATCCTCTGTTCTTCTTCTCCATACATCAAGTAAGTACACTGTTATACATGTTTCACAAGCTTTCCCTTTCGGATCTGATTTAATTCTAAATATCAACCATTAATTGATTTCAGTTACTGGTCTAAATTCCAATCCATTAATGTGCATTCAATTCTTATTCTTGCTGATCATTACTTTCTATGTATCAGTTACAGATCTGATTTTATTCCACTTAAATCATATCAGTTTGTTATTCAATCAAATCTGGTTTTGTTTCTTGGCCTAATAGTGCATTCGATTGATGTTTCTGTCAGTCCCTTGTATTCAGCTATCACTTTCAAATCTGGTTTCTCTTCTTATTCTTGGTTTTAATTCTCTATCTAGCCCACAGTTTCTATCTTGGTTTCCTCTTGGTGTCGACGGTACTCCAATTATTACGTGAGTTATTACTTTGTTACTCAATCTGATGCTGATTTGTTAGAATACTTGGAATGGAATTTGTTTATTGTTGCTGCTATCGATTTCCATAATAAGGTGATATTCCTAGTCTCACAAGGAGTTACCTTAACTTCATATTTGACCATTGGATTAGGTTCATATTTTGATAGCATATCCTTATCATTGCTGATTACATCTCTATAGGTTATGATTCACATTTGGAGGTTGGACTCATTGAATTCTTTCAATTTTAGTCTTGCATCTCTACCCTAGTCCTAGACTAACAAGGACTTATTCATATCTTTAAATATGTCAGTTGTATCATTTTCAATTTCGGATATCTTGTTCTTGTCATTGTTCATCACATCTTGTCTACCATCCGACTTTGGTGTTTTTGAGTCCTACACTTGTCCGGCATTAGAAATCCCAACATGGAATTTGTTTATTGTTGCTGCTATCAATTTCCTTAATAGGGTGATATTCCTAGTCTCAGAAGGAATTATCTTAACCTTATATCTGACCATTGGATTAGGATCATTGCTGATTACATCTCTATAGGTTCTTATTCGCATGTGGTAGTTAGATTTGGACTTATTGAATTCTTTCAATTTTTGTCTTGCATCTCTACCCTAGTCCTAGTCTAATAAGGACTTATTCATATTTTTAAAGCTGTTAGTTGGATCGTTTTCAATTTCGGATATCTTGTTCTTGTCATTTGTTCAGCATCATACTAAAGTTTGGCCACCATCCGACTTTGGTATTTTTGAGCCCTACGCTTGTCCGGCATCAGAAACCTCATCAAATTCCCACCAAGAGTTTATGAATTTCACAATATCTGAGTCTCACAGAAGCAAAAAAAAAGGCAACAACCATATTCTATTTCATTAAAGTCGTGGGGAGCTAAAGCCCCTTACAACCAATTAAATAAAGACTAAAACCAAGTTGCCGGATGGAGGTAGAAACCCTCCAATCATCGACTGCTGAAATTAGAAACTAAAAAGCAACTTAAGCACTTAGAGGGTTATCCAACTAATACTTAATAGCTAAGCCATCCTAATGGGCTATAATTAAAAACTTAATTAAAGCTAATGGGCCTCATAAGTGGCCCTTACAATTAAAAACACTAAAATAAAGACCAAAATAACTTAAGTTCAATCAAGGTTTAAAATCTCGAGTTTCGGAGGAGTCTCGGCCTCCTCCGAAACCGAGATCTCGGCGAGATCTCGTCGAGATCTCGCCGATCTCGTCGAGATCTCGCCGAGACTATGCATTTTGTCCGAAACAGCTTAAAAAGGCTGTCTCGGTGGCCAAAATGCCTTTTTTAGGTCTCCAACTTTAGGGGAACCTTATTTTTACATACATAAACACATTTAGAGTATAAAATTATAAAAATAATGACCATTTGTGGTTGTTTGGGTTTACACCCATGTTTTCACAGTCAATGCTGAAGTCTGTTGTTAATTTAGGTTAATATTAGCTATTATATTCAATCAAATATGGCAAATGAGACAATAACATAATGCATTAGGGGAAAGAGAAACAAAATTACACTTCATTATAAATCATTACATAATTTACATCATAGTTCAAAATTCAAATATTCAACATTGAATGATCCCATAATCCCCATGTGCCTATAGTCCACAATTCCACAATCCTTATACAGATACAATGTCTAGTAATACGTAGAGTGTCGTGGATGATCCATCCTACTATCATCATACATCTGGGAAAGTTGTCGACGCAAATTGTCTTCCAATTGAGCAACATAATCTTCCCATGACATTCTTGATGCAAAGTAGTTCCGGTAGTCTTGCACATGATTCATAAATATAACATCGATGGCTGTCCGAAGGATACCAATCTTTGGGAAGAATGGAAAAACTTCAAGTAGTACTGCGGTGCGTAGAATCTTGCGGAAATCGCATGGAATGGAATAGAAGTTGGTTGATCCACTATGACTCCGTGTATGTGCTCCTGCATCCCGAACCATCGTCGAAAGAAGAACCATATGCGATCGTAGTGGGATGGGGGACGAAGTTGATATCAACATAATCATTTGAGGTGTATGTTGAACCGGTGCTATATCCGGGAAAGTTCCATTGCTCATGTCCACCGCGATGAATCGCTATTCTCCTCCACACTCAATCCTCGTAAGCCACTAGAGAGGCTATCAACATCGGCGTCCATCGTGCTACTACAATCGGCATCTTCATCATGTTGAGAATGGGAATGATGTCGAGGCCTACGCGAATACGAAGTTGGTCTACGTGATGAGGATGGCGCACGTGCACCATGGTCATCATCCCGTGTTGTATGAGTGTACTTGCTCTCCCCCGGTGTATCTAACAGGTGATGCTCGTGGCTCGGATCAGCCCCAAATATTGACAAAAGTGGCTCGACCCCCCACCCCCATGATCACTACCACTAGCTCCACTACCACTCCAACTCCACTCGGGATCTTACGTATCGGTGCCGGCGGGGAGGGTCAAATGGCACGGGTGACCGTGTATGGACTCGACCCTCTTCCGAGGCTAAAAACTTCGTCGACATCGGTATCCAAATGGCTGGCCAAATGGGAGTCGGGCATCCCCCCCGGGCTCGTCCATCACGGGTACTCCCCGTCCCGCACCCACTCTACTAATGGATCTTCCTCTTGAGTCAAGCTTGGAAGATGTTGGCGAGCTCGAGCGGGGTATCATCCTCCTTATCAAAGAACATGTTTTGCACCCTCGACCTCATGTTGTAATGCACAAAGACCAAGTCATTTAGCCGTTGGGAGCCAAGTCGATTCCGCCTCTTTGAATGAATGAGGTTGAAAGTACTCCGGTTTCGCTCACAACCGGATGCAGAGCATGTTTGAGCTAACACTCTACTTGCTATCTTCTTCGAGCAGGGCATCTTTACCATACAACACCCACCATTCAACCGCATAAAGAACAATAGCATATTTTAATTTCGTATGTCATTTAAATGTAATACATAAAGCATAAGATAATTTAATTTCGTATGTCAATTAAACGTAATACATACACGGATCACTTTTGTCACGTCCGACCCGGCTGCGGCGGGAACCCAAAACTCCCACGGGCTTCCCTAAAGGTTTTAATCTACACACAATCGAAAACTTATAAATATTTGCAATTACAATATATAGTTGAAGCACATATTTCCGATGGTGAAGCACACAACTCACCTCTAGGTTTGCCAATGCCCGTGCTTGGGGATCCGGCTCCAACTTTGCAACCACTAGCTTCACCGCCTCAATGAGTTACTGCGTTCGTCCCAAGTACATGCGTATCTTGGTACTTGGGGTTCAAATAGTATCTTTGAAATATTTGGCCGGTGGACACATGGTTAAAACAAATAAAAATTATATTGGTACATAAGTAACACTAAAGTAAATACATCATCAAATTTACTCACCGACCTTATGCAATGGATGCATGAGTTGGCTTTCCCATCGGTTATTGATGATCTTTATATAATTCTTATAGCCACGTGGTATCAAAGCTTTAACACGTACTTTCAATGCGTCCGCAGACGATAAAGAAGTGGCATGGTTAGTTTTCGCCAAGTATCTACCAATCTCAACACCTGTACTACGGGATGCAACACCCTTACTACCACCTTCACATTTTGCCAAAATTCGCCCGAAGCGATGGTACTGCGTGCTTCCACTCCCCGGGGTGTAGCCGATTGTCTCCACGAAAACCAATCCTCGGATGCAAACATCGATCCGAGTCCGGCCATCTTCGCCTCAAAGCTTTTCAATGCTATGAAGTTCGTAGCGAATCGGTGATGCCCGGTCCGACCAAGTCCCCCCCCACATCTCTCCCCGAGCATGTTCAAGGAATAACCATGGTTGTAGATGAAAGTGGTTACTTGTCTTGCTTGCTCAACCACTCTCTTGACTTTACTTATCTTGCCCATGTCCTTCAACATCAAATCAATACAATGGGCAGCACATGGAGTCCGAAAGAGATTGTAGTCGGGATTGTTCATTAACATCTCCCCGCCTTCTTAAAATTCTTTGCCGTTGTCCGGTCACAACCTGGACAACATTCCGAGCTCCCACCTCAACCACCACCTCTTGCAACAGCCCATAAATATAATCTGCATCTTTTACTTCAGTGATGCATCAACGGACCTAAGGAACACCGTCCCTCCCATCACAAGAAACCATGAAGTTGATGATGGACTTTCCGGTAGGACCAGTCCAACCATCACACATAATAGTTACTCCGAAATCTTCCCAATTCCTCTTCCGGCTTAGAATCCGGTCTTGTAATTCCTTCTTATGTTGAGGCAAATAATGAGTCATTAACTCATATTGATTTGACCCTCTAACCCCCCATACTGCCTCGAAAGAATCGCATCTAGCATGCTCAGAGGAAAGGGCCTGTGGTGGCGTTTCTTTGGGATGCCATGATAAAACAACCACTTAGAGTAAGAATACCCTACCGACTCCTTATTCTTTCCCCCAAACATTGCCTTTATTTTTTTTTGCTTACTACCTTGCTTCGTAAAGACTGCGGGATCTTGCTCTAGAACTTGAACATAATCATCCCGTCCCCGTGGCACGGGGTTCTTCCCTTCTACTTCGTGATCTAGAAAACCGGGAACCAATCCCTTTGCTCCGTCTCCGTGGCTCGGGCTCAACAAATCCACTACCACCGCCACTGCTCCGGATGTACCGCTCCCGTCCGTCTCCTCTCTCGCATCCGATCTAAGGGTTTCTCTACTCAGCCATTGCCGCATGACGCATCTGTCTTGCCTCTGTCTCTGTCATATCTTCTACATCCCATCCCTCAACCTCATGTTCCTCACTGGATTCCGGTACGGTGCCTCGAATTGCCTCTTCAAATTGTTGTTTTTCTCTTTCCATTGCTGCACTCCTCCGCCTCCCTCCCCTTAACTGCTCACCTATGGCCCCCGGATATCTCCACGGGACACCTGCGGGCATTTGGAAACATCTTTGCCCAATCCACTCAAGTGTTGCTTCGGGCCTTGTGATGCCGCCGGACCGAAGCTTCTTCCCACAAAAATTACACTTGGGTCTTCTTCCTATCACCCCCGAAGGGCGTCGCATACTTGCCATGCGGGGTCGGTTCGGGAACCGGTACCGTCGCCCCCATCGCCGCCCCGAACTTGGTCTCGATATAATTTCCAAGCACTGTTTCATAGAAAACACAAACTTCAATAACCTTACAAACTTGAACACAGTAGAAATTACATTTCAAAATTTTTCTCATATTTTAAATGCGATCAGAACATTTTTCCTTATTTTTCCCGATTTTATAGCATTTTTAATCAATTTTAAATTAATTTTTAATTGCTGAAAATTATTTTTTTAATATAAATAATTCAAAAAAAACATACAACAACCGAAATCGAAATCGAAATCGTAGGACAAGAAATCGGCCAACGGTGATTAACATATAAATAGGTCATCATCATCAAATGAGTAATAATAATTAATATTTTAAATTTTAATTGCTGAAAATTCATTTTTAAATGCAAATAATTGAAAAAAATACCTACAACAATCAAAATCGAAAACTGAAACCGTGAGCTTGTAGATCGGGTTCACGTAACTAACATATAAAAATTTCATCACATTCTAGAAAAAAAAAATTTCTCCCCTTTGTAGTCTCATGTAAAAATTTCATTTTTCGACAAGAAACTTACCTTCAACAGTTGATATGAAGCTCTTACAGCAATCCCCGTAGTCCGAAGCACCACTCGTAGCAATTTAGAAGTCCAAACAAAAAAAAAATGGGGAAGAAATGAAGAAATGAAGAAAATATCAGAGGGGACTGTTCTCGGTCGAGTTCTCGACCGAGAACAGACCCTCTGTCTGTTTATAAAGAAAAAAAAAAAAAAAAAAGCAAAATCTCGCGAGATCTCGCCGAGATCTCGCGAGAAATAGCGAAAAATAGCGAGATCTCGCGAGATCTCGGCGAGAATAGGTAAATGCCGAGACGAAAATGGTTATCGCCTCTGTTTTCGTCTCGGCTAGTGTCGAAACCAGCGAAATCGGCGAGATCTCCGAGATTTTAATCCATGAGTTCAATATTAAATAATTAAATAAACAAAGAACATAAACAATACTTGGCCCAGGTCGTGGGCTGTAGCTGCATAATTGGGACTAGTAGAAGTTGCCGAAAATTTAAAGCAAGGGGGAAGGAAAGGAGATAAATAGGAATACCTATGATACACCTAGGGCTCAACTTTGAGACAAATCAAATTACTTTTATTGCTATAAACATGACAAGGATGGTATAAACGGACCACTCGGTGCAATTCACTAAGCAACTTGGACTAGAGTTTCTAACCTCTTAATAATATAAACAAAAACTAATTCAAACTAGAGAAACTAATTAATTCTTCCTAATAATTATGATACTGCCCTTGTTACATGAAGACAACAATAGACATCAGTTTCAAATTGCTGTACAAAAACCATTTAGCTCAGGTAACTATGAGAATTCCTCACTAATTAAATGTGTAACAATACTAAACCAAGGTACATCAGATTATACACTAATAAGCAAGAAGGTGGAAAGACAAGAGAAAAAGAGATCGAGATAGGGAGAGACAGTGTGGCGAAACTTCGTAATCTCTCCACCTCACCGTAGATTTATTTATAATAAACATATACAAAACATAAGTCCGCTACTGTTTAGCCGAGTGCACATAGAACTTAAGTTACCAATATTAGATGTCACCACTCATGGTGACATCTTAAACAGCACCAACACATAAGAACATAAAACTTAAAACTCCCCCTCAAGCTGGAGCTGGAGCTGGAGCCGGAGTTGGAACATAAATATCACCAAGATCCAGCTTGGAGTAATTTTAAAGAAATTGAGCCTTGAATAATGCCTTCGTGAACATATCTCCCAGTTGAGAACTTGAACTACTGAATGGATAGATATAAGGGTGTGCATGACAGCATCATGAACAAAGTGACTATCGACCTCGATATGCTTGGTGCGCTCATGAAAGACCGGGTTGCTAGCAATATGGACGGCTCCCTGATTATCACAGTATATAGGAATAGGTTGTGTAATCAAAAAACCAAGTTCACCAAGAATAAACTTCACCTATATTAATTCTACAATAATATGAGCCATAGCACGATACTCAACCTCTGAACTAAACCAAGCTACTGTGGTTTGCTTCTTACTACGTTAAGTAATAAGATTGCCTCCAAGAGAGGTGCAATAACCAGCGGTAGACTTACAGTCATCATCAAGACCGGCCCAATCAACATCTTAATTACTACAAAGATCAATACTGTTGTGAGGACGACATATACACTCTTTTCCAGGAGCTCCCTTGAGATACCTTAGAATTCAAACACGTAGCTTCCCAATAGACCTGTTCCGGGCCCTGCATAAACTGACTAAATTACCCCAACAACAAGGGAGATGTCAGGTTGAGTAACAGTGACATAAATAAGTTTCCCAACGAGACACTGGTGCCTGTTCAATGTTAGCAAAGTTCGTATCATACACATAGCAAGCTTTAGGTGAGGATCCATATGAGCAAGGATTAAAATATCATGTATTGGTAGCGTATCGGTCGGGCTTTTTTAAGAGACGTATTGTATCGTATCGTGGATACAGTGGATATGCTATGGAGCTTGCAAACACAAATTTTAAGATAAACAATCTTGAAGTATTTCCAAGGATTAAAGACATAGCTGATGACATTCAATGAACTACAATCTTCGGCTCACATGGATTGTAGGTTTTCAGCAAGGAAAGAGATCATAAAAGTGAAAAATTTTAGTTGTATTAAGCTTTATATGTGTGTATCGACCGTATCGAGGTGTATCGGTTCGTATCAAGCTGTATCGGTTCGTATCGAGCTGTATCGGTAATGTATCTTATTTTTTATGATAATGGAAACTGATGTAGGCTAACCTAGGTTCTCTAGTTTAACCTACTCTAACACGACAAACTAACACAAGGATTAAAGAAATAATTAATTAATGTGTATGGACTATTATGGGCAGCAACGCACATGACATGCTTACCAGATTAGTATCATGATAACTACAAGTAAAGAATAATATAAAGCCAAGTAACATGATCACCTAAGCAATTATTAATTAGGTTTCATGTCATGTTCATAATAAACCATAGGTTAAGAAGTACTAATGTGCAAAAGATTTCAAAACTCCTAAAACTAATAAGATTAAATGCCTAATGACTAGATAAAAAGATGATTTCTAACCAAAATAGTGCTAAAACGACGGCTCAGCTGTAAAGATGCTTCACATAATACTGTCCATGCTAATAAGTACTAAACATGACAAGATTATGGTAGAATTTATGTGGAATGGATTTACAGCAAAACATACGTCTACAGAAACAATAAACAACAATCAATGGGAAGAAACAATACATGAAACAGCAATATAGCAAACCAGAAAAAAAGAATAAAGAAATAAACTTACCGACTGGAAACAAAGAGCTTGCTGTGATGTGTTACAGCAATGGGGTCTAGGGTTATTTCTTAATCAGTAATGAAAACAGCCAAGGAAAAAAGAAAGAAGGGGGACTGTTGTGAGCAGTGAAAGTGGAAGGGAATTCTCAACTAGAATAGAGAGAGAGGAAAGAAAGATAAGAGGGAAGGGGGTGTGGGACGTACCTGTCCACAGGAGAGAGAAACCGAGAGGGAGAGATGGGGGTTGGATTGTTCGTACCTGCAAAAAGAGAAGAGAGAGACGAGAAAGAGAGAGAGCCGAGAGCAATTTTCTGCTTCCTTTTTTTTTCTTTCCTATAATCAATCATAATCTGAATTTCATTAATTAAAAAAGAGCTTTTATAAAGCTTACAATCCTAATTAGAGTATGACTCTAAAGGCTAATAAAAACAAACCAAATCATAAGCTAACTAAACAACTGAAAGGGGCCCACAACTGGAACCCACAACTCTAACAAAGTAAAAGACTAGAGCCCACGTCTAATGTGTGTGTGTGGGGTCCACCATAAAAGAAATAAAATAAATAGATAAATAAAAAAGAGTCCTAATACCAGTCCAATACTAATAGACTACTAGCTCACTAAGAGTCCTATATATACTAGGATCACTACTGAAATACTGAAACGATGTCCTCATCAGAAACTTAAGTGTATCGATACATATCGAGTGTATCGACCTTATCGAAGTGTATCGATTCAATACAGTCGATCATGTAGATACATTTTTTGTTTAAAAAAAAGAGGTACGTATCAAAGAGTATCATATCGACCATTGTCAATATGGATACGTATGGCATATCGTATCAATACTTAAAACCATGTATATGAGTATCAATAGGTTGCAGCCTAGCATACCTGTCTTTGTCAGAAGATCAAGCACATCCTTTCGCTAAGAAGGACTAACACCATTGGTGCTCCGAACCACCTCAATGCCTGGGAAATACCAGAGAACATCCAAATCCTTCATCTGAAAATTCTGACGTAGATAGGTTTCAACCTCATCAATACTTGCCAAGTCATCTTCAGATACAATAATATATTAATATCATCCACATACACAAGAATAACAACCTTGGAATTCTGGTAACGAACAAAGACTGAGTGATTGCAATAGCATGGTGTGAACCCATAATCAATTACAACTTTGCTGAATTTTTCAAACCATGGATGAGGAGATTGTTTCAAGTTATAAATTGCCTTTGGAGTTTGCTAACTCTGTGGACAGCAATCTGCCCTTGAGCAAAATAACCTGGAGTAGGGGTGCAAGTTTGGCCCTGTCGGCTTGAGCTCGCTCTGGCCCGCCCTAGGCTTGATTAGCGTTAGGCTGAGATACCCTAGCCTTGAGGGCTGGTTAGGGTTGGGAATTTCTAGGCTAGGCCGAAGGTCATGGACAAAGCAGGTGTTACTAAAGGTAGGTGGTGGTGAAGAAAACAATAGAGAGGATGGATAAAGAAGAGAGAAAGGTAACTGATCTTGAAGAACCTAAGAGGGCATACGGTTAATCAGGTAACCGGTGGTTAAAACTGCATCACCCCAAAAGTACCAAAGCAAGTGCATATGAAAAAGTAATAAACGAGAAATCTCCAATAAATGATGGTTCTTGCATTCAACAACTACATTTTGTGTGTGTGTGTGTGCGTTGGGGGGGTATAAGAACAACTGGTTTAGTGAATACAATTGGTAGCACAAAAGGAAGATATGGAAGTTTAAGTGTATTCAAGTGCATTGTCAGACCGAAAGGCTTTAATACTAATACTAAAGTGATTCTTTATTTTTGAATAAAATTGTTGAAAAATAGGAAGGAACTTTGAACGATTCTTTAACAAATATAACCAAGTGGTACAGGAATAATTGTCCACAAAGCTAACAAAGTAAGAAAATCTTGATCGACTCTTTACCCTACTAAGACCTCAAATATCGGAATGGACTAATGAAAAGAGGGCAGGACTTTTGGGAACATCGCGAGGAAAGGATGTGTAGTGGTGTTTTCTCAGTTGACATGCCTCAGACTTGAAGGTAGTAATAGATCTACAACTTGGTACCATCTTCTGTGACTTGGAAAGAGAAAAATAACCTAGTCGATAATGCCACTGTAGAGGAGAAACACTGGTAATAGTCATGAATGCGGCACTGAAAGATGGAATGTATCCTTCTCACGTCATCTACCAATCATTGTCTTCGTCTGTAGATCCTGAAAAACACAACAGATAAGGGAAAAGGTGATAATCCAATCAAAAGCTTTGGCTAATGTATTAACCGAAAGCAAATTCATGGGTAGGCGAGGAACATGTAGAATAGATTATAATGATAAGGTAGGGGAAAGTGATACATCACCCAGGCCAAAGATTTAAGTGGTGGAACCATCAATAAGATATACATTTGATGGTTGAGTGCAATGTTGAAAGATGAAAATACTAAGGCCTTACTAGTCATGTGAGATGAAGCGCCAGAGTCAATGACCCCAGGGGTAGGTGTGGTGGATGCAAGTAATGCAATAGTACTGTATGGGTTAAACTAGGTAGTGGAGGTGGATGTGGAAGCCTGAGTGTCCAACTGCTGGAGATGAGTGGGCATCTGATGAAAATCATCTTGAGACAGAGTAATAGAGGATGATGTGCTAGTTTTTCAAAGAGGAGTAACTGGTAGAGGAATATCATTCACATCATGATTATGCTTGCCACAATGAAAGCATATATGCATAGGCTGATCAGGATAACCACGACCTCTACTAGAACCACCACAATCGCGGCTGCCGCAGCCAGCAAACAATGCTGAATTCTCTTTGGTTGAGGCACCGAGACGATGCACTTAACACAACACACGGCTTCATTTAGGAACTTTATCACCGACAAGGAAGTGGCTCTTGATAGGCTGCAACTCAGAATTGAGATAGAAAGGGAAGGTGGTCACCTGAAATTCTACATGTGAAGCCTTTAGAGTGGCAAGGTTTGTGGTAAGAGGTTGATGTACATTCGATTCTTCCTAGATACCTTTGAGAGTGCCATAAATTCTGCAATAGACTTGTCTCCTTGTTTACAATTAAAAAGTCTCTCGTATAAATCATAAACATGAGACAAGTTAGTATCCTGTGTATAGCTCTCTTTCAGGTTTACCCAGACACCTTTGGTAGTAGTGTGGAACATGACATTGGCTGCAATAGAGGGGTCCATGTTAATCCATAGCCATACCAGAACAATGTCATTCTCATGCATTCAAGCAGCATAAGTAGCCATCCGTATCAGTAGGAGGATCGGTAGTCAAATAAACTAGTTTACCTCTGGCATTGATGTAAACCTTCATAGCCTGTGCCCAAGGCAAGTAGTTGAAAGGATCTGTCAACTTGATAAAAGTACTTTGCAAATGGAGAATTAAAAAAAAAAAATCAAAGAGAAGCTGGGTAGAGCAAAAATCGATTCTAATTGAATATGATAAACTAAAGTGCAGAGATAGTCAATATTAAGTTTCCATCTCAAAAGTTCGAACTAGTGAGTAGAGGGACTCTCCAGCATATAAGGCACCCAAGGTTCCAAACTTAACCAATATAGGATTATTCCCAAGTTCCCAACACTCCTCCTCACGTGTTGCCCCTCTTTTGGGTTGGCAGTACTCGTGACATTTGTGGTCCCTCTTTTGGGTGACCAGAAGGGGGAACCTAGAGCTCTAATACCATGTTAAGTTTTCATTTCAAAAGTTCGAACTAGTATGTGGAGGACTCTCAAGTATATAAGACACCCAAGGTTCCTGATTTAATCAATGTGGGATATTCCCAACAGTCAGGAATCTGATAATACACTCCAACAATAGGAAGAACAACTTCTCAAAGTCTGCCAAAGATGTAATGGTCAGATCTAAAAAGAGAGAACAATCCTACTCAAGCAGGAAAAACTATCCCAGGTAAAGAAAATTCTATATTAAAAGGTAAGATAAGATAATTCAATAATTGTCCATCTTCACATATGCTGTAGTATCCACAGCGATACTAGAAGTACTCAGGAGAGCAAAGAATGATTTCAAAAAGAAGCTGCCGGAATCAGCCAAGAGAAAGACCTGTAAAATTGATCTTTGCAGGGAAAAACCCTGTGGTGAAAATTGCAGAGAGCAGAAATTGCCTGTTTGGTTTGTAAGTACAGTAGTAGATCCTATCAATACGAATGAGTGCTCCAAACTTCAGCGAGGTTAGACACAAAAATCTCTGTGATCTGAAATCTCCTTCTCAAGCAAGGAGTCTTGAAAGAACCAAAAGAAAAGCTGAGAATCAATGAGCCATGGCTGGCAATGCTGTATCCATCACATAAACATATATCCCCTTGTTGTTAGTCTTCTATTAAGCAGGAATCAGTCTTCAAATCATGGGGACAGCAACCAGTAAAGAACAAAAATTTCAATAAGGGAAGGCAACACTGGGAGGACTTTCAAAACAGTAATGGGGTTGTAATCACTGATCACAACCTTTCTCTGATGCCATATAACAATACTAAACCAATGTAGATCAGATCATACACTAAGCAAGAAGGTGGAAAGAACAAGAAAAGAGAGATCGAGATAGAGAGAGAGAGTGTGGAGAAACCGAGAGGGGATAATCTCTCCCCTTCACTGTAGCTTTATTAATGATAAAACAAACACAAAACTTAAGTCAGCTACTGTTTAGCTGACTGCAGATAAGACTTAAGTTACCAATATTAGATGTCAACATGAGTGGTGACAATTTCACACGAAGTGCTAAACACCACCAACACATTAGAACATAAAACTTAACAAAATGAATCTGAACCTTATGGTTTCTTGTATGGTTAAATTACTGAAAGGCCACTACCAAATTTGAAAAAAGGAATGGGCTGTGACACGGTGAAAGTCTAGCTTTCACAATATCCCGAGAGGGTGGGACTGGAATCCTTTATAATCCTTTGAGTTTGACTCTCTCAATGGCTTTCTAAGTAACCATCTGCAATTTCTTCTTCTAAGTTATGACTCTGTGTGTGTATTCATATCCAAGAAGCACAGGTTAAATAATGATGGGCTAGCATACTCTCTCTCTCTCTCCCTCCCTCCCTCTCTCTCTCTCTCTCTCTCTCTCTCTCTCTCTCTCTCTCTCACAAGCACACATACACACAAATAAAAAAATCAAATTTTTATTGCTAAAAAGAGAAAAAGAAAGGAGGGTCCTTGTTGTGTGCTTTATTTAATTAAGAGGTATTCTAGTTGACTACAGAGTGTAGAAAACTCTAGTTTGCACCAATTAACTGAGAGAAACCTGGATCTTATTCACCAAAAAAAAAAAAAGAAAAAAAAGAAAAAAAAGGGGGGGGATCTAATGAAGGATCTAGGCATTGAGTGAAATAGTCTCTTTCCCCTTTGTTAGCGTAATGATATAAAATACGCTATTGCTGATTGTGCCGCTTTGACTTAGTCAAAGCAATTAATCATGTGGACTGATGGATTCCTAATTAGTTTCCTTTACCAATTAAGCTTATTAGTTTCCTTTTCCTATTTTGAGTTTACTTTGTCTTTAGTTTGTGACTAGGATTCTGACTTGTAGAGTCCTAGATCCTATCTATTAGTTGTTTTCTATTTTCTATAAATATAAACTACAAGGAGGAGAGCAGTAACCAACTAATTTGGAACCATGCTCTCTCTCTCTCTCCTCCTTTATTTCTTTTCTTATTTTATATTTTGTTATATGGTATCAAAGGAATCTCCTGGGTTGCCGTTTTGAGAGTTGTTTAAGGTTCTCCGTTAGGTGTGCAACCACCACTATTGCTGCTCCTATTACTGCTGTTGCTATTACTATATGGTTCACAGTAACCTATACTGTGCTGCTGCTGCTACTACTTGGTTCTCAATGACTTATATTGTGCTTTACTACTACTTGGTTCACAGTAATTTATACTGTGCTGCTACTACCATGGTTCTAAATTTTGGCCAAAATTTCGGATTTCAGCCAAAATGTTTCAAAAAATCAGTGGTCCGAAATGAAACCAGGTCTCAAAATGGGAAAGTACACTGTTTCGGTCCAAATTTCGGTCAAAATCATTGTTTCGGTCCAAATTTCTGTATAAATGTCCCTGCTTTTGGTCAAAATCTCTTTGTTTCACCTGTTTCATTAGGTTTTTTTTTGGAAAATCTCCTTTTTTTTTTCCAAAAAACTTGCATTCTTCTCTCAAATTTTCCACTCTCCATTGAATCTATACGCTAAGCAAGATTCATATTTATGTATGTTAGACAACTTAATTAATATATGATGGATTGAGTTCATATTTATGTATGTTAGACAACTTGGCCAAACTATGTTGTGAACTCGGAGTCCCATTATCGGCAGCAGTAGTAATGGTACTCGAGTCAGGGATTAGATGCGCTACGAAACTCATTGTGGATTTGACTTTGAGTGACTTCCATTCCATGTATTATGTAATTTGATATTTAAACTTTAAAGAATGTTATTGAATGATGTAATAGTAATGTCACATGATTTATTTTCTAAAATTACTACCATAGTACCATTCTGCATACTTTCATAGTAGCGTACATTAGTATAATATGGTCTATATCATAGAAAAACTATTTTGGATGTTCTTTTAGTGAAAATAATTCAATGGATACGTCAAAAAGGTTAAAATAGTATCACAGGAAAAAATTGGGTTTAAAAAACCCCCTTTTTTTTTCCCCATAGAAATTACAGTTCGAAAAAAAAAAAAAAAAATTTGGCCAGGTTTCGGTCATTTCGGCCGAAATTTTGGTTTTTGCCCTGGTTGAAATCAGGTCCGAAACCGAAATTCCAAACCTTGGCTATTACTACTTGGTTCCCAGTGGCCTATACTGTGCTGCTACCATGGTTTAAAATCTTGCTGAGATCTCGGCATCGGTGTTCTCGGTGAACACTGAGATGAGAACTAGGGCGATAATGGTTCTCGGTCTCAATGCAAGTTCTCACCCGAGATCTCGGGATATTTGGTGTTATCGATAGTTTCTCAACGAGATCTCGAGATATTTTGTGTTATCGATGCAACATGCAGGAGCAAAACCATGTTGTTTTTACACTGTCTTGGCAAGATCTATGTTTTCCAAGAGGCCGAGACACTTCCGAGAACCGAGATTTTAAACCTTGACTGCTACTACTACTATTGCTACTATTACTATTGCTACTGCTCCTACTACTATAACTGCTGCTTCCACTGATACATTGTTTTAAGCTGAAGTTCTCACTGTTGCTGCTGCTGTCATTGTTACATCATTTTAAGTTGAAGCTCTTACATTCCTCCATGCTTTAGCTTGAGAGGGGTGTAGGCGTAATGATATAAAACAAGCTATTGTTGACTGTACTGCTTTAACTTAATCAAAGCAATTAATCATGTGGACTAATGGAATCTTTATTAGTTTATTAGTTTTTTTTTACCAATTAGGTTTGTTAGTTTCTTTTTCCTATTTTGAGTTTATTTTGTCTTTAGTTTGTGCCTAGGATTCTGACTTATAAAGTCCTAGATCCTATCCAATAGTTGTTTTCTATTTTCTATAAATATAAACTACAAGGAGGAAAGCAGTAACCAACTAATTCGGAACTGCTCACTCTCTTCCCTTATTTATTTATTTTTTTGGGTAAGTTCTCTTCCCGTATTT